>OZ037765.1:5413197-5528197 GCA_964035545.1 Bugula neritina | reverse complement strand
AAATCTATTTGCATAATAGTAATGGTGATAATGAGAAATGATATATAATTCTTTATATATAACATAACATAACAATAAATCTAACAGCATCGTTCTATTTTGTAACTTTTGATGTCCTTTACCAAGTGTTTTCACAAATAAAAGTATCCATTATATCTTGAACACTTTTGATTTTTAGCTTATGACTAAGTAAATAGCTTCTTTAACAGCCACAAAAAGTGAGTTTTCAATTTTAAGGTCTATTCATCATTAATTATTGGCATAAAGTAAATGCAAACTGCAAGTTTTAGACAATTTTAATAGAATATAAATTTGCAATTCTCTATCTATTATTATAATCTAACCAATATTATAATTTATACTTTACCTAAAAGTTTTTATGTGACAGCAAAAAGTGATCTTGACTCTAAAATTGGTTTAAGCCAAGTGTCTTCACTAATGTATTTATTCACCATCTCTTTGCTACATGCTGTACAGGAGACATGCTCTTATAAGTTATGCTCTCCTGCTACAAACTAGCTCACTACTATTCCAGTAATTTATTCCAAGAGAAGGATATAACCACAGCTCTCTCTCTTATGATGTGAGCTCCTTGGTACAGAGAGAAAAATGTATCTGAATTCTCTAGCTTTATTGGTGGATATTATGAAACTTGATTAAGACGTTGCAATTCAATATATTTGAGAAATTTATTCTTGCTTATCTCCGTTTTGTCCTGTTCGGGTAGCAGATAGGTGCCGGAGGTGGCTGCCGGAGGCCTAGCTCAATTAAGCTTCTTCTCATAACTCTGTCCTGATAAATTTATTAAAGCATGGAAAGTTGAGCACCAAAGCTTTAAAATTTGTTCAAGGTATGTATGGCTGGTTCTTGGACATTCCAACCGCACATAATGCATCACTCGCACACATACCACTCACACTCGCACACACACCACACATACACACTTGGCCTAATACTTGAAATTCTTTAATACAACTAATTGAACTCAATTTGACTTAAAAATTTTAATTTATTTTATGCAAGTCTTTAATGTCAACACTTCCAGGCAATCTGTGCAATTTCAAGTTATAACAAGTTCATGTTATGGGACATTTAACGTCACATGTTGAGGTTTTCTACACAACGTTACTTTCACTATAGCTTCCTGGCGAAAACTTGCAGTTTCGTTCCAATTACTCCAAAATATGCAATTTTTAAGAATTATTTAATCTAAAAAGTTAAAGAATATCACCTAATAAGCAAAGTGTTGCACCACTCAATCCCAACGATATATAAATTGTCTTTTCTGATTTTTTTATTCAACATTCATGGGTGCGTTTTTTCATATTTCACAACATATAATATTTTTCATAAATGAATCACAACAGAACCAATTTTTAATCATTACTAAGTTTAACACATTATCAGACTTGTTGCTTCTAGGTATGTGGCTTTTGTCTCCATAATAACTGTTCTAAATAATTTGTCATTGAATATATTCATTCCACTAGATAAGTTTATACCATAGTTTCCAGCCCATTCCTGGTGGTGATCACACTACAGTTTAGCGAGGAGTCTTTTTCTAATTCTCAGATCGATCAGACATCTTTCCATTGTCTTTCTGACATGAGATCGATTTCCACAGACCGACCAGCTCAGATCAACTGAGATCAATCTTTGACATCTTTCCATGGATCGATCTCGCTGAGATTGATCCGAGGAAAGATGGTGATTAAAATATGCTAAATTTTAACAATTTATTATTTGTGTAAGGTTTGCTGCATTTGTGAATCACATAAAATTCTGAACTTGGAAACTGTCCAATTACATAACAATTGCCATTCAGAAATATTACATAATTGTTTTGAATTAGTATGTATGAGAAAAAGCATAATTATTATGCTGATACAATCACAATGTCTTTGCATACATTATTCTATTATATAGTTAACTGTCATATATAAGCACAATAAAGTTTAAAAGTGTATACAGTAAAAGTGTATAGCTTTTTGGATGTGACACACATGTATACAAATATATCACAATATACAATTATCTGAGCAGTAACAGTTTGAACAGTTGGTAATCCATTGAAATGGAATACAAAGGCATTCTGTGGCTATAAGCCCCTAAAACTGTTTACTTGTTTTTAACTTAAATTTTAAGAATAAAATCAATATTTAAGATTATCAAAATCACATTCACCTGCAGGTCAAATAGTACAAGTTCTTGAAAAAACCAAAACTTCAAAATAAGTTTTTTGAAAAATCTTGGTCAGATTGTTGCTCAACAGCTCAAGTGTAGCAATCAATCATTGTTGTAAACAAACCACAGTTCTGTATAAACTCCAAAAACTAATTTATTATGAGTAAATAAATATATATGGTTGAAAGTTAAGCAGTAATAAGGTTGTAATTGTTAAGCAGTATTTGATATATTAAATTGACTGATATATCTTCTATTGAATCTATACTAAGAAGATTTCTCCTGAATCTTCTGAATTTTGAGTATAGTTTATTGAAACCAAATTTTCTTTTAAACTCGTTTACATACAAACATTGGATAGCTTTATGATAAATAGAAAGATACAAATATTATTTTTAGTTTCTAGTAACAACTTTGATGATTGCTCTACAACCATATCTTTAGTTTTATAACTCTTTGAGTTATATAATAAATATAATAAAATATACTTCATTTTTGGCAAAAAAACGTGTTTAAAGTTTCTTACGCGAGTGCTTTATTTACTCAATTGAGCATAGCATCTCAAACAGTTTGAATGTCTTATTTACCCATAAAAATAGTTTGATGCATTTATAGAAATAATTTTGCTGTGACGTACAAGTGTTTTACAACCTAACAAATAAATCAAAATTATCATTAGTACTAATAGCTTTATTAAATGACTGTTGCGTTATCTGGCACTCAACTGTATTCACCAAAACAACACAGCCTATGTTTTCGGGATATCACATAATTTCTAAAGTAAATCTACTTAGAGCTATGTTTTGCAATAGCCTAGCTTAAAATTGAGTTATGGGTCATTTAAGTAAATAACATAATAATATGCTCTTAGTTGAGTCATTGAACTGCTACACGTTTGAATGATTTCCTGCTTTTAAATACAACAAGCATCCTCCATGCAGCCAAATTTCCTACTTAAAAAGGATCTTATCTTCGGATGATGCCCATATATCATTGAACTTTAGCAGATGATGCTGCTTAACTACGTCATTACACCATATATATTCAGCTGTTGACAATGTTAGTTCAGTATAACACAATATTCAACATGTTGATAAAGATACTCGTGGTAACCTCTCTTTATATTAGCTTCGCTGGAGCAGACCCTATCACCTTTGTAAATACATGGAGTGGCAACATGTTTCAAGGAGAAATTTCTCTCACAGCAGGAAAAGATCTTACATCTGGTTGGCAAATGAAGCTGACATTTAATAGGCCTCTGTTGCAACTCACAGTAAGTAGAGCTCAATAAAACTAAAATAATAAAATTCTCATTTCAATTTATAGTCATTCATGCCTTTTGCAAAACACAAGAGGAATGACAATATCACACATTCTGAAGTTTTTGTATAAGATTTATTCTCTGTTAGAAGAAAAAAGCAAGCTGTTTTTGCTACATTCATAATTTAAACTAGTTGAAGTTGTAGTTAAATCTTTTTGCGGTAGCCATGTTTTAAATAATAGCATAAACTAAAAATTGTAGGTTTAATAATAACCTTTGCAGCTTTTATTATTTGTTCAACATATAAATGGATTCTTAAATAACATAAAAAAACCACGAAACAAATCTAAAGCAGATAAAACTTAAATTTATAAATAAATTATACCTAAAAATATAGAACTTAATTTTATGTATTTGCTGCTCCTTTGTTTCTGATATTTTATAGAAATTTTGCAAAACTTTGTCAATTTAACTTTATGAAAGCAATTTGTATTGGGATAGTAAAAGCAGCAGTATTTAATAAAGATATAAGAAACGTAAGTGTATTGCCCTGCTAATTAATTTGAAGATTTCCAGTTTTCAAAAAGAATTCCCTTTATATAAAAGATACCAGAATACAGTTAGCTTCACCGTTGTAATGCCAAACAATAACTTGTCATAGTAAAGAAAATATATATACGTTTAATGTAATTATTGTTCTTGATTTAGCTTTGGGACCAAGTGGTTCTTGAAACCAAGCCAGGAGACCAAGTGTTTATAATAGCTAACAAATCCAACAGCCACGTAACTCAAAATTCAGTCTACACTTTTCAATTTCAAGGAAGGTGAGTTGTCAGACTATGAACTATTTTTGAGAGTTTCAAATGAATAATGAACAAAACTCTGAAAATGTCTGCTTATTTTCCATGAATTATTCTTTTACTATAGTTGCTACAGCATAAATATATGTTTCACATATCACTACTGTAGTGTTGTGATTACCCAGTAGCCCCTGTGGTGTGATTGTTTAGCGCACCTGTGGTTCGAATCTCAGTGGGGGCAAAAGTTTTACAACTACTCAAAAATATTATTAAAACCAATTGGGCGTCATGAACTAAAGACACTTTGATACTGTACAGTTAGTATTTGATTAATTCCAACTACAACGCTGTGGTGGTAATGAGATACATATAGTCTGAAGTTGGTATATGTATGCGTCTGATATTTTACTATGTACATTCATATCCACTCCCCAACTACATTTATAGCCGAATTCCTAAAACAATCTTATTTTTATGTTAAATATTCTATTACTACTGCTAAAAGTAAGTTGACATACATATAAAGTGTTCGACAAGCTGTTATATACTATAACTATATAAATGACTGTACTGTAATATATTTATGTTCTGTTAGCTGCATTTGAATTATACAAATTACCTACGTATATATTGACGACCTAATGGGCCTACAAAGTGTAGAATGCTGGCTTGAAACATGGAAAATGTACTTGAATTACAGAACTGCACCGAATAACATTCCGACTCAAGGTATTGCCAACTGGTATGGTTCAAGTCAAGTTAATTCAACAACTACAGCTTCACCTACCACAGCTTCACCTACCACAGCTGCACCTACTACAGCTGCACCTACCACAGCTGCACCTACCACAGCTGCACCTACCACAGCTTCACCTACAACAGCTGCACCTACTACAGCTTCACCTACCACAGCTGCACCTACAACAGGTACACCTACAACAGGTACATCTACAAGAAATGCTCTTATAACTTAGCCATCCACATCAGGTAGATATGGAGATTTTATTTGATGGAGTCTAGTTTATTTTACAGTAGACATTAATTAACAAATGAGTTCATCAAAGTGTCTTTAATTTTCCCAACATAATTTTTAACCTATTAACCATCTTAATTTAAATATTAGATAATATCTTATTTAAAAGCTCATTAGGCTAGTAGCTTCAGTTACATGGCATGTGCCAATGAATAGTCACCAGCTTCATAAATAAAGATTTAATGAGCATATATGCTATTTTTGGATATAGCACACCATGTTAACACAAAACCTAATATTACTATAGAAAATGACATACATGAGGCTATCAATTACCATACGTCTGTACAGTTGCTGTACTTTATACCGCAAACTTGCTTCTTTACAGACGCTTATAGTGAAGTTATTGGCTACTCCTGGTTATTCTATGAAGCTCAAAGGTCTGGAGCACTTCCATCTGATAACAGAATTGATTGGAGAGGAGATTCGGGTCTGAGTGATGGTTCTGATGTTAATTTAGATCTGACTGGAGGATGGCATGACGGTAGGTTGGCTATGGCATAGTGAAGCTAAGTATGAACCCACTGTGAGATAGTGAAACTACTTGCTTAGTTCAGGTGTAGATGCCTACTTTTGTCTGAGACTTGAAATCTCAAACAAGCATTTGCTTTATTAGTCTTTATTCAAATATTTTTATCATATACAAATTTTGTGCTTTATTTATCTGTTTTTCTCCTCTGAGTTATAATAAAAATATAATAGAAATATAAAACTTTAAAATAAAAAGTTAGTATCATTCATACGTACCGCAAAGATCACAAGACATGACAGACAATTGAATATACTTACAGCTGGAGATCTCGTCAAGTTTGGTCTACCCATGGCTTCAGCAACCACCATGCTTCTTTCTAGTCTCATATACTTTAAAAATGGGTATGAAGCAGCTAATGAATACAATGAAGGTCTTCGTCAAATTAAATGGCCTCTGGATTATTTTATGAAATGCCATCAACAAACGGATAGGTTTTATGCACAGGTAGGAGTTGTTTAATTCCTCAAACTTCAAAGAGTATTGCAAATCATAGAATATTGACTAGTTAGCTTCTAATCTTTTGAAATGCTAAAATATCTCCTCTTTTGCATCTGTTTGGTTTGTTCAATGTTTGTTGTTGCTCGCGTGTAGGTTGGAAATGGAGTGGCAGATCACCAGCAATGGGAGAGACCAGAAAATAACACCTTGCCGAGACCATCTTATGTTGTTGGTGCAGGAGCCAGTCAGTCAGGGGGAGCTGACGTCATGGGAGAAACGGCAGCTGCTCTAGCTGCTGCCTCAATTGTGTTTAAAGCAACGGGTAAGAATTGCTGCTAGCTTTGTTTACACTTTACATTAAACCAAAGTTATTAACATCTGGTTTTTACATGCCCACTTATATATGATAATTACTGGTTTACATGAGCTTGGGTGAAACCATGATAGGCAAATATGTTGAAAGAAAACTGGTAGAAAAGAAGTTCCAACAGTCAACTATTTTTTAATCCCTTTAATACCCTTAATATTATTTTTCACATATGTTCTCTTAACTTCTCTGTCACTCTCTGATACTCACTTATTTATATAGATGTGACATACAGCAACTACCTGCTGGGTAATGCCACTTCTCTATATGCACTGGCTAAGAATAACCCTGGTACTTACAATGCAGCTGTCACAGATGGAGCTCAATTTTACTCGTAAGTGTAAATAATTAAAGATGACTTATGTTTGCATCTGATTTGATTGTGCCTTTTTCATTGAGCTTTATGTATTTTATATCTGTGATATTTTATTTTGTACCTGTACTAATTTTTAAATTACAACCCAAAAGGGACTGCACTAACATGGGATATTCACTGAAACTGCAAATTTGCAAACAAACAATTCAATGTTTATACGAATAATACTTATACTTAATCTATGTGCAAGGAACACATCAAGATCTATCAACTCTCCTTCCTGGGTACATACTTTAGTATTTACTTCTTCAGGTCATCACATTGGGAAGATGAAATGGCTCACGCTGCAGCATGGCTCGCCAAAGCATATGAAGGAAGTACAATTGCAGACACATATCTCTCTGAGTCGGAAGCTTACCTCGATCACTCTAGTATATGGGCTTTGGAGTGGGATGACAAGAGAGGCCTAGTTAATGTATGATATTCTAAATTCTTATTCCTTAAAGCCTTATTATTCTGGTAGCATAAACAGTGATACCTCCATGTCCACTTTTGATTGTAATATAAACTAAGATTTGTATTATATCAAAAAAATTTTGTGTAAAATTCTGTTGTATTTTGTTACAATTCAGACTACTGAGAAACACAAATTAGCCGAAGGTCTTAGTATAACCAGGACCATAGGTAGCGTAAGGCATGCTGTTTCTATTTTTGCAGTTTGTTCTCTATGAAATGACAAAAAAAGATATTTACAAGAATAACCTGATAAATTTCTTCAAATCTGATTGGCTATTTAACGGCGGCACAGAATTGAGTCAGCCAGGATTGGCATTCAGGTTACGATGGGGCAGTCTGAGATATGCAGCCAACGCAGCCTACCTAGCTCTTTTATCTGCTAAGGAAAATATCAACAGCGACTCCTACAAAACCTTTGCTAAGTCTCAAGTTGACTATTTCCTTGGACTATCTTCTCACAACAATCAGTTCAGTTACGTTGTCGGCTTTGGTTCCAGTTATCCTAAACAGCCTCATCACAAGGCGGCGTAAGTACACACACACACACACGCACACACACTTTTGATATTACACTGATTATTTGACTGCTACATTTAAAATGGTATTAGGAGTTGTCTTCTTTTATTTAAAGCTCCTGCCCGTATGTATCGGATGACCCAATGTGTGGATGGAATTATTTCAACATAGACCAAGACAATCCCCACATTTTATACGGGGCTTTAGTTGGAGGCCCAAAGAACCAGGCAGGCACAGAGTACGAGGACAGGAGAACAGACTATGTTTCAAATGAGGTTGCTTGTGACTACAATGCTGGCTTTACTGGTGCCCTTGCAGGTAAATATCTACCATGTTATATTTCCATGTAGACTATAGAGCTGCTCTATAGCTATAAACACTCTGTGGTCTAGTGGTTTGAGCGCTCTTAGTAAACACAAAGTTATGGGTTGGTTCCCCAGGTAACGGCCATTGGTGATGTTAGGAAGAGCATTTAGTCAATATTGCTCCTGTACCCCACATGAATAAGTCCATAGCCTGCTTTAATAAAAACCCTTTTTTATTTGGGTCCTCACAGGATTAGTGACTATAAACTTGTGTGAATTTTTTATAGCTATAAAAACTCTTCAAACTGCAAATAGTTAAGACAATGATGCTGCTTAATACATGGGCTGTAAGCATTGGTGCTCATATATTATTAGTCAACTATCTTGTTAGCATAATGTAGGTCTGAAGAAACATGCAGTAAAATTACTGTCTACTTCTTGAATTTACATCTTTCTTGACTTTTACAGGATTAAAGTATTTTGGTCTTAGTCCTCCAGAATAAGATATTGTCCATGGCATGACAACTCTAACGGAGGCAAACTAAAAGCAGCACAGCAGTCATTACATCACAGAGAAAGATAAAAACTACAGCCATATACACATAATATAATGAACATATAACATATATAACATAATGTAACATAATGAAATAGCTGCGTTCCCTTTTATGCCAGTATTGTTATGTTAACAGCTTACATTCTGATAAACTGCTTTTCATATTGCTAGTTTACACCTGACTACTTCTCAATATTCATAGATGTCTTATTGTAATGCCTTCATCTTGTTTGATGTTTTGTGCAATAATTTTGTTAATTATTGATACTATGTTGAGTTTGATTATGATGGTTGCTGTCACATATAACATATAATATCATAATATATGTACTACTATAATATTGCATATATACAGTGTGTTATTACATTACATGTGTACTAGTGCACATATAACATATAATATCGTATGTCACTAAAAAGTGGTATATATGATGTGTTTTTTGGACTAGACTGGGCTCAGTTCACCATTCTGCCACTAGTTCTTATTGCTAATTCAATTGCAAAGCTAGAATGACTCAGCTTGACTCAGCTATATAGCTGGCTACTGTAAGCTATATAGCTGTTGCTTTAAAGAATAGCCTTTATTTTAAGCTATTTATAGCAAGCAGATGACAACTAAAGTTAGTAATCAGTATTCTGCTAGGCATAGACCCGTAAGGTTGGTAGTGGTCGGTAAACCATTGGTTGCTGATTGATTCTTGGTTATGCGTTAAAAATAAAAATAAAATCCAACCCGTTAGCGTTTCTGGCTTAGTAGTTTATTCAGAGGTAAATGAGTATCAGACTCTACTTATGCACCACAATTGGCCACGAGTCTTGAGAACATGAGGTGACAACTTCATATATGATATATATATATATATATATATATATATATATATATATATATATATATATATATATATATGATATATGATATATATATATATATATATATATATATATATATATAATATATATATATATATATAATATATATATATATATATATATATATATATATATATATATATATATATATATATATAATAAACTAGCTTGGTCTGTGCGATTTGCACAGATAACTACAACTATTTATATTAAGATTGTAATTTTTACTTCATCTGCTGCAACCTGTTGAATTAAAGATGAATTAATTATTATATATTATATAATCGTTGATTTTATAAGTTAGTATGTTTCTAGTACCACATAATTAAGTTTATTCTTCCGTACTGCAAATCTATATGCATAATAGTAATGGTAATAATGAGAAATATTATATAATTCCTCATATATAACTTAACATTAAAAGATTTAACAGCATCATTCTATTTTGTAGCTTTTGGTGTCCTTTACTAAGTGTTTTCACAAATAAAAGTATCTATTATAGGTATATTGTGGTAAATATCAGAGTTATCCCCCTTGACACATTACTTATGGCTTCTATAACAAGGAGTTATGTTCTCTGCCTGATTTTATTCAATAACCCACAAGTTACTACAATATAACACACTATTTCAATATTTTATACTTGCAACTGACACCATAATAATATCTTGAACATTTTTGATTTTCAGCTTATGACTAAGTAAATAGCTTCTTCAACTTTTAGGTCTATTCATCATTAATTATTGGCATAAAGTAGATGAAAAACTGTAAGTTCTAGAAAATTTTGGTAAAATATAAATCGGCAATTCTATACCAATTATTATAATATAAGCAATGTTACAATTTATACTTTTCTTAAAAGTTTTTAATTACCAGGATTCAAGTTGCTAAAAAATGACTATCAACTAAATATGAACTTGATAGTTGTGGTCTCATGAAAAATATAGCAGATAACTCCCAAACTACTTAATTTCATCATGCAACAGAGAATTTATATATAAATTCGTAGAGTGCTTTTGAAATTTTGTGGCAGCTTGTTTTAATTAAATTCACTAAACAAACAAACAAAACTGAAAACAGGGTTTTATAATGTAATCTAAATTATGATGAACAGTCAAAAGCAAGATATAAATAACACACTTTAAATTGTATTATAGGCTACTACTGAAGGCTTGTGTTCTTGCGGTGTTAACTTATCTATTATAACTATGGTATGTGGAGTGCCCTCAATACCCTATTAAACTAGGTGTTGTGGTCCACAGTCTATATTTTTGTCAGGTTTGTTATTGAATTATTTTGGCAATGTTGAAAAATTCCATTTAGAAGATTTCTCACATAACACAGCTTGTAACGGCAGGTTCAAACACTTACGAAGGCAAACAGATCAAAACATCTCCAGTGCACATCTGCAAACTGTAACATTGTCAACTTCTGAGACAAATAAGCTGGTGTAAGGATATCTATACAGATATAGGCTGTCTGCATATCTGTTTTAGTTAAAACTACCAAAAAAATCGTCAGATCTCTATAAAAAGTCTGAGAAATTCTTATGTCAACTAATATTATAGCAACTTCAATGATAGAAGTTATGTTCTCTTGAAAAAGTTGGGAGCACAACAAAACTTTGAGAGAGTTTAGCTACTGAAATTTTATGTTGATCTTAATTTTGTTACAGAGTAGTTCCAAAAGCTATTCGAAATAGAGAAATTAGGGGTGTTCAGATGGACAGACGTGGCAATCAACCCTTTTTCTTATCAGTATGATGTAGGCTAGTACGTATAGTAACTAGTACACTGTGGTATGTAAGAGTAGTGGTATGCATGGTAGCATCAACAATATTGAAAATCTTTCAAGTAAAAAGTGAAAAGCTAAACAAAATGAAAAAGCATCTGTCAAACTTTTATCACTTGGCAACAGCTTGCTAGCCATACTACAGCAAAAAACATTAATTTAATTCAAAGATATTCATGGCGTTTTTGCACCATTAGACAATTTGATATTTTGCATGTGAACATGTTACTTGCATGGAAATTTTGCAACTACAACTTCAGTTATCCCTAAGCTAGTAAAAGTTGTTCACACATTCTAGTTGCATTTTCCAAATTCTTTTTCCCTTTTAGCATTCTGCTATAGACTGTAGTTGAAGATTTCTAAATAAAAATATAAAAATATCAGCTGATGTTTTCTAAATTTGAAGTATTTAGATGCCATCTTTTGGCACTGGGTTTTGTTTGGCAAAAACCATACAACTTTTACCTGCAGTTTGATTAAAGTTTCACGGGTTAAAGTTTAGTACTTAATATGTTTATGTAGAACATCCAAATGATTTAAATAAATAAAAATAATTGTTTTGAAAACTAGAGTTGAATGCATTCAGTATAACTTTATACTGTTTAATGAGTTTATTTTTCAGTCATGAATCTTGACAACATGCAAGTGTACAATCAGTTGTTTGGAGCATCAAGTACTTGTCCCACAGTGATAATCTCCTAATAGAACTAGGATTATTATAAAAACTGTTAATGCAAGCAATGCTAGACGACATTAAGCATATGTAATGTTATGCTAGCTAGAGTAGATTGCAATTTGAAACACATTTGTAATTAAACTTGTGGATCACTATTTCTAATCAATTACACAACAACTTTTTTGAAAAGCTGCTGATACTGAAAAGAAACAATTCAGCTTGTTTGTATGAAATCACAAATTTCCAGAAACAAATAAAGATAATGTTAGATTTGCCCTCTTCAACAATACAAACAAACTGATAAGGATGTGTAACATTTGGTCGGTTCAACTAACTTATGATAACTGCGACCAGATGCAATGTGAACCCTAAAGAAACTAATCTAAGTTATCAAACTGACTTAACCCAAAACATAATGTCAACAAATACTGCAATGATTGCTTTGCATTTTTCATACATTAGACTCATATTTTATGGTTTGAAGTGTGAGTTGCCTATTTTCAACGCTACGAGAGCATATTAGATATTAAACACTTTCCAAATAGCCAAACTGGCAACTCGTAACTCCGAACAGAAAGTAGAAGCTTCTTATAACAAGTTTACAGCGCATTTTGTAATCAAGCTAGAGTTAGCAAAATAAGTAGAAGTATAATAATATGTTATTGCAGGAAATGGATTTGACTGATCTGATAAAAGCATGACACATGGTCAAAAATATTTTAGTTCTTAGACTGCAAGCAGGCGAATAGTGACTCTATATTCTTGGCTGAATCAAGGCAACATTTGCTAAGAACAATTTATATAAGACATGATTTATATTATGCATAAATAATAAAATGAAGATATTTAATGAGACATTACCAATATATCAACAACTGGGCTATACTTCATGTCTCTCAACCCAGCATAGATTAGCTTCTCAAGTCTATTTGAATCTCACCATAACCCAAGGGCAACTCTCTGAGTTCAATGTGCTTACTCAGATATAAGAATTCAACTTCTAGATGATCAAATACCAAGATACCAAGACAAATTCTCACCGAGTGTGAGAATTTCGCGATATTCTAAAAGCTTGGCCAAAACAAAGATAAAACCAATTACCAGCTAGCCACGCAAGTATAGTAACGCATAAGGATATTGAATTTTGCACACCCAAATACTTTGCTGCTTACAAAGCTGTTGCGTGAGAAATACGTATTAATTGTACAAACATATCAATTGGCTTGCATTTTAAGTTCTTGCAGGTTCAATTCTTCCACCATGTTGATTGAAGCTGAGAGAACCAAAGCTATCATCGACAGGTCCTAAGGCTAACACATTATCACACACACCTGATTGGCCCCAATTTTGGCAACTGTTCCTAAAAGCTACAACTGCAACTCAATTTTAAATCAAGAAAAAAAAATATTAACAGGAATTTTGCTATTTAGCTGCAGTTGATAATAAAAGAATTCAATAATCTAATTTCTTCGATTGTCTATAATGAATTCGGTTTGAAGTATTGGCTGGAAACCAAACGTTTCCTAACTTCTCCGTGACTGTTTGATCTCAGAGCTGCTGAAATTGTACATGATGACGAATCTGACACTATAATGCACTATAGCATTGTAATATGCAGTTTTACCACTGTAATTTCTAAATTAACATAAATTGAAGCATTAGATAAAAAAAGAAATTCCTTCTACACTACAATGCTGATATCCTGTATAATATAGCAACTAGTAGCTGGTGCAACACCGTTCTGCTATAATTCTGCCTTTTGACTTTGCAAATAATTTGATTTACTAGATAATAAGTGAAACTACTTTCCTAGTATTCTAATAAAATGGTTTCATAGTTTAGTATTTATGCAAAATACAGCTAATAGTTTTTCTAATCCCCTCCTGCAATTATTTACTGCTTTTAGTCATTAAATTGTCGATAACGCCCAAAATGCGTTTAGAAAATAATACCTTCCTGGCAATATTCTAGCATAAAATGCCTGCCTAGTATTATAATTATTAGGTTAATACTGAACAGTAAACTACGCAAACAATTTCACAAACCCATCCTGTAAGCAGTAACATCTTATGCAAAAGGAACCAACTGAGATAGTTTGCTAATAGAAGTAAACAACTAAGTATACCTTTCAATGAATTCCGTAAACACTTGAAAAGCTTTTGGCTTGTTTGTATAATATAATTATAATACGTAACTCAGTCTAACTAAGCACAATATAGCCATATGCTGTTATGTAAGAGTTGTTATGGTTTGTAGTAGTAGCTTTAATTATGTATGTATATGAAATGATTCTGGTTTAAGATGCCAACAGTAGTCACGAGCGTGTCAATGTTTGCTAGTGGTATGGCAAGATTAGATAGCAAACTGAAAATATGTTGGAATATTTTTTCATTTTCAAAACACTTTAAAAGAGAAAAAAACTATTTAATTCCACCCAGCTGTGTCTATTTTGAATAAAACTACAGAAGCCCGTTGGTTTATATTATGCAAGCTTTACCTGAAACCAAGAAATTTCCATATTTTAAACAATAGATGACAACAAAACACGTGGCATTGAATATTTATGGGGTAACTAAAAAAGCATTACCATTTTGCATGTTTTATAATGGACCACTTGGCCTACAGAAAGAGCAAACAGGGTGGTAGCAAAATACTGCAGATTAAGTGTGGAAGAAAGTACAGTAATGGAGACATTGAAACAAGCCTCCATGTTAGATAAGGAATATAGCAAAAGAGGCTTTTCTTGTAAAAATTTCAACTCTAACCAAAAAACAACATTTAGTATAGAATTAAAGAACTTAGGCTGTCAAATTCCTTCACTACTGCACTTAAATGAAACATTGTAAGCTTTCAAATGTTTTAACAGGCTCATGCACTAAAATTCTACCATAGTTGAGTTGTTTTAAATGCAGCTGTAGAAATATAATATAAAGCGCATCAACGATTTAACAGCAGAAAAATAGTTGAAAAATAATTATATACTATCTATTATATGTTGACCTTAATTTAATATTAACTGTGTAGTTTTATCACTTTTATGTAAGAAATCAGCTTGAAACTATAATTGGTGATGCTGTAGCTGCCTAAAATATGTTTGCACTCTACTAGACAAATTGCTGTATTATAAGCTTAATAACCAAGTGGGATCTTCACGAAATCACCAAACTGTCTACTCTACAGCGAAAAATTCATGGTAACCATGGTGAATTATCTAGCCTGATTTTCAGAAGATGTGAAAGCTAAAACGAAACACACCAACCACTAGCCATGTATGCAGAAGAGGTGGATTTAAAAGTAAAAACACCTACTCTCGGTATTTTGCAAAAAAATAATCAAATTCAAGTGACATGATGTAACCATGACAACCTTGCTAGTGTCTAAAACATTATAATAATCAGGTTCCAATAAAATACTGTTTTCCATCTGATCCACTCAAGATATTGGGATAGAGCTGCAAGCAATCAATCCACTCATTGGTGCTTTAATGTGATAGGCTAACTCATTAACCCCGTAAGGTGAAAGATTTATATATGGCTAAAGTCTAAGCTTGAATAGAAAGGGCTCCATTCACTAGGATCACGATAAACGGCTATCTAGGTTGGTTAGTTCTTCCACATCTAGTCATCAGTGAGTGAGAAAGTGCCGAGTTGGATAAATTTTTCGACTACATCTACAATTGTACTGAAGAGAGCCAACAGTGAAGACTACTTACAAGTCTGCTAGGAGGCGTTAGGGTATATTTAGCACCTGCCGCAATGAAGTACAGTCGGTGCTCATTTTTATTTGTTTGGTTATTTCTACCAACAGTTTTGAGTTATAGTAGTGGTGGAGTACCATCGGATGCCTGTCAGTATGGACCATACGGACACGGTATGTCTCCAGAAGCGACGCCTCCACCTTTTACCATTGATGTCTACCACTCTGATTCTACGCCTGCTACAGACTTTGTTGAAGAAGAAACTCTAACAGGTATGGTTTGGCATGAGCTTTGGTAGGCTGATTTGATTTATACCTAAGAGCTTGGTACTTGAGATTATATTTTATTATTGATCACATGATGATGGCAAAGAAAGCATTGTTTAAGGCAGCCTATCTATCCCTTAGTTCTCTTTGAGTTAAAAGTACTTTTTTTCAGTTTTTGCCTTTTTGTTGTAACTTTCACGTAGTGACATAGTAAATTATATTCAATCAAAGGTTAAACCTCCAGTATTGTGAATAGATATAGCAATGCTAACACTTGTCCAAGGTATCTTTGGAGGCCTACTTTGGGGACCGTTTGCTTATAAGGATTAACCAGGTGGACTCTCTTATTCATGTGACCTAATTTATTAAAAGCCTTGTTATATTACAAGCATTTAAAAGAAGAAAATCTGCTGCTTTTTTAACTTTTTATATGGATATATATTCATAACTTATAAAAACTTTTGAAGCCAATTTTTTTAAAGCTGCCCTGCTGTTATATGCATATATATGTTTATATTACCACATTCGCTGCCAATGCACCACCATTAACCAATACACAAACCAACATTCAGTAATACTTAGTGATCAATTATCATAAAGACAGAGCAATTAAAATGGTAATATCTGAAATTGGTTAAGATGAGGAAATGCCTATACTCATATTAGACTACCGGATTTCCATTATTAACATATTATTAGTTCAAACCCTCATTTCATCATTCTAATCTTTTTGCATCATTCTGTTTTATTAATATTAGTTTGAAGAAGCACATAACAGTATTTCAAATCACCCCTTGCCCCTGTCATCAAAATAACTTGTTGGTCACAGTTTGTCTTCTGCTCCCTGCTAATGACTGAATTGCGTTTGTAGAAAAGGGGAGAGGGGAGGGCCCCCCATTGTATACTACAAAACTGACATTAAAGCTAATAAATGTGTATCCATAAACCGATTTAATATTTTTTCAGTGTATTATGGAGAATTATTTATGCAATGTCATTTTGCTGATGTTTAGCTATGTAGTATTCACTCCTTGTTTACTGAGACAAACTTAAGGAGTTTTTCATTAATTGTAAATTAACTGTTACCAGAAAAGTGAAAAATGATTGTTTGAAATTTGTTTAAATATAATTAATTACATGTATATGTACATAATTATATTTTCTGACTGCACAGCTAAAATAAGCATAAGAGGAAAACTTGGGTGTGATTTATAACATTCCTGAATAGTCCGGATTTACTGTTGGATTTATCATATGTGCATGAATTGTTGACAAGCTTTGTAGCTAGTCTTAAGGATTGTGTAAAGCCATCATGATGAGTATAAACAACCTATTTACTGGAATATAATAGTATTACATAATCAAAGACAATATAATGCTATTAGACTAGTAAGAATGCAACTTTCCATATGTAGAATTAAGTTTTGTAACAAAACACCAGTTCACAGGTTTGAGACTTTATTTTCTATCAACTAGGCATTATATTTTGGGATCTGAAGGAAAGCGTAAACCTGGTCCTGAAATGTTGTTTAAATTCACTAGCGATGCAGTAATGTAATATTTTCATATTGAGTAGACGCAGTCTTGAAATTAATGGACTGTGCTATAGATTTTGCAACTGAAACGTTGCTCTTTTAACAAAATAGGAATTTCTTTAAGCTTACAAAGTGATTTATGAAGTATAATAGCTATTAATATTTACCACACCTGTGATTATTACTATCTGATCCTGTTTACAGAATATGAGGAACAGTTTTATCAAGGAGAGAGTCGCATATAAGTCCAAAACTTTGTATAAAGACATGTTTCATTTGATGTCATCCAACTGCGCTCACATAAATTTGTTTTCATAAAACTAGAAACCAAAATATTTAACATTTGAAATGTTTACAAGTGTAGGTCACAGTCTGTACTAAACTGAAGACTGACATACTATTTTTTAGTACTTTTTTCAAGAAGGGGCAACTCCATCAACTGTAATACCGCTTCTGGGTGTAGCATGTATGTAGCTTACAGAGCTTTAGCATCAGGTTGTAGCCTTAGTACATATTATTGCACAAGTATTGATCCATGAACTAACCTTGACTTAATGAGTTAGTTGCTGAAATGTGTGCCGCGGCAGTATTGCCTTATTATATTGTACACGGAGGCAGACCCGAATGTTCTTTTATAGTGTCCCCTGTAGATTGACTGCAAAAAGTCTCATGCTTTGAAGTTCAATTGATGGTGTTTTTGTTTTTAATTTAGTTAGTGGCGTTTCTTTTTGGAGTATATTTGATTTATTTCAGTACTTTAGTGCCTCCATAGATATGAATACTTGATCATAAATTTAATAGAAATTTGTCTCTCATCTAGATTCAAGACAATACTCTCATTTTTATTTTAGTCTTGATTTCAATTAATTTTAGTGCAGCTGCTCTTTTTACAATATCTTATTATCTTAAATATACAACCTTTGAAAGATGTGATGTAACATCATTCACCTAAAAAGGATTCAATGATAAAAAACAGCTTAAAATAGGATATGCTTTGTAAATGTTGACAATTATTAGACTTGAACATAATATTTTGGTTACCTACCTTTTCCTAAGGAAAATGGTAAATTTGTCAATATACCATAGATGATGCAAGCAGAACAATGAGTAATAGTAAACTAGTGTTTGAGACTTTAGGTAGTATTATAATAACTAGCTAAAGCAGAGCCGCCCTAATCCCTGAAAAAACAAGTTCTTATTACGTTGGATGAAAATATTTTCATAGTTGTCAGGGTGTCTAGAATCTATATAATCGGATTATTGATCCTTTATCCATGAACAACGCAATTATTGTAGGTAAACAATGTGATTGATAGCAGCTTTAATATAATATTCATCATAAGAAAGTTTTCTAGTTAGACTATCAAGTAGGCCAGTATAACAATACACTAACTTATTGTACTCTCTTATATGCGCACCTGCATCTACTATTAGTATCTTTGATTAAAAATAAAGCTAATCTTTTAAAAATTATTCAGTCATAACTGAGGCAGACATGAAACTTTTCAAAACTTTGGTGGACAAAAGGCTGATAAAAAAAGTGATTTGTAACCAAGATACTTTGGATTAAGACTAAAAATTTCCTGCTTAGTGAATTGGGACACAAGTCATAAATAACCACCAACTTCTTACAGTAATTCAAGTCGATCAATTCACGTTATGTAGCTTGAAAATATTCATAAGGGACTTTTTCTAAGAAAGTAAATGGAAAAAAGTCAGTAATCATAGCATCCATAATAATATATGTGAACTAAAGCTTGAATATACATGCTAGGTACATCAGTTGTACATGTGATTGTAGTTTTACTTCGAAGTACAGATGACAAGCCCTTCAATGGAGTTCTGATTTGGGCTCAACAAGAAGGGCAGATATGCTCTTTAGGCTCCTGGACTGCCTCAGGTAGCTTACAAACTAGAGATTGCAGCTTTGATGATTTCGTGACAGTATGCCCTGGACAACAGTCCAACGCTCTGGCCCACTCCACGCCTCTCAACAGTTTACAAACAGAAATGACCTTCAAAGTACCAGCTGGATTCAATAGCAGCTTTCACTTTGAGTACGTAAAATACATTTATGAAGAGATGTCCAGATTAAACTTAATAGAACACAATAGAATGAGCAAGGATAGATTAAATCTGTTTTTTGAGTAAAATATGCAATATTGTTCAGAATTATAGATATCTAGAAAAACCTCACAGAAATGACTTTACTTGAATAATTACAAAGTTGAGCAGAATAATCAAAACACAGGTTTAAAACTAACTAATAAAATAAATATGCATACACTTTAAATATTTTTTTATTTTTTAGAGCTCATGTTGTTCGAATCCGACAACAATTTTGGAGTGGTGTTACCTCGTTACCTTTATCAAGGCAAATAACAGTTACAGCTTCATCCACTGAAACTCCATCTACTACTCCTCAAAACTTCCCAACCAACCTACCTTCAACCATCATTCCACTTTCTACCAACAATGCCACTCTTTTCTCAGAAAGTACAGCCAATCTAACTGAAACACTGTTGACTGTTTCATCAACAACACCACTTACTGAAGTACTGAATTCATCAACAGGAATACAGGAAATTGTGACCCAGAATACATCAGCTGCGGACTTTTTACCACCAGTGGATCCATTCTCAACCACACCACTTGCTGAAGTACTTAATTCATCAACTGGAATATCGGAACCTGTGACCCAGAATGCATCGGCTGCAGACGCCTTACCACCCATAGACGTCTTGTTAACAACACCACTTACTGAAGCACTTAATTCATCAACTGGAATATCGGAACTTGTGACCCAGAATGCATCGGCTGCAGACGTTTTACCACCCATAGACTTCTTGTTAACAACACCACTTACTGAAGCACTTAATTCATCAACTGGAATACCGGAACTTTTAACCCAGAATACATCAGACTTTTTACTAACCATAGATTCGTTGTCAACAACACCACCTACTGGTGGACAAACTAATGATACTGAGCTTCTTGCTGGACCAGGAGCTGTTGTACATGCTGAAACAACTCCAGGTAATGTATCGCTGACAGATACAGGACTAACCACACTTCCAGGAGTACTTAATTCATCAGCCGGAATACAGGAAATTTCGACCCAGAATACATCGGCTGCAGACTTCTTACCAACCATAGATCTGTTGACAACAACACCACATACTGAAGCATTTAATTCCTCAACTGGAATACAGGAAATTTTGAGCCAGAATACGTCAGTTGCAGATTTCTTACCAACCACAGATCCATTGTTGGATTTTAATTCTACTACAGTAGCAACCAACATTCCAACTGAATTCCCTCCTTTGTCTACAATAGAAACTTTCTACAACCAAACTGCCAATACCACCATTAATGAAACACAAACTGTTTTGGAGACAGTAACTACATCTTTAAATGTAACTGTTGCACCTCTAAATGTAACAGTGTCAGAACCAGAGTCAATAGTGAATGCAAGTAGCACAGTAGCAGACGGATTTACAGTTAGCAACCAGTCATCACTGCAAAACTCAACATCAACTTTGAGCCCACTGTCTGAGCACCAGAACTTGACAACTCTGGTGGAGAACACAGTGACACCACCAGGCTTTAATACAACTGAAGCTGTTTCTCGGCACTCCGAAATCGATTTAAATACGACAGCTACCAATGAAACTACAATAACACCAATTTTAGAGCAAAGTACAGACACATCGATTAACAGCACAATTGTATCTGATCAGTTTACAACCCAGCTATTCAACGGTACTTCAGAAGTGTCGAACCCTCTGGAGAACATCACCAACGAGTCAACCCAACCATTATCAATCACAACATCTCTACCATTTGAAAATGCAACGACAGTGTTGAATACAAGTTCACGGGGTTCTACTCTTAACATGACCAACAGCACAGGACCGACTACAGAATCAGTGAATGTCACAGTCTTTTTACCAACTAGCAATCAGAATGCAACCCTAACTACAACAAACAATTCAACAGATCAAAACATTCCGGGAACCGAGTTTACCACAGCAATAGCAGAATTGCAAAATACCACAGAGCCAGCAGTTAATGGAACATTAACACCAGCCACTTTAAACAATGGAACAGAGAGTGCAGATATAACAGAGCAACCCACCTTGACCAATTCAACAAATAACTTCACGGATTTTGCTACAGTACCACAGACAACACTGGCAGATGCAGTCAGTAACACAACACTGGAAACAACCACAGAACCTAACTTCAACTCAACAAGAAACTTTACTACACCTACGATAAATGATAATGTAACCATAACCAACACCTCACCCGTAAATCAAACTTTAACAACAGCAGACTATGGAACACCAACTACAGAAGTAGAATTTAATACAACTCTAGATATGGTAAATGTCACGACTGAATTTCTGCCAGGAAGTACAGATTATACAAGTGCTACAAGTTCTACTACAGAAAGTGATTTGGTCCCAATTACTGAAAATTTTACAGTGAGTGTCACAAGCGAACCAAATATAACAGAGCCAACATTTTCGACCGTGACAACACAACAGACAACATCTCCAGCTACTTTCACTACCACAATGGAAAGTACAGAAGCTCAAGAAACGACACATTTTGACTCCACAGAAGCTATTACCACAACTACGTCAAGAAAATCTACAACCACCCGTACAACAGCATTCAGATTTACCACCTCTCGAGCTACAACTGCTACTGACACAGTAGCTACAACCAAGCCTGCTGACTCCACCAATCAGCCAAATTTAGTGAGTTTTAAACTAACCGGAGACTACGATACATTGGTGGATACCGACTACAAGACAGCAGTTCAGGAGGTCACGACGCAACTGGCTACCATTATGAAAGTCAACGAGGACCGAATTCAGAATCTCAAATTATCAAAAGGTAAGATTCAAGAATAATCGAAACCATTTTGGTACAAAATATCTAGACGGACATTTCACAGAAGTAATATTTATCAATGGCAAAATATTGACTATAAAAGCTTGAAAAACAAAATATAGTGTCAATTGCATTCAAATACACACAAACCAAGTAAGTAAAGTGCTAAGGTCATATTCTACAGGCAGCGTAGATGTAGAGTTCACATTAGCACCTGCTGATAAGAAGGCACTAACCACTGACGATGCTATCAACAACCTTCAGAAGTTTTTGGAACAAGACAACAAAAGCCTTAAGATCAAAGGCGAAGAATTGACCATGACACCAGGGTCTCTCAAGACGTCTGCAGTTGTACAGCAGAAAGAAGAGGAAGTCGTGGGTCTACCACTCACAACTAAAATAGTATTGGCTGTGGTATTTGGACTAATTGGAATAGCTATTATAGTGGCCATCGTCGTTATTTGCATGAGGTAAGCACTTTAAATTGATGAGTAAGAAACAAGTCAGAAATTGAGATATGTTCAAGAAGCCAAAAAAATATATAGGTAATTTAAAGCTCTGTGGCACACAGTTTTGTAGAAATTCCATTATTTTTCAGGCAAAGGAAATCACATGGTTTTCTAATGATGAGAGCAGCCAGAAAAGATTACGGAATTCCTCTACGAACAATGGACAATGGTAATGGCAGAACTGGTGCCTCTAACGGACACCATCATCAAAACGGACACCAAAACCACGCCTTTTCTCGAGCCTAGTATATATTTATTTACTCTCTCAATACAATATTTAGTATATATTATAAACATATTTTTGTTCAACAAAACTGGTAGTTTTATAATTACACAATCACAGTGTGAACTGGAAAAGTTTGAACAGAGTTATATTTTCATGTAAAATTATAAAACACATACAAAAAATTATGTAATAAATATGTACATTTTATTATTATAGTGCTGTAAAATTTTAAAATTAATTTCGACAGCAACTGTCATGCTCAATGTATTTAGCATTTCAAATATGCTTTGCTTTTCTCTACGCATTTGTTGCATGCCTTAATTCCGTTTGTTTTTTCTCTATCTGCGAAAGCAGTTTTTGATCAAATTTTACATTATTATCCTTCAGAGTGACGACAGCAGTATCTATATCTTTTTGTGATTTGGCATACTTCACTTTCTTCATAGCAAAATATAACTCCAATTCTTCCCAACTTTTGAGTTTGCAAGAATTACGATCAGAAACACATAAGTTAGTAGTAGTTCGACTTGATAAATGAGGGTGAAATGAAAACCCGGTGAGAGACTTGAGCCTCTCCAAGCTAACTTCATACTTGACCAGTTCACTGACTTCTCGAGATATCGGGATATTTGGTACCACAAAAGCAGCAACAGCGGCTTTCTCTGGTGAACCTTCATTGAAGGCTGCCACGACTTTATACAGGTGAGTTGGCGCAGGCACCCTGCCGTCTCCTATTACCTGAAAATTGTTAAAACACGTCAAATAAGCATTATAAGCTAAATATAGTCAAAACAACCACAATTGTTCCGACAATGTCACATGTTTTTGCTTACCATCCTTCAGTCATGTGAGATGACCAATCGCAATCACAAGCTATGTTGGTGATTTTATTATTGGACATGTCCATGTCGATAAGCTGACTAACTTAACGTAGCAAACCTCTCGAAATCACTGATTGATGAGACCACAAAATGATAACCAAGAATTTTTTCGTGAATTTCAAGTGACGATCACAACCCTGCTTTGACATGAAGAAAGGGTGCTGCACAACATAATGCACATTGGCAAGTCAATAATATCCATCGCCATGGATACCAATGACTAATCATTTAGTCTCGTTAGATACAGCAACAGTTTATTTTTGAAGCTTTTTCTTGAAATCTACATTACTTCTTTCACCAGCTATAAATCAAACTGTCACAAAAGATACACTGTATAAGACTTGTTTGTGAAGTATTTAGATGCATATCTTAAATACTTGCATTATGACAGACAAGTTGGGCGTTGGTAAAAATTCAAACGAGTCATATTACAAAAAATAGGTGTTTTGAAATGCTACTTTAATAATGGTGGTAAATAAAAATAAATACTTTCTCACATCACATCAACCTCGTATTAAGTAACTAGCGAGAGGTGCTTGTCAACTCACCTCGTATTTAACGAACTTCTTATTTCCTACAACCTCATTGACTTGATAGAGAGGGCCAGATATCACGTGGACTTTATCAAACTGTTCTGTTAAATCTCTGCAATAAGTTTCTAGTCTATTCCAGAAGCCCGAGTTGTTGTCTATATTCTGGGGAACTATGTTGGAGAGATAGAATGTGTCATCCATGGCTTGCTAAAAGTATAACAGATTACATTATGAAATATAATCCCCCCATGAATCTGTATTGACCACAAGCCTAGGCAACCTGCACACTTAATAATTACAACACCCAGTTTTTAGTACGGAATTATGACTATTAATAAACTTTTAATTAGTTAGTAGAGGCAAAACTTATTTCATTACTAGCAGGTGATTATGATTCAAAGACTGAGGGGGAAATAATAATCAAAATGACTAACTCCATAGAGTTGTGCAAGGAGAATTAAAATACTTTATGACTAAGATACCTTAAATGCAGTTTATAGTGCAATGTGCGTTAATACAATGTTTCCAGTTACAGTAAAACTTCCGAATTCATTTGGCTACGTGGCAAAAAAGCCATACATCCCTTTATTGGTACATATAACTAGACATTTGGATAGTTGTATATCCCTACATATTAGTTATACACATTTGTAATACAAATTTTAATCGATTCTTTTCCACTTATAAATATACCTGAATTAATTGAAAATAATAGTTCATGTAAAAATGTTGACTGGTTGCAAAGTCGAACCCTTGCCATACCGATTGCCCAAAAAAATATGGAAATTTCAGTCTCTCCCATTTTATTAACACCATGCAGGTTGGCAGGCAGTTAGAGGTTTGAGTAGTCGCTGTTGGAGGGGAGGGGGGGGAAGGGGGGAGGAGGGGGATAGAAGAAATGAGTCATACTTGATTAGACTTGAAGTTGCCGGCAGCAGCCATGTGACCCCTCGACCAGCCACTCTTGAGATAATCGCCATTAGTAGCTGACGTGCCCTCTGGGAGCTGGTCGTCGACTCGAAACTTGCTCTGTTTCCTGTTTGCTCTGCCTGAAAAATGGCTAAACTAAAGACAGAATGGAGAAAGGCGGTGGCTTTATTAAACAGGAAGTCGGGAGCACCTATAATTGTCCAATCAATCTTCTACCTCAATCACAGGAACTAATAACTTCAACTACTAGTGTACCATTACAGGCTTCCTTGTACCAGCAAGCATTCATCGTCAACAGCCTAAGAAAGTGAAAGATATTGCCATTGATGTACAATCTATAGTTTTTTATTAGGTCATCTAACAGCTGCATTAAGTTGTACACAGGATAAGCGGCTCAGTTTCAGACAGGGTGGTATAATAATATAAAGCTTGTCAGTATTCAATCATTGGAAATCATACCCAGGAAACACTCGTAACCTAGCAACTGAATAGATAACAGCAAATCACAATCCATCATAGGTATTGGATATGTCTGGTGATGTCTATTATAGTAAGTTCTGCATAATTCATATCAGCAAGATTATAAGAAAGTGAAACAGTGACCTAAATTTATAGGACTGTAAAGAGATTATAAAAAAAGTAAATGATTATGTTAATCAAAAGCCCTGTTGATTTAAAGAAGGTTATTAAAGAAGGTTATTAATGACTGCCTACATACTTTGCTGAAGCCATAACTATAAGCAGAAGATAATGTTTGAGAATCTTGAACTTGACTAGTGTATGGCAATGTCTGTCTGCTTGAATCTATCACCCATGTTACACGGCATATGAAACATTGCAACATTAAAGTATTTTAAGTATTATGAATGAAGACATAAAAAAATGCCGGAAAAGTTCACTGGTAATTCTCAGTGAGCCAATAATGAACAACTTTTGAAATTCACTAGCTACAAAATCACTCCCACGCACGAGAAATTGTATATTGCTTGAAATTGCCAGGTAATGCAGCCTGAAATTCCACTCTGTATGTGATAAGCCTGCCTGACTTTCGCAAGTGAGAGCTAATTACACCATCCCTAACTTACAAATTTTTTGCTAGCTTATTCACCAACCAGTCCGATTTACAATTTTGTTGTATGACATTGAAAAATGCTAAACTATTCAGTTATCACGTAGCTTAAAAATAATTTGCCCAAAGTGAAGTTTGTTGAGACTAGTAAGCATGCCTTGTATCTGAGAGCAAACGTAATGCAGGCTAAACACACTTTACTTCAGTAATTAAACATTTATTTAATTCACCAGACAACTGGATGCGGTGTACCGGTATACCACACTGTAAAGAAATATGGAATGTCACAAATAATGGCACCTTTGAGTGACTCCTTAGTGAGAATTTCTGAGACCCACAAAGGCTGCTTCCTAGCAACATCATAACAAAGGGTGTGCCCAGTGTAATCCATTACTTGCCGAAGATCAGTGGGTTTACCAAAAGGAAACAGTGGTGACTGAGCATCTAAAAAGAGGTTAAGAAAATATGAAGTCTAAGATGTGTAGCGGAGAGAGGCGTAGGTATAACATGTTATCCTAGGCAGGTGCATCAAACCACAGGAAAGTTGTTAGCAATACCAGGAAGGGCGTCCGGCTACAATTACATTGAGGCTATTTCAAACATTATCCAGCCTTGCTGCTTGTCCACCTAAAATAACTCATAACTTGTGTTCTCACAACAATTTACACAAACAAGAAACCCAAGTTAATCAGTGCTGGTCATTACAGAGTATAGAAGTAATTATGAATAACATTTAGTGATAGTGAAATTCTGTAACATATGAGATGACAACTCCCAATTCAAATACAAAACCTCAGCAAAGGTCTGATGCCTAGACTAAACAGACGAATAAATAAAACTAACATTTAGGAGAGAAAAGGGTGTTATAAATGCTTTATGTAAGAATAAATAACACCTAGTTGATACTAATTTTAGACAATTTTGTTTCCTCACCTTGCATTTTCAAGGTCTACAAAACATCAAGTAAATGAAATCAGTAAGTTCCACGCTTTTCTAATAGACAAAACAGCTACATTATCCAAGATTTAAAACGAAATTTCAACACCTGAATAATTTTTAAAAAGAATATTGCTAGCAATACAAAGCTTCAAATTTTAATAGGCAAAATGCAAGTAACTATGACTTAAAAATTGTATAAAACAAAAAAAATTTGTATACTGTACCATCAGTTTTCACAGGTGCTGTCCCTTGTTTTTGCTGCAAATATAATGGGTAAGATATTGAAACTGTAAAAACTGCACCACTTATAAACCCCTTAGCCAAGATTCCAAAGTTTGAAGTAGCCATAAGTTCGTTTTTACTTCGCCGCAACCTAAAAATCATAATAATATATCACTGCTATGAGCAACAAGTTGAGTGTTTTTACTAACCCTGTCACAACAAATTTTCAGAGTACAAATGAGTAGTAATTTTCATTTAAAATAGACAAGGACTTATTAAAAAATAAATAGAAATTTTAGCATGAAAGTTATTCGAATCAAATTGCCATATATTATCCAACTTATGTAATAAAACCAGCTGTGAATATAAAGAATGAGTCATATACCAACTGGTTTATAATATTAAATTAAACTTTTTAATAAGAAAAGATTTTATTACAAACGCCTATGCTATATTTTTTCAAAGAATAGAGTAACCCCACTTAGAATATGGATTAGAATATAGTCAACGAAAACCTTTATGAAAATAAAGCATATAAAAAAACAATTAGAAGTCTATTTACTTTCATTTTATTTTCAATATGCAGACTGTGGTCCGCATGTTTACTTTTACTTTCATCGATTATTACAGCATCAAACTTTAAAATCAACTGACTACTGATGATCAGTAGTTATGTTCTCTTAATCTATCAATCCGTAAATGCAGTGTTTCTCTTTAAAGGAGCATCATCTATACAGACTAATACAACATATCAGTTATTTAATGATTTTAGATGCTTATGGCAGTTGTCTGCTCTTTTCAGTTTTCTTTTGTTTGAATAATAATTCGACGCAATGAATCTTCTTTGACAAAAAAGTGAAATGAAAATGAATATTATTCATTTTCATTTCACTGTTATCATTACAGACAGATATGTCTGTACAAGCTTTCCTTTAAACTGATAATACAATCAACTCTATACAGAGATTTAATACTTTTGCTATTATGTGGCATGGATAACTTACACGTTAGCTGAGTTTCAATATCAAATTAAACTTTAACCAACTAGGTCAAAATTAGTGACAAGTATTTTAACTGTTGAAGTACTTGTCACTAATTTTGATCTAGCTGGTAAAAATTAATTTAAACCATATACATGCTATAGGCTAGTATGACAAAGAAAATTGCATCAGGTTTATCTATTTTTTTAGAAAAATGTTCAGATTTTACTCTAAAGCCATTACAAAGTTTTCCTAGTTTCAATTGTGCCATAAATATACATTATCTTTTATTAAAATAAGAAAATACTCCAAATTTTTACTGAATAAAACTTCATCTAGCAAGTACAAGAACTAAGTAGAATTAAAGCTAATAGTTATTAATATACTAATTCATTTGTAATAGTTAGGTGTTTTTTGAAAACTTTTGATCTATAAAATGACAGCTGAAAAAGTATGTTAAGTTCAGGGTACACTGCTGTGTGTGTCCTGTAGTGTGTGTGTGTGCACACATAAGTGACATATATAAGATAATGATTGCCATTAGCACAGTAACATTAGTAATTTTACTAGCTAGACAGTGAACTGTCTCATTGCGGTTGTGAAAGCAGGAAAATTCCGAATGCAAGCCTTTAACCACTACTAAGAAAATCAATAAATGCTTTTAGTGCCCATTATAGTTTGTCATTTGAACTTTAGGTTGTAGAGCAAGTAGACTGTAAATGTTTCAGTTGAAATTGGACATAGAAATTTCAACAAAACTAGTCTGTTTATACACGTTTCTTTGACATATCTAATTGACTAATTTAACGAACTAACTTGGCAACATAACTTGACATGCAATGCGACTGAAAATTTGACACCAAATTCATTCAAACAATATTAAAATTTTAGGAAAGCAGTTTTAAGACAATTAATTTAACTTGTATGTAAAGAACAGCTTTAATTATTGAGTGAATCATAAAAAGGTTATGTAATGATTCAATGATAAATAAAAAAAGAATAACATAACACGAATAGTAATTAATGTTTCTAGTAATAGTATTTATTAAAACGATCATTGTATGAATATCAATAACAATAAAACGACTGATTAACTTAATAGTTTCTTTTAGTTTCTTTTATTATAAATTATCTAAACAAGTAAAATAGTTTTTAACTTCAAACTAAGTACGATATTGTAAATGAAATAAAATACCACTTACTAAATCAGTAAATGTAACTGTGACTTAGACTGTCTTGGAGTTAGTCTATACAGTATGAGTAATACTAACAGTGACTGTTAGTGTTACTGATGACGATAGTCAGAGTCAATCTTAACCTAAGTCGTAGTGATACTGAGTCTGATAGTGAAAGTAAGTGTCGGTCACAATCATACTCGATCGATGTAAATTTTATTGCGGTACACATTGCGATTGTTATTGTGATTCAGATTGAGGTTGTGAATCATTGAGAATGAGCATCTTTGACTTTGAGTCATACTCATACTTATAGTTATACTTATAGACTATACTAATAATAACTATGTGAGTTACTATGTCTATTACTATTAGTATTAGACTTAGTTGTAGTGATATTCATACTCATAGTCATACTGATAGACGATAGCAATATTGATATTGATATTCATACTGATACTAATACTAGTACTAGTAGTAATAGTAATACTCACTTACAGTTTAAGTTACTCATTAGTGATACTCATACTAAATCATAGTGATAGTCATACTGATGGCCTGATCATGATGACTATCACTATCACTACTATCAGTATCACTATCAGCATCAGTATGACATTGACTATGAGTATAACAACGGCTATCACTATAAGTATTAGTTTTTCAAAGAGTATCACTATCAGTATGAGTTTCAGTATGACATTGACTGATTGACTGAGGCTGAATCTGATGAGTGATACCTGATAAGACTAGAAGTAGAAGTAGAACTCTAGAACTAGAAGTCAAAGTGGAAGTAGAAGTAGAACTACTACTAGGAGTAGGAGTGTCATACTCATACTGATACTGATACTCATACTGATGTACCTACACTTACAGCAATTGTAAACAATGCTGTGATTGCTTAAATATTTATTATAAATACTCCATATTTATTAAGTACGATTATTTGTATTTTTATATAAGAAATACTTACAAGTGCCAGTGAACTGACAATTTGCTTATTAATTTAATTATTATAACACGCTGACGCTATCTTTTGCTGTTATGTGAAAATAAATACTTTAATTCGAAACGCTGTGACAAGCTTGTAGCACTAATAATTCCGATTTGACAGTAGCACAATCACAAAAGTCACGTGATAACGCTCTTAAAGTTAAATGCCACCGTAGCTTCACTTCATTGGGTAATTGTGCTCAGCGTGGTTGCTGTCACACTCACAGACTGAGACTATGAGTATGATGCAAGAATAATTTATCTTCGAGCATTCTGGCAAGGATTTGGGGTTGCACATGCCTCAATAAGTTGTTTTAGGTCAGCTGGCTGATCTCCAAAAGATAAACTGTTGCTATAAGTATAACTTAACCTTGAGCTTACTCGTACTCAAAGTGATAGTCATTTACTCATAATCATAGGCCTAGGGATCGGCTGTAGACGTAGTTTCAGACTCATTATGATTATGAGTGTCTGACTCATTATGAAAGTGAAGTCAGCGTAGGACTGAGTGTCTATCTGTTAAGAAGGTAATTTAAATTGGATTATGATTTTTAATATAATTGTAATTTACAGTAATAACCAATCAAATTCTTGATGGAAAATTGCTACTCAATAAAACTATTGATGAATTTTAATTTAGTAATACAGCTAAAGTGCCAGAAGAATCCATGAGGAATGCGATTAAGTTCAACTCTATATTTGTTTTACGGTGATTGTTTATCTACATCTAGTATCAACTTTTATTAAAATAAAAATAAGAAAAGCCCAAAGATATTCAAACTAACTTCCACCTTTACTCAAAATCCTAAAGTGAAGTCTGATGACCAACAATAGCTATTATAACTTTTATTCTAAAGGTAAGCTAATAATTAACTTCAATCTACTTTTTTAACTTTAAATCAGTATTAGTATATTATCAAAATGTTGTTTTTCTGCGAATAACCAATTATAATATTATGTACATAACTATGTAATCTTAGAATTGTCATTTCTGTCATAAATCATTGATGCAATTTTTTGTATAAATATAACCAGTACTGTTTTATGCAGCACTATATTTGTGCAGTGTAAATATATGCATTTTGTTTTTGTAAACATATTAAATTATATTTAGAAAGATATCATATTTAGCTAACCTGCCTACTTTTAGCTATAAGTTACACCAATAGAGATAAGTCACAGTTTAGCTGTGACTGTCATAATGTCACCAAGAGTATGTGTGCTGGGAGCCGGAATCATTGGATTGAGCTGCGCAGTTCGTTTGCAAGAAGTACTTGGCCATCGATGTTTAATCACAGTTGTTGCTGACAAATTTGGCAAGGAGACGACCTCTGCTATTGCTGCCGGTTGTTTTCGACCTCAAGACGTTGCACCTGTGTCTGGTTATACTGGTAGACGGTCAGCTGTAGGAAAGTGAGAATATTTAATAATAGTGGACCTATTGCTAGTTTAAAGCTAGCTTACTGTTTATACCTTGAACAAATTTGAAAAACTTAAAAGAAAAATATGATTTTATATTGATCAAAACTTTACATAATTTAAAATTAAATGATGAAAGTATTAATAAAATTTAGTTCTTAATAATTTTTTTTAATTTTTAAAAATGTTCACCTCTTGTTTTTTAACACATTTGTACCACCGATTTACAAGGTTCTAAATTTAATTAAAATAACAAGCTCTTGACTTCCACTATATAATGAACATGTAGAATAATGTAGCCTTTGCACTTTGTAAAAAACTTTTGTTTGTAGAACTTGTTTTTTAGTAACAATGCTCATCACCACCCTTCGATCTGAGCTAGAGCTCCTCTTTAGTTTAGTGGCTATCTTGATTTTTAAAAACTATATCTCTACAATTTTCGGGCATCTAATCACTACTGCTCATAAAGTTTTAGCATAAAATTTTGAGCCTACAATTTTAACAATGAAAGTTGTAAATAAAGTTTCACTACTTACCTGCTAGCCTATGTACGTTATAGAGATATCGTTCTGCTTTCATATAATCAATACACGTCAATACTTCACTCGGAAGATGCTGAGGAGGCGGGTGTTCACAAGTTGACAGGGTACCATATCAGATATCCTTTAGTTGGTGAGGTAAGTATTTATATTAATGTGATTTTTTGAGTCTGTCTCTCATTTGAGTGTAAAGCATGTGTGTTTGTTAAGTGGCCGTCAATGTTCAAGTTGTCAAGTTTTTAAAGTAAATAACTGCGACTTAGCACATTTGATTCATGAAGTATTTTTTTCAACTTGGTTCTCCTATCAAGCAATAAAAATGAGTAGGAATTATTTTTGTTGAACCAAAACATATTCTTTTAAAAATACTCACAATGCCTTATGTATCAGTTGATATTATCAAGCAGTTCAAATCTACTATGAGGCCAGCCTGTGATCAAATTAGAACTTTACTAGTAGAACATTATCAAAGCTATACTTGTATTTGCAGTCTATGAGAAGTGGAGTAATTGAGTGAAGTTAATATAAACCTTTGTGATATTTTAGGAACCATTTTATGCTACATTCTTAGAAAAATGCAGGAAACTTTCCGAGTCCGAAATTTTGAGCGTATTCCCAAGTCTTCCTCATGGGTAAGAAAGGAATAATTTAAAAATAGATGCAAAAGAATGCAGTTAATTTTTCATATGCTGTTTATGTTGACCTACAATAAATTTCCCATTTCTCTTTGCTCTTCATTGATCTACTCATTGTAAAGTTCCTCTAATGTACTTGTCTCTGTTATAGCTTTAGGAATCTTATGTCTAAACTCTGGGTAAAGTAATGATTGTAGCTCTTAATTTTTTTCAATATAGAATGTGGTGGTGGTCTAATACAGCTTTGGCTTTTACCTTTGTGATGCACAGCTACAGCATATACTAGATTGAAGATTTTGCAATTTGCTAAATACCCTCCTCCCTGCTATCCTTTTCTGTGAAAACTCTTGACAATTCTAATCTGGCATTCATGCTCTAATGAATCGGCTACTTTATTGCTGTATATCTAATTGGGTCTAACTCTGCTAGCACATGTATGACAGTTTGACCTAGCTAACCTCCGAGAAACTTATAGGTCATTGGTAGCAGCCATGTATACTGTATAAGTACTCCAGAAAGTTTATTAGGTTATTTTGACGGGGTAGCCATGTACTTCTTCAATTATCTTACCTTGTACAAGAACTTTGCATATAACAATTCACTACAGCTGCGTAGAAGTGCTTTTAGCATGCTGGCCAACTCTTCTACATACATGTCGGTTTTTGATAAAACAGGTTTAAAATGCTAAGGTCAAAAGCTTGCTGAAATCTGGGAACTCAGGCTTCTTCTAACTGCACCACTTTTACACCTTTCTTAGCTCTTGCTGAATTAACATATAGTAATGCATGCACCTTGCTGCTTGTGAACATTAACACTCACTACGTGAATGAACAGAGTGCTTTGCCAACAAATGTTGTTTAACAAATATAATGTATACAGCATACTACTATGCAATAGGTTTCCATAAGCAGAGAGCACTACAGACGGCTAATAGTCTAGAAACATAAGTAGATTTGAATCAATAAGCTTGTTTCAAGAAAGGTTGTTCCACCCAATAAGTTGATGTGAGCTATATAATTTTCTATTTTCTAGATATTTCTTGAGAGCTCTGAGCAGTCTTACTTTGAATTTGAGTTATATTTTAACTAGTTTTTTATAGGTGCAGTGGACACTTGCTAACAACTCTTGTTGTATCACCTAACAAGTACATGCCCTGGCTTGCTAAGAGGTTGGTTTTTATGCGCACCATTCACTGTGATGACTAACACTTTCTGCATCGGCCTTTCCATACTGATTTTCTGTAAACATTTTCTATAAAATTTTATATCAACATCTCCTTATTATTTAAGTGTCCAATTTAACAAGAATTGTTTAATATGTTGAAGACACATCACTTTTATACTCTGATTATTTGTTGAAACCTGAACCTTCAAATTGTTTGTAATAGTATTTTTTAATTTAAAAAGCGTAAGTTCAGTCTACACTGAGAAAAATGCAGACATTTTAAACCATAATAATGTTTAAAACTGGTCACATTTTGCATTTTCAAAAGTATCTAAATAATCAGATGGCTTTTCGAACTGACATATTCTCACCAACTGAACAGAACAAAAATTATGTAATTGTGTCTCATTAACTTTGTTAGTGAGACTCTATTTGAATGCAAGGTAACAAGTGCCATGCAAATGCATGAAATTTTGCCAACAAGATAACATCCTTCTTAAACATGTCACCCTAGAAATATTTGTATATCATTACAGTTTTGTTTCAGAAACATCCATTTCTAACAACTGCAAACTTTTAGCCAATACCATTTCGTGATGGTGTGAATGTATTGCTTTTCAAGCCTATAATTCTTTTCTTTCATTTGTCAATATTCCATCTCAACCAGTACCATGCATTTCATTATAATGTAGCTCTAACTTAATTGTAGATTCATTTCCAACTGTGGGAAACGCATCAAGAGACGAGTAGAAAGTTTTTGTGAAGTAAGTGGAAAAAATTTCCAGTTTATCCTTTTACTGAAATATGCTTTTATGAGCTTGATTTTATTTTCTTGAACATTTAAAAAAATTATTTAACTCAGATGAGACGGTATGTTGTATCTTATGTAGATGTGGGAAGAGTATGACATCATAGTCAACTGCACAGGCCTTTCGGCTGGACAATTGACTGGAGACCCTTCTATTGTACCTAGCAGAGGCCAAGTGATGAGGGTAGACAACTCTAGTGGCAAAAATACTTTTGCATACATTGATAATGGAACAGAGCGCATGCCATATTATATCTGGACGTATGTATTTGTTTAGTTATATATATATTATAGATATTTTTATTTTTAGCGAGTGTAGCTGAATCACTTATACGTATATTCTTTAGAATATAATATTTATTTTGTTATTCTACATTGATTTATTTTAACCTGGTTTTTATTGGCTACAGCTAACTTATAAAATATACTGAACCGTTTTTAATGATTATATTACATCATATTCGCGAATTCTTTTTAATTTATATTTATAACAAGATATAAATAAATTTAATTGTGAGAAATACTGTTTACTAAGTCATAGCATCTGTTGAAGTGGCTTAATAAGTTGTAATATCAACCCTCAGACCCGACTACACAGTGATTGGAGGGACTAAGCTGATTGGTTGCACCGATTCCCAGATTTCACAAAATGACCATGACCTTATAATAGAGAACTGCAGGAAGTATTTCCCATGGCTCAATGTAGTGGTGAGTTTCATTTAAACTTGACCAATTTTTTTAAAACTGTTATGCAATGCAAATAATATAATTTTCTTTAGTATTTTTCATTATACATTAATAAATGATGACCATGATTTTTCATAAGCTGGGCTACACATGTGGCATAAATTTCTTTATACTGTAGGAAGATCGTATTAGAGAAGAAGTTGTGGGCTTTCGACCATCTCGACCTGCCATCAGACTAGAAGAGGAACTCGTTTGCTACAAAGGTACCAACAAATGGGTAGGTGTTAGAAAGTTAGAAATTTGCTGATTTACTGGTGAAAAGTCAAATCCATTTGTATGATGCAGAATTTTAATTTCCTAATGTTTCTTACTTATTAATACAATGCTGACATACTGGGTATGCATATTTGATGTTATAAGGAATTTATCAACAACAAACAATTTGATCATAATTGTTTGTGCAAAAAACTATTATTTTCAGTTATGGATAAAGTTACATTATTTAAGCCAGAAATGATCTGAAAATGTGGAAAATAGCTTTTATAATAATATTTTCTTTGGTTTTCACTATTAATATTATTTTAATATAGTTTTATATATTTTCTAAAAATATTTGTGGTGTTTCACTGAATCTGCCCTTTGTTAGAATTTGATATAGAATAATATTTATGGTTTTGCCAATTCTAACTAATAGACTAATTCCTTGAAGTTTCTGACACTGCATGCATAGTGTGACCACATTTACAGTAGTTTCAACATTCAGCTTTCTTGTGTTGTAATGGTTGCCATAAAGTAATTAATTTAGAAAATAAACCTTTTACCAAGTTATTTATTTTTCTACATCATTCCGCAATTCTTGCTTTTTTTCATTTTGTTGTGAAAATTTAGTTTATAATTAAACAAATGGTACAAAAATAATTTATGTATGTATAAAATTTATGTTATGACCAGTTTTTATACTATGATAAGCATGACTTCCAGGTGTTTTGTAGATTGTTCATAACTATGGCCACTGTGCGCATGGTATTGCATACAGCTGGGGCTCGGCCCATGTTGCTGTGGAACTGGTGGTAGACATATTGCAAAGATCAAAGCTGTGATTGTTAGAGCTTTAGCGAACCTGCTCACCAAAATTAAATGCTATTTTATTATCTGAACAACGCAAGTTTTAAACATAATATATTTCAATAATAATATTTTTGTAACTCTGTTTTTTCTTTTTTCAAGCAATAATTTTTTTTGACATTAATATACATCAAATATTATTTTTGATTGTTTTTGAACAGTTTTTTTGAAAAGTAATCTGATTAATTTTGATTGTATTTCATCACTTTTAAGATATTTAATTTACAGAAATAAAAACTTTTAAAAACCGATATTGAAATTTTTTGCAAGCCATTTTGACACAAAATTTTAGTTTTCAGAGATTTTTGTTTATAACATTACAAGCAGCTGTTTACACTGTTGCTATTCCTACTTCACTTTGCAATGAGTTTGCCTGTTGTCACTTTGCAAATGTTTAAATTTCTTTATCTTTGAATATTATGTAGATGTTTATAAGGTGTTGAAAGTAGCTTTTGCCATTGTGTAATTAATTGCTTACTAATAAATTTAGAAGCTGTCCCCCCCCCCCCAAATCAGTTACTGATAGCTTGTTGATATCACTGTTGAGGGTTCCATTATGCAAAAAAATATTGACACTTTATAATTAATGTTGCATTAGCCGTAAAGTTAACAAGTTTTATAAATACCATCCCTACTTTACACAGAAAAGGCATGCAATGCACTAGTCTGTATATTTTGCTCAAAGATATCTAGAAAATCATAGAAATTTTGTCCTTGAAACTCATGCAATAAATTGAATGTTATGAGGTGTGTAGCTGCATGGCTAATCGAGTTGTGTAATTTATGCATGCAGCTTGTATTGTGCATTGCTATAAGAAAATATATCAACACCAGTTACTAAACATGTTTATGTTATCAGCAACTTGTATTAATGCTGTTTAAACGGCAATACACTTCTAATTTACACCTGCTAATTAAACTTGTAAAACTTTAATCTTATACTGAGACATTTTATTTACCAAGAGCGCTTTTAACTACTAACTCTAATATTACTTGCGCATCAACGCAAACATTATAAAACTGCAGAGTTGTCTTTTCGATTACGTAAATTCGCAGAGCCATAAAAAACCAATTGGACTCGCTCAAGCCCTTCTACTCGGTCTCAAAGCTTTAAACATATCCGGTGAGAGTTTGTTGCATAATTAAAACTAGAAATTTATGCAAGTGATGCCGCATGTCTAAAATTAGTTAACTCAGCCCAACGTCTATTGATATCCAAGTTAAAATACACCAGTCTTTACTTATTAGATATTTTATCGACAGTAAATTGTAGCTATTACAGGTTTAGTTATGAATTAGTTGTTGATAAAAATTAAAATATTTGATATAGTTTTACTTCTAGTTATACTTATACTGTTATAGATAATAGTAATACTAATACTAATAGTAATACTAATAGTAATACTAATAGTTATAGTTATACTTATACTTATAGTTATACTTATAGTAATAGTTATAGTTATACTAATTAATACTTATACTATAAGAGTATAAGTTATAGTATTAGTAGTACTAGTATTACTATTCTATTACTATTAATGTTACTGTAATACTAATAGTAATACTAATAGAATACTTCAACTTGAACTTTAAGTAATACTATAACTAATAGTAAATGTAATAGTAATACTAATACTAATAGTAATAGTAACTATTAGTATTACTATTAGTGTTACTTGAAGTTCAAGTTGAAGTTATTCATATTGATATTCATATTGATATTGTTACTTGTAATTAACTTAGAGTTAGTGATGGTGATCTCATACTCATAGTCATTTTGGTTATCATGCTGATAAAATCACAAACGATACCAATACTAATAGTGTTTTATTATCAATCAATTTTTCATTTGATTTTATTGTCAATATAAGCAATATTACCCTTGAGGTTTAAGCCTTAAGATTATTGTTTCATTTGATTTTTAGGTAAACCTAATCTAAATCATCAGTTAAAAATTAAAATAAATGTTTATATTAATATTTTGTTTATTGACTTATATTAAAATTTATAGTAAAGTAAATATAAAAGTAATGAACTTGACTGAGTTGCACTTATAAATTTTAGTTGTTACTATAATTGTTAGTTGTGATTCTGTTTGTATTATAATTATAAATTGATTAAGTTTACCAGTAATAATATTCTAAATATAATGATAAATAATTATTCCAATGTCGTGAAATGCAATCATTAATTGTTAATGTTCCTAACTCTTATATGAAAAACTAGTGATTGCTAATTAAATTTAGTAATTAATCTCAAACATATATACATGTATTCTCACTATGACTCAGTATAAGTCTCATCTGCTGTTTCGTTGCTTAGTCAAATCAAGTAATTAAAATAATCCTTGCAATAAATAAATAATTATGGTGATGAAATTATTGATATGAAATTAACTCTAAGTTTTGTCTTTTAGATTGAGCAGAGTAGCTGAAAGTAATAGAAATATAATTATGAAACCAATAATAATGATATTTTATGATAATTGTTCTAATTAAATAGCACCAAGGTCAACACTGGTTCCTTTGTAATAGTTTCAGCTATTATTTAGTATCTATACACTTATTGTATAATTATCATTATCAGCGTATTGAGTGTTAAATTTAATTGTAGTCATGATGAGAATGTTGGGCAAAGTCACTCAAGGCTTGAAGTTTGCTGGTAGCCTAAGCAGGGTGAGTATTAGTATTAATGTGACAATAAATAAACTAACAGTAATCATTTACATCTTCTAACTAACTTGAATCACTACTATGTTATTCTTCTGTTTAGAATTACCTCAATACATGCTATGCAATCATTATAATTGTGTTTTAGTAGGCAGTGATCAACTTTCAACATTGGTTATTTCATAATTTACTAGTTTGTAGTATGTACAGTTGTGATGAGAAGTATTTTGTATTCAAACTATTTCAGAATGCACGGGAAACTTCCTTAAGGACACTTACCACTTCTAATAGCAGACAAAACACATCTACCGAGGTGAGTTTTCCCCCTTCGAGTTTATTATGTGAGTATTTCATATTCCATGCGCTTAGTCTTCATTCTGGTTGACAGTTGCTGTTGTTGTTATCAGATCTCCTCCAAGTATCCTATAACTGACCACACCTATGATGCCGTGGTCGTGGGTGCCGGCGGAGCTGGACTTCGGGCAGCATTTGGCTTGGCTAACGAGGGTTTTAAAACAGCTGTAATCACCAAACTCTTTCCTACTAGATCACACACAGTCGCCGCTCAGGTATTCTTAGCTTTCTGTTGTCTGTATATGAAATATATTATATTAAATATGTTATATGGAATATTTTATATTAAATATATTTTATTGAATGTGTTTTATTAAATATGATATGTTAAATATGTTTGATTAAATATGATATATTAAATATGTTATATGAATCATGTTATATTAAATATGTTATATAAATCATGGTATATTAAACATGTTATGCGAAATATGTTATATTAAATGGAGCTAAGCTTGTATTGACTTGCTTTGTACTAATACAGCAGCTTCCGTTTAATTTGACCTTTCAATAGGTCACCCTTTCCTTACTGTTCTTGATTTAATGGGGTTGTACTGTCTACAGGGCGGTATAAATGCAGCCCTGGGCAACATGGAGAATGATGATTGGAGGTGGCATTTCTACGATACTGTTAAAGGCTCTGATTGGCTGGGAGATCAAAATGCAATACAATACATGACTCGGGAAGCTCCCAACTCCGTCATTGAGGTAATCCAATAAGATTCTCTTTCACAAGTATCTTGACTAGATTTGTAATCTTTGGCTAATGACAATTGGCATATCATAATATAGTAAAACTCATGTAAATTTATACTCACCATCCCTGTAAGAAACCCTGAATGGAAAGGGCTTTTGTTAAAGCGGGCTAAATGCTTATTAAAATGGGGCTCAGGAGCAATTACGACTGGATGCTCTTCCTAACATCACCAATGGCCTTTACTGGGTTCAAACCCATGACTTTGTGTTTACTAAGCAAGCGCTCTAACCCCTAGACCATGGCTGCTCCCTTATATCATAATATGATATATTTGTCTTAATGAGAAATTCAACTTTATATAATATTTAATTTGTTTCAACGCTGGTTGATAGCATGGACTCGCAGAATATGTGAGTTATATCAACATTACTGTTTTTTAAATTTAGCCCTACTACATTCAGTGTTAGTTTTTTCCACCAAGTATGCGCGTTGCCTCAACGTTAAGATGCTGTGGTGTTACTTGCAGCTGGAGAATTACGGTATGCCCTTTAGTCGTCTGGAAGATGGTAAGATCTACCAGAGAGCTTTCGGAGGTGGAAGTTTGGACTATGGTAAAGGAGGTCAGGCTCACAGATGTTGTTGTGTAGCTGACAGGACTGGCCACTCCCTCCTGCACACTCTCTATGGCAGGGTACGTTGTGTGTCTCACCTCTTTCTATCTGTTTACTCATGAATATACATTCATTATCCGGCATCTGTCTAACCTGGCTGCCAATATATGACAGCTGACTTTGGCATCATTAAAGTATCAATGCTCTAGTGCATGGTCTGATTTGGCTCATTTTACTTTGTTTAGTACACATCAGCAAGTTAGGACCAAAACTTGAAATTTTGCTCAAAATTCTTGAAAATTTGTTATATAAGGTAATTTTTTGTGCTGATTCTAACTATGTATAGCAAACAAAAGCTGGGAGAGGGTTCTGCAACATTAAAGCAATGTCATTGCCATGTGAGCTAAGTATATACATATATGCAAACCGCGATGGTCTTTTCACCAGGGTTCACAAATCCCAATTCATTTGATAATTAGAAAAAAATAGAAGAAATCAAGCCAGATTAAAAAGAAACTTGATTATTTAGCTGTATTTATTAATATTTTGTTAGCTTAGAGCAAGAACCCATACACATTAGCAGCTAAATTGTGAAAAATAGTTGAAAACTAGAGATGTCGAGTGTGCACTTAGTTAAGTAACATGACCCATTTGAGCTAAGCTAACTAAGTGGACAGCAGTTGTGTTGGTGAGAGCACTAGCTCAGCTAGGCTAGTGTCATACAAGGCAGTACTGGGTGACAGCAATATATATATTTATATATCTGGTGTGATGTGTACATTCCCTCATGTTTACAGTCCCTAATGTATGACTGTCACTACTTTATCGAATATTTCGCACTGGATCTCCTGATGGAGGAGGGAGAGTGTGTCGGTGTGATCGCACTGTGCCTGGATGATGGGACCATTCATAGGTTCAGATCAAAGAACACTGTACTGGCAACTGGGTACGCTTTATCTTACTTCTTAGTTTTAGGGTGGGTTACAATAATAGTAATAGTTACTAATAGTAGGGGTTGTTACTTTTAGTATTAGTAATAGTTACAATAGTAATTGTACTTAGTTATAGTAGTCATAGTTATAGTAGTAATATTTGCTAATAGTAGTGATAGTTACATATAGTACTAGTAGTAATAGTTACAATACTAGTACTATTTGCTTATAGTAGTCGTATTTAGTTGTAGTACTACTAGTTATTTATAGCAGTGGTAGCTTTTTACAGTAGGGCTATTTGCAGTCAAGTTATTAATTTTTTTTGTATTATTTTGCTATATAGAACTGCTTATAACATTATTAAACGTGTCTTATTACTACTAGCTAATTGCTGTAGTGATGAGTTGTACTTTTAAATCAAGATAATGTACATGTAGTACTGGTAGTAGTCTATTGATTTCCCTGCTTGTGATGGCATTATTGAAATTAGTATACCTCCTGTGAAAACTTATATAATTTATATGTTCAAGAGTTGTCTTCTCCTACCTCAAGCCATGCGTTTAATATGATAAGGCAACTACTAAGCTTTGGTGGGTGTCTTTAGGTTAAAAAAGTAGTAACTTTTGATTCAATTATTGTTACAAATTATTATAAATCATCATTGGGACTGTTTTGATAATATTTAGACTTAAGTATCAAACTTTATTTTTGTGTTGTGAGTTAGAATGTGCCTTTAGATATTGGAGTTGTCAGTCCTTACCTAAAATTACTGGCATGACACGAGAAAAGTTTTTACCACTAGATATGCGTTTAATTTATACTAAAAGCCTTAAGGGAGCAGCCGTGGTCTAGGGGTTAAAGCGTTTGCCTAGTAAACACCAAGGTTATGGGTTCGAGCCCTGACAAAGGCCATTGGTGATGTTAGGAAGAGAATCCAGTCATAATTGCTCCTGTGCCTCAATTAAATAAGTCCTTAGCCCGCTTTAACAAAAACCCTTTCTATCAGGGGTTTCTCACAGGGATAGTGACTATAAACATGCGTGAGTTTTTTTTTAATGAATCAATTATTCGTGTTCAAAGTTTATGGTAATCATATTTTAATTTTATAGAGAAATCTTGCAGGTGTGTTGAATCATTTAGTAAATGCATATTACTATAATTACTGTATTGCCAAAGGAGAGCACAACTTATATTGCTGAGCCGTTGCTGTTTTGGGATGTAACTACAATATAATTTCTGCAGTTAGTTTCAATAGAATTGACTTTGAACTAGTAGGTTAAGACTATAAAAGTTGTATTAATTGTAATCCTATATACCTATAGACAGACCTGATCATTATTCTGTACCATTACTATATCTATGTATTGCTGAAATTTATTTTGCTGTAAAATTAGTACTTCCAAAAAAAAGGCAAAGTTTTCATTTGTTTGTAGAAATTTTTTCCTTTATTTATTAGAGTTATGCTCTTTTTTGCACAACTTCACCGTTTTTGAAATAGTTTACTCAAGTTTCTCTGCTGTGCCTGTAATGGAGCTGTTGAACTACTATACCTCGGCTTTTCACGGGTCACGTCGTGCTTTAACCGGGGAATGAACATCTCTCCCATAATGTCTCTCTATTATACACCAAAGCTGTTGCATATTGCCAATGTTCGCTTAATGAGAAACATTATTGCTGTAAAACAGCTTTAATTATAAAGTCACATTCTACAGTAAATCAGTTGAAACTGAAAAGAAACTTTATAACCTGTTAATAACTAACAACAGTGATACTGATTTTAATACAAAAATTGGAGAATGCAATTTTATTTTCGAAATACTTTTGGTTGATGTTTTGTTCCACAAGGATGGGATTATTGCTGGTTTCTTGCCATGAAATTGGTATTCGAAATTTTAATGGCGCCAAATAGCCTAGTAGTGCAGCCTAAACACTTCACTTTATTACAGGGTGTTACACAACTGGGTACATGAATGTTACTAGTTCGAGTATACCGTTCAGTATCGGGCAGGATTTTTCTCTCACGAATCAATTTATGTTGCAGTGGCTATGGCCGAGCTTACTTCTCCTGCACTTCCGCACACACATGCACCGGCGACGGCTCAGCTATGATCACAAGAGCTGGTTTACCTAACAGTGACATGGAGTTTGTTCAGTTCCACCCAACAGGTGACTTATCACAGTGTTGTCTTCAGTATGACTAGCCATTATATCATATTACATTCAGTATGCTAACACCTTATCTGGAGTCCATCTTCTCAAAGACCTGGGATACACCATGAATAATAGATTTCTTATCACAACTGTGTTACAGCATAGCTAGCCGCTAGCAATGCTGTCTCCACTCTTACTCTGCCAACTCTATTAGAGATTTCCCTGTTAGCATAATTAAAATAGATGCGTGAGCTCACTATCTAGCTTTTACATCTGGCTTGAGTTAATTGAATATTTCATCTCTACTATACTTGCCATGTAATGATGAATGCTGCATGAGCAAGCGGTGTGGTAACAACCATGTTGTATAACACCAGTGGGCGTGGAGATATCCAACTATCATCGCTTATTGCCTCACCGTGTTACACATACTTACATTCCACTTTCCCACTCAATATTTTATGACCTCAACTTTTTCTCATTGCTTTGAGACTGGAAATTCTCAAGTGAAATATTGGTCTGTTTCAGGCATATACGGTGCCGGCTGTCTCATCACTGAAGGCTGCCGGGGAGAAGGCGGTTTTCTCATCAACAGCGAAGGTGAGAGGTTTATGGACAGATATGCACCGACTGCTAGAGATCTAGCCAGCCGTGACATCGTCTCACGTGCAGAGACCATCGAGATCAGGGAAGGCAGGTGAGAACTAAAACAGTCAACGGAATCTCCATGTCATAACAACATGGCTACCAAGTTACCTGAATGACGTGTTTGTGGAATGAATGTTTTTATTTATAGACAGGTGAACACGTTGATAGACATCACGTGTTTGTGCAGCTTAAACATGAGTTTCTATTTGCTATAACAGTTCTAGAAGTACTTGTCGACATATCTGTATATCTCATATGTTTATTCACATGCTGGTTTATAAACACATTTCTAATATTTTATCTCACGCTGTGAATATTTATACAGTTTGGTGAACAGATTTTTTCAACAACTCAGTTACTCATAATAGCCATACATTAGCACAATTTAAATTAAAATATTTCACTGTTATTATCCTCTAAACGTTGACAGGGATGTGATTATATGGGTATTCGCTTATTTATGTCTTGAGTGGATTCCAGTGTAATGTGGAAAAAATTCACATTAGGGGAAAGTTGACAACGTTTACTCAGCGAGTAATGCTTTATGTGGTTTCTGCGAGACAAAAGATTACTTCAATATTTGGAATTAATCTGCATAATAATTTATTTCAAGTGTTGCTGTATAGAATGAAGGTCACCATTCAACTGAACTGGAGGATGTGCATTAACTTTGTTATAGAGCTAATTTTATATTGTTTAAATTGAAAAAATTAAATTTATTCTGAGATAATTTGCCAAGAGATTGTCAAGCTAGCTAGGCAGTGATGGTGTGGAGTTCTCTTTTAAAATTCACTTTTGACACGTTTGAAAGGGCCTTACCAACTATATCAACGTGTTATGATTATTAAGTATAATATGTTAATATAGCAGAAATATAGTACATTTGCATTTAAATATTTTTTCATTAATTGCATTTTCAAAATGCTAGTGATATTTTTTTTCAGAATGTGATGTTTCTATTTAACGCAAGTTAATGTATCTAAATTGTATGTATATTGTAAAATATATATTGCATGCTGCAAATAATTTAACGTGAAACATAACACACTGGTTTTCACAGAGGAGTCGGGCCTAACAAAGACCACATGTACCTACAGCTATCCCATTTACCACCTGAGCAGCTCAAAGCCAACCTTCCCGGCATATCTGAGACTGCGATGATATTTGCTGGTGTTGACGTAACCAGGGATCCTATCCCGGTCCTGCCCACCGTCCATTACAACATGGGCGGTATCCCCACCAACTACAAGGGACAGGTGAGTGTAATACAGGAACACAGACTAAGTCTGTATAAAGTCTTTGTTCTGTACTCAGAACAATGATTATGCAGGTGAGGTGTGAATGTTGATGTCTCCGGTAACTTAACCAGACAAGTCGTTGGCAAGCTCCCCGCGTCTAGCATCTACAGAGAACATTCTTGCACTGGTCTTTGTTAATTTACCAATTAAATTTTAAGCGTCGAGTTTTATTAATGCAGTTTTTGCGAGCAGGTGCTCTGCAGGGGTTGATGCTGTTCATGACATTTATCAATCAACATTTTGACAAAGCAGCTCTGTATTTCTAGCACAGGTATTGCAAACCCTGGTAACAGGCTGTCCGTAGCGTACAGCCGTTCAATTGCGCGTTATGAAACAACTCGTATGGTCTTGTCTGGTTGGCTCGTAATGTTGTTTTTGTTTGAAAATTTTCTCACATCCGGACTCAAGTATTTATGGCTTTGAATTGGTTGCATCAAGGTGAACCAGCTTAGAGAGAAAATTACCTTGTTTGATCTGTTTTGTCATTAGGTAGGGTAAATTAATTAGCAAAGGCATTATGTCAACTCTGGAGGTTTAATTGCCATATCTGCATAGTATTAAACTTGAGTTGCTAAGTATGGTTTTGCTGATGGGTTCAAGGTAAGCAACAGGTAATGCTAGCGGCTCAACTGTTTTGAAGTTGAAATTTTTGTCTCTTAGTCACCAGATTAGCAACTCCATTAACCAGTTTCATTTTTATCTGACCCAAAACGGTGCTTTGAACAGGTTTTCGCAAAATCTTTGTCATGGGAATTATCATTCAGAAGTTACTATGAGTAAAATATTGAATGAGGAAAAAATTAAAATATGTACCGACATTTTGCTAAGGATTTATTATTGTATTGCACAGTAGCTGAGCGTTTGATGTTGAATGCTACAAGTAAAACTGTACAGTTCTCAATGACTCGCTGGTAATGTGTTTGCCAGGTGCTTGACTACACGGAAGAAGGTGGTGACAAGGTAGTGCCTGGACTCTACGCAGCAGGAGAATCTGCCTGCGTATCGGTACACGGTGCTAATAGACTGGGTGCCAACTCTCTCCTTGACATTGTGGTGTTTGGCAGAGCCTGCGCTCTAGAGATTGCTGCTGAACACAAGCCGGGAGATAAAATCAAAGATCTCAGTCCAGTGAGAATTTTCTCAATTCCTGTATTCCTCCAAGTTATGAGCCAAATTTACATGTAAAATAAGATTTAAAGTGTGAAAGAACAATTGGTCTCCTAATTCTTTCTTGTATCTGAACACTTAGTTTATTGAAATAAAATCTTTTACAACCAGAGGGTAGAAACTGGTGCTGATTATGTTGATTATTATAAGTGGGTCATTTTACTTAATTTAGTACACGCTGGAAATTTCCAATTTTTAGCTATTTTTTACAATTTAGCTGCTAAAGAACATGAGTTTTTGCCCAAAACTAGTAAAGTATCAATAAATACACCTAACTAATCAAGGTTCTTTTTTATTTTGTTTGATTTCCCATGCTTTTACCTAATTATTCAGCTACGTTTGAAAAATAAGAAGAACCTTGATTAGTTAGGTGTATTTATTGATACTTTACTAGTTTTGGGCAAAAACCCATGTTCATTAGCAGCTAAATTGTAAAAAATAGCTAAAAATTGGAAATTTTCAGTGTGTACTAAATTAAGTAAAATCTATTAAATTTGTACAGGATGCTGGAGAGATGTCCATTGCTAATCTGGATAAAGTGCGGTATGCTGATGGGGACACCCCAACTTCAGCTCTTAGACTAAGGCTTCAGAAGGTAGTCTCTCAGGCAATTTATAAACAAGTTTTTGTAAATCAAATCTCTAACATTCCCTTTATTATTGCATACGGTCAACATGTTCTTTTCCTCTTTGAGGGAATTTATTGAGTGTTGTTTCATTTTGAGTGTAAAATATTTGAGAGTTTAACTTTATCAAAGTTTTTGACTTGTGATGAGCTTAGCCACAACCTGAAGTTTACAATGTTTGCTACTCACTGTGTATTCAGAATTTATAGTTTGATTGATTTGCTGTTCACTCATTAATTTATTTTATTAAAAGAGTTATATCTCCTCAACTATATACTGAATATTTTATGTCCAATTTTCCACCGGACTGCGTTTCCAAGATATATGTACATTTTGATTGAGTTTTGACGATATTTATAGCCAGTTTTACTGGACATTCACTGAAATACATATATTCGATGCCATGCTAATTGCCCCATACATCTTGGCTGCCTGCATGAAAATGAAGTTTGCAACTTAAATCGATTACATTATATATTTTAATTCATGTTTAATTTAAATTGTATTTCCTGTAGGCGATGCAGGACAATGCGGCTGTATTCAGAGACGGCCCGACTCTCCAGGAAGGTGTTGAGAAAGTGCAAGAGTGTTACGATGCCATGAGTGACCTCAAGGTCAGCGATCATGGACTAATATGGAACTCAGATCTGGTGGAGACTCTGGAGCTGCAGAACTTGATGCTCGTGTCGAGTCAGACTGTTGTGTCAGCGGAGAATAGAAAAGAGAGTCGAGGAGCCCACGCAAGAGAAGACTATCCAGTAAGGGACGGGTGACGTGCTTGGTTGGGGCGGGCGCTAGATATCCTTAGAGCTTAAGCTAGCGAGTCTGTTTTACAGCTAAAATGAGAAAATGTTAGAGAGATTTTATGAAATGCTGAATATTCTGTTTATCACTGTATAGCGACTGTACGATATAAAGATATTAGTATGGATTGTTATACTTAGGACCGTGTTGATGAGTACGACTATTCCAAACCGGTAGAGGGACAGACTATGAAGCCATTCGCTGACCACTGGAGAAAACACACCATGTCTAAACAGGATCCCGTCACTGGAAAGGTTGGTGTACACATTCATTACTCGTGTTGAACTGTTCTCAGGATTGAAGCACCATTTCAATTTATATATTATCTTGCATTTCTTTTTGTGTAACAGATTTATCATCTTGATAATTAGTTGAAAAAAAATCAAGAATTCCTTATAACTGATCACTCTAAAAGTTTACCATATTTATTGGGAGAAACGGAGAGAAGAAGAAAGGTGTTTTGCTATTGCTATACTTTTATGAGCTAATAGGAAATCATTTCTGCAAACTTTCTCCATATTATCTCTTCCTAATTAACTTCTTGTCCAGCCTATACCTGGTGCTGTGTTCTGTTGATATTCCCTGTGTGTGTGCTGAGAGTAGGTGTAATCTGCTGATATTCCCTGCATATACTGAAAGTAGGCACTACTGATTCACCCACTGGGTGGCTAACCTGTCCTTGAATTCAGGTGTGATGTAAAGTATGACATAGAGTTGACATAGAATCTATTCAGGGAGGAATGGTGGTGGGTGGTGAAACTCGCCCAACCCTGGCCACTGTTGGCGGCTGAGTGGTTATTCTGTAAGAGTTCATAGCAGGTCATTCTTGTCTGGTGATTTCTAATTTACCTTTTTGAGTTCTTGTTCACCCAGTACGTCTCACTGGATAGTTTGATGTTCTCTAAGTGTACTATGCATATGTGAATCAGACATGGTATGGTAGGGAAAAGCCGTCACTTTATTATTGTAATTAATTTTCTATTATTCAAGGCATTGTTTAAGGACAGATATACTGGAATGATAATTTTTTTCAACATTTTTTTTTGTCTTCATGCACTGTAGAAAATATGTTGGCAGTACAAAACACTGTGTTGGTTGGATTTGGTGTATTTCAAACTTTCTTGTAACTGAACAAGTTTCTATTATGTTGGTCAGAATCAGCAACTCCCAGGTTTTCTAATGGAAGACCTTTAATGGAAGAATAATGTTGCTACTACATGGAGCTTGTGTTGGATGTCTAATGTGTTGTGTGATGTTTCTCTTCACATAATCCTACAATGTATGTACAAGGGGTTTGTATGTGCAGTTTGGTGTACAAACTGGTTGCATCAGCAGAAAAATTGGTTTAGCATTAGCTAGTAATTGCCTGTTACTGTTTACTCAAAACAACAAAACAACAAAATTTTGAATTCCAGTCATATTTTATTAGACTTTAGCTGGTTGCCATTTGCATTTCAGCTTCTTCTCATGTCAACATAGTAAAGCCTATGGTAGGACCTACTCCTCCATTCTCCTATTCTATTACTATTTCAAGAGTTCAGCTGTTTTCTATCAAAAGTATTGTCAGCACAGTTGAATATTTCTGTTATATACGCTGCCATACATCTTTTTATCTGATCTATTCTGGGACAGGCGATGGCATAGCTGCAGCATTATCGTAAGATTGTTTGTAAAATTTGAAATTTTATTTTGCGCCTGGTCTATAAACTGTTTTACATACAGCTACACTAGTGTCGCAGTAAATAATTCCCAACATTTAACAGCAGTTTTCTGTGTTAGTTTATACTCTGTCTGGCCTTGGCTGCGATAGGAAAGTAGAATCCAAGGCTAAGTCGAGGCTGCGGTAAAATCCTTTCTACTTTCAATTATGTAAATTTAAAAAAAGCTATATAGTTTGTTTTCATTCTTTCGCTCTATTTGTTTTTGCTGGTATTAGTATCAACTCAGTTTCAGCTAATGGCAAAAGTATATAACTGTATGAAATATTGTAGCATTGTAATACACGCTCCTAGATTAAGTTAAGCAGCTATTTTTCAGCAATAATTCAGCAGGTAAATAGTGGCAATGGAAGTATTTCCTTAACAATTTCACTTTCCATTTTTTGTTGGTTATCAACTCTTTATGCTAGATAAAGAATTTAAAATCAATTTAAATATTTAAATTTAAAATTGGCTGCACCCATAAAACATGGTTTAATATGTTTAGCATCTATAAAATATGCACCAAGAACAGCCCTGTGCCCTTATTTCAATCATCTTTATTGAGTACATGCAGTTTCAAGGCTGAATCCTTACGTAAGATGAACCTTTGTCGCTAAAAAGGTGTTTCCCCGCAGTGATTATCATGGCAGTGTCTTTGACCCCAGCGTTTCTAGATAGCTCTGCAAAGTGCTACAATAATATGTATAATTTATTCCTTTATTTCTGCATGCCTTTCACTCCGCCACTGTTCATGCACTCAAACCTATCATAAACAATGAACAGGTTTATTTATATCTTGATATATATCTATCAAAATTATGGTCTTTAAGTCTCGCTTCTACTTTATCCTCACATTATGTATGATGAATATGGTGACATAGGTCGTGTCCGAATCATACCAGAACTTTCAAGTATAGACATCTAAAGGCATGCCGGCTAGGATCATAGAGCCATAATGATTTAGGTCAATTCAACAGGTTGCCCAACGATTTATGTTGACGCATGTTGTCTTTGGCATTCAAATTTTTACTTTGGTGATTTGTTCATAAATTTTACTTTGTCTTATGGAGAATTTTTTTCCTTGAATCACACATGGAGGTTTGTGCTAGGTGTTACATTTTTGTGGAATACTTGCCAGTCTGTTGATTTTTATTGCTGGCTGGCTGTTCAACTTCAACCCCCACAGAATGCTTGAACTTCCTGCCTTGTTATTATGGGCTCTTGTATTTCTATCAGCCATTCATCATAATATCTCTATGTTTGTTGCCCATAGCCCCTAGGCTCTCTCAGTTTACTAATTACCTTCATGATTACTGCTGTAGTCTTGTGGATTATTAATCGCAAGTTTTAAATATGTTTTTTATTGTTTTCAACACATAGCAAAATTGTTTTTTGCAATATTTGTTGTTCATATCAATACAAATATTATGTACTCTTATGCTACTGCTGCTAAATTGCCATATTTGGACTTCCATAAAAGTTTTTCAAGTTTAGTCTTTTTTATGGATAGGCTGTAGCACAGAACTAGTAGAAAAACTCCTAGCAATGGCGTTGTCTGTTTTCTGTACCTACGTAACTTGTTGTATGGCTGCTGGAACTGTTTGTGTGTTTCACAGGTCAGCCTATCATACAGACCGGTGATAGATTCCACACTGGATGATGATGTAGAGATGGTGCCTCCAAAGCTCAGAGTCTACTAGCTTACTGCTCTTCAGACTAGACTGTATGTTGAATGCCTCAACCCTCCTAACACCATTCACTATCTAGTAGCCAAGAGATGTTTGCTCTCTGTTCTTGTCTCCAGATGGTTGAGGATTGTTACCATGTGCTGATGTCACTATGGCTGCTACTCTAAGATTACTGCTCTTCAGAATTTATAGTTTGGTTGATTTGCTGTTCACTCATCAATTTATTTTATTAATAGAGTTATATCTCCTTAACTATATACTGAATATTTTATGTCCAATTTTCCACCGGACTGCGTTTCCAAGATATATGTACATTGTGATTGAGTTTTGAAGGTATTTATAGCCGGTTTTACTGGATATTCACTGAAATACATATATTCAATGTCATGCTAATTGCCGTATACATCTTGACTGCTTGCATGAAAATAAAGTTTGTAACTTAAATCGATTACATGTATTTTAATTCATATTTAATCTCCCGACTTTAATTGATATTCACTTCAGGGATTGATTGCCCATTTGTTAAATTGTTGATGTTATCACCCTTAGAATCAGTACATCAGATCTTCTGAATGACTAAGCATCCCCACTTTACACAAATACCAGTGAAGCATGTTTTCACTCAGAAAGATAACATCTCAAATTAATTGTTTACGTTCAAAAAAATTGTCCACAAAAATTCTTTAGCATTTGAAAATCTTTTTCAACATTGGAATTTTAACACCCGGAACTCTATAAATTTGATTAACTATGACCTTCGAGTGCTTCAGGTTTTTATATGTTGCTATGAGTGTGAGTTCTAGCAATAGACATATTATAATACACCAGTTGCCAACTACACCTAACACTATTCATGGTGATGGCTTTAACAGAGCTTTGCCAATTGCTCTTCACCTAACTCTCCAGTCCATATCACATACTATGTAGTACTACATTGCCTTGTGCAAGCACAACTAGCACTGCCAGAAGGGGAGACCCACTGGTTCCATTTACTTTGCAATGTTATTCATAGCTCAGTCTAATATAGGAAGTGTAAGGATTTTTCCATGCTAGGAAAAATTCAGCTGCAAGAGGATATACAAAATCTATTAGTAATCTTATTAGTTTATGCATCGCCCAGCAAATAAATTTATAGACTAGCCTTGGGGGCCTAGCATGTTGGATCCCTTGAATTGCCAAGTATTTGAATTTGTAGTGATAGCCTATCCTTTCTGAAGAATAATAATGATACAGTGATTGGGTTGATGAGGTACAACTCACTTTTCAAATGACTAATTACCCATCAATGCTTTGCAGATGTTATTAATTCAAGTTTAATTGATATCTAGTAGCTTTTAAAATTGAAAGTTAACAGGGTTTGAGGGTTTCTCTAGTCTCACAAAAATCTATTTTTTGAGAATATATGCGCATACTATATCTTTTAACTTCTGAATCATATTTTCATAAATTTCCAAATTGGAATTATTTTAATCAAGTTTTAGAATTTAACTTTTCAGAAAAGCGTCATCTGAAGTTGATCTTTATTTTCTACTCAGAGTATAGTTGCTTGGACGAAAATACTAAATAAATTCAAGTATAGACTGAATGTTTATTTAATATAAATGATTTAATGCCAAAACGCTTGTGTGGTGTATCTTAAATCAGGCATTTCATTTGCTTACATATTATGTTCGTTAGCTTTATGTCTTGTGTTATATAAAAGCTAAACTACCTGACAAGGAATATAAGAGCTAAATTTCACTGCAATTCATAGCATTAGTATTGAAAAACTGGCACAATAGTGTGATATTTATGCTTTTAATCAATGGCTTTTACAACATATCAATATTTAAACAAAATATTTATTACTAATCAATTCTATTTGCTACAATATGAGATAGTTTTAGAGGCAACGGACATTATATGTAACAATATTTACACAGGCATGCTATGATATATTGTAAGATTGAAATTTAATTAAGGCAAATTGTAAATATAAGCTTTCACATAAACAATATTAGCATGCTATACAGGTTCTTGAGTTTAAAGCTACAAGTTAATAATTAGAAGCATTCTCTGATAAATAGCAACAGTGAAATTCTGCTACTGCCCTGTTTGATCTGGACAGGTATTTTAGTTAAAATTATGGGAAATATGACATGAACAAGTTGAACGAGAATAAACTTCACTGAAGACAGCAAGCCTGATAAATTAGGATCTTCAAATAGCTTACTGAAAAAAATTCTAATTCTGAAGAGAACAAAAACTGATGGAAAAGTTAAACTTAAAACGTAGGTATCTTTCAAGCTAAAATGTTCAGCTAAAGTAAAGAAAAAACTGTTAATATGAAGCTTATGTGCATTTAAGGTTTTGCGAGTTTTGTTTCCAAAAACCTCATACGGTGTTTAATTTTGCAAAGTTTTATAATTGCAGCATAAACAGCTGTACTTAAGCTACTGAAAAATTGTAGAAACTATGTTTAAAATCAGCTAACATGTACGTTCTTTGAGTAAAAATCATAATAATTGTGAAAATGCAAAATTAAAGGACTAAAATAAAACTGATTGTAAAGTGCAAAAGAGGGCTGAAACGAGTCTTAAAAGAATATCAAAATGAAACATACAGTTGACATTAATTACCAAAAAAACTTCTAATGGAACAGAGGCTAAAAACTTATGTGAAACAGCAAATCTTGATAACTTTATTTATATTTTTCTATTTTCTAACAAGAAAAAGTTTGTTTTTTATTATTTATTGTGTTGAAAGAATTCCAACCAACGAGCCAACACACTGTTTCACTTCAATAATGAATTTAATTATATGTGTTTCACTGCCTGTTTAGCTATATCAATCAAGGACTCACATGGCTCTAAATTTAGCAGAGGTAATGATAATTTAGCAGGATCTTTATCGGTTAAGTTATTTTTAGATCTCCAAACGAATGCCTGTTTGAATTTGTATTTTGCTAACTGCATTCATACTGGAGCTACACTCTACCATCTGGGCCGTTGTAACATCTGCAAAGATTTTAATGCAAGGTTCAGGTTACTATGTTACAATCTGTGATGCTATGAGAGGCGAGAACTGTGGACATGTGTTAGCTAATTGAATTCAGGAATGTGAGAGCCATATTGTCGCCCTATCTTGACTTATAATTTCTAACATTGGTTTTTGTTTTAATTAATGGCTATACACATTAAAAACATCAGGTTAAAATACTGCACCAGCTTCTGATGGCAAATCTATCCAGATATTACTCTGATGGTGTTTGTGTGGTATGTGGTCTGCACGCTGTGTCACAACAAACACATTATACCTGTGCGTGGCGTCTACCAACATAAAATTAAAGTTTTTTGATCTTTCTTCTATTGTAGGCCTCCATTACTTAAAATCTAAAAAAACAATTTGCAATGAAAATATTTGGTCACGGGTGCATAACGAAATATTTTTAATCTGATTTTATTTCCTTTTCTGAAATGCAGTTATTATGCTGATACGGTTCATATCTTAATAATATTAGCATCTATAATTATGTTAGTGACAAATTGTATTAAACTATACTACTGTATTTATTGCAATGCTAAACTGAGCAGCTCACTAATTATGTCCCAATAACCTTTATTCTGATTTATATATCATTTCACAATATTATCTTGCCCATCAGAAAATACTTGACTCCTAATTTACTCCAGCAATACAACTGCACAGTGACCATTTGCAGAGTTTGTTGGTCTGTAATTGATAGCTAGTTTGTTTGGCATGAGAATTGAGGTAGGTGCAAAATAGTAGATTCTGTAATAGTTTTCACTCCTAGTTGTGTAATATATATATATATTAGTGCTCGATGTACCTCACTAACTTGAATAAGTTCAAACATTAGCTGCATATAATAGGGCTATATGATTTAATAGTATAAACATTTAAAAATCCGGAAGGGGTAATAATCCTGATTATAAAGCTTATTAGAAAGGCAACATTATTGCTATAATGGTAATAAAAAGCAACAATATTTGAAGTAAAAGTGCATAAAACTATGAGATACAGCAATGGGCCTTATCTGTTATATAAGGCTTTCTTCAAATATTTGTTTTAATCCATTCATCTTGGCTTTACTTCTCAACTGTTGGGAGATTATTGATGGGAAAATATTTCATTCGTGCAAAGTTAATAAGAAAGTTTACTGAATAAATTAGCAGTCAATGCTCACTAGATTAGGATGTGTTCAACTATTATGGTGATTGGAGAACCAATTAATCAACTCAGCTTGTAAATGTCAAGTTTTTCATTAAATTAAATCAATGAAAGCCTCATTACATGACAATATTTTCCATTTGTATCAGTTCTAAATTGTGAGAGCTGTGAATAATTTGCTGCAGAAGAAGCTCGTACTTTGCCACTTGCTGTTCCTCTCGATTCGTCATCCAGAAGTTCAGGTTTGGCTAGAAAATAATTATGTCATTCAATACTCTAAATACTAAATGTTTTGTGTTCAGTGAAGTTGTTCTTTTGACATGGTACTTCTGTTGTGTTAGCATACAAGTTATTATACCATTGTCTCTATGTGTGAATATCATTGTTTCTATTACACTTCATTAAAATCGGTATCTTTTATGTATTAGTTCTTAAGTCAACTTATCTTAACTCAATGGAATTTGTAGTCATTTTCTATGAAATGTATTTTGTTTTGGCACGAGTTGTGTGCTTGGGGGGCGGACCTATGTTAAGCGTCTGACTCTATGATTGGCCATAGAACGTGGTAACCTGACCCTACAAGAATCTTATTGCTTACGATGTTGTATTATTGAGGTAATTTTGATTTTATGAATGCTATTTCTTTGGATAATTATACCTTGCAAAGGCATTGGAATAATATTCATTGCCAGAAAAGCACCTTCTTAAAAACTTAGCATCTCGGAAGAAAAATGTGGTATAGCTATCTTGTATTTATTTCGGTTTGTTTTGCTCTTTTATCGCAATTCTCCTCGGCACGAAAAAATAATTTGAGGGGCACACGATGGTGGTATGTTATTCTAATACTTTTAATTAAATTTACTCTGCGATAATTCTATTTGAGCTTGTCAATTTTACGTGGCAATAAATTTAAATTTTCTAATTAACACTAGTACTTGAAAGAAAACATGAGGATCTTGAATGTGCATTATTCTCTCTTTCAACAAACCTGTTGTTAGTGCTTAGTTGTTAATTTTAATAAATCTGTCATTAGCCATATTAACACTCACATCTACACTAACTTACTGTCCATTTTAAATTATATTAAAAATACATCAAATAATACAATGATTAATGATTTTATGTAGCTTTGTTAGCACAACTTGATTGATGATTATCATTACAAAGTTGAATTAATTAAAAAGAAAACAGTTAGAGTTGATGTAGAAGCTTTGTTTCAAATATTGTAGGACACTTGCACAGGATTATGACATTTCGGAGTCGTATTTACATACCAATCAAATTGCACCGTCAAATGCATACAGCGAAAAGCAAGATTCCAGTGCCTCACTGCAGCCTAGAATGCAATACTTGACTAAAAAGCAAAGAAAACTTGCCGAGAAAAATCCGCAGTCGATATATGCAGTAGTAGATGGAGCTTTGCTCGCTATTCGGGAATGTCAACATCAGTTCGAGAAGCGACTGTGGAATTGTCCAACTCAACCATCAAATGTCGGCGGATCAATTTTTGGACGAATACTCAACATAGGTAAGAACTTTTGGCTTTTTTTGCTTTTTTTGCCATGTCTTCTTGGCCAGTATCTTAGGCTATTGCAGTCCTTTGCTGTAATGTGACATTGAAAAGTTTTGGCAATAAATATTAATTGGTCAATTAAAATTGCTTAATTTACATATTAGTTACACTCATCAGTCATTTCCTATGAGATGAAAGGTAGTGAAAGTCTGAAGAATGTTGTTCCAGTCATAATTTTTTTATTAATTAATTGTTTGCAATGCAGAAAATTCGGATTTGATTCACCAAATGCTCAACTGTACGTCTAAATTATATTGATGTATCCCATGTTGCAATTGTAAAATGCTATTTTGTACAATTTATGAGTTAAGGGTGTTAAAGCTAACTATAGGCTACATTAACCCTGTCGTTTTGTAATCAAGATTGTGGTGAACGAACTTCATTACTAGAATACTTAACTTTTAACTTCATGATGTAATACATTACATTTACATATAACTAATGCATTCGATAACCTTTAATTATACTTATACAGTATGTTATATGTAAGTTGGGTCAACTGAAAGCAAAAAAGATGGATTGCAATAAGATATTTGTTTCTTGGCAATTGTCTAAAAAATGTTGTCAGCAGTAGGTAAAACTGCTGATTAAATAAATCAACCTTTCAAGTAACGACATAGATTAATTGTTGAGATAATACAGACAAAAAGACAACAGTTGCTAAGTTAAATGTAAAATGTGTTTTATAAATTTTAGAGAAAGTAGGGCATAAGCTTTTTCCCTTGTCATTAAAATGTTTTTACAATATTACATCAAGATCCTCGCTATTTTGAGTACAACAATTCATGAGTTAGTTTTCTTTATTTTAGATTAGCTTTACATTTTACTATGAGTATGTTTTTATATGAAAATCACTTTATTTGTTTACTCTTTAAGTATTTTCTTCAGTTATTAATTATGACTGTTTGTATGTACTGATGTTGAACGGGTTTTGCAATGTACAGCTATAAGAAAGCAGAATAGAAACATGTGATGAAAATCTATCTAAGTCATGATTGTTCATTTCCATTTTCCCTTTGAGCAACACTAATCACATTTTAAGGAATTTTCTGTGGTATTAGATCCTAGCAGTGTATTGAGTTACACTCACAGAACTGAACTAAATAACATTTGGACCAGAAATGAATAACTTAAAAGCTTGTCTGACTCATTTAATGGTTTTGCAATGATTGTTCACTATGATATTATTTATATACATGGATATGCATTTTACACTTACTATGCATAACTTGGTAGAGTCATCTAACTTGAATGTTTTAGGTTGCAGGGAGACCGCATTTATCTATTCGATAATGTCGGCTGGTGTGGCGCACGCTATTTCCACTGCCTGTAGCACCGGGAGAATACACACGTGTTCATGTGACTACCGATTGGAACAACCGACTGACGAGGATTGGAAGTGGGGAGGGTGCAGCGACAATGTGAAGTTTGGATATCGATTTTCGAAACAATTTATCGATTCTATAGAACAGGGTGAAGATCTTCGATTTATGGTCAATCGACAAAATAATGAAGCAGGACGAAGAGTAAGTTATAATGATTCCATTCAATACATTTATTCCTTTTGAGGCTGTTTATATAAGGATATAACTCCAAAGCACTTTTTAATTACAGAACATGATCATATGCACACTGTGGCCACATAGATATACTTTAAGAAAACAATAGAGCAATGCTTCTGTGTATATAATATCTCATTCAGGTTATGGATTTGTTATTTCCAATATAATTTTGTTAAAGAAGTTTTGAATAATCTTTTAAAAAAACGACAAATTCAAATATGAAAGTCAGCATGATTGGAAATGAGCAATAAAATGTTGTAACAACATAATTTACTTGCAAACATTGGCAAAAATTTATGTTACATTAATAAAACCGTTGCATTGGTAATTTTAGTGCATGGGCTTTGATAGAGCTGTGCTAGTTGGTTAACATGTTTCTAATACTGCTATGAGGTCTAGAGAGTCAGTGTATACTCAGACTAACTATGTCTGTCTATTATGGAGTGCGTTAAAGGCAAAAACTTTCTGTTGTTTGTATCATTTGAAGCTGGCTGTTGTTGAGTCTAAGGCATTTAATGCCAGGATGATTTGCCTCCATGTCTTCACCTATAGCTGTTTAGCAAGTTCCTCAAAACAGAATTTGATGATTTATTAATTTTATCCTGAGCACTCAAAGGCTCGCCTTGTCAACAAGTAACTCAAATAATTTATGATCACTGGTGGCTCGGAAACTCGTTTAATTTCCATAAACAAAGTAGTTTTTACTAAAAAGTATCTATGAAACGTTAAACTTTACCAATAATTCAATATACTCTTTTAACTAAATGTTTATGTTTCCCAATTTCTAGTATAGTGAGATTTTTTCATATAGAGTTAGGTCAGTGTATTTCTGAAAACGTTTGTTGAAACTGTTATTGGGAAATATTATATTCACTGCCTAAAATATTTTATTAGTTATTTATAAGCAAAATGATAAAGTTGTGAGAATATTTAAAATATGACATTCTTAAAATATTTCAATAAATCAAGTCAACAACTTAGTGTTAACTCTAATCAACTTTTTCAACATTATTCTTGCAGCTGCTTTTACATTTAGCACAGCTGAATGTTTTCAAATTGATAACGTAATGGTATATTATTCAATGCTTAAAACATTTGTAATGTAATGTAATGTAAAATAGTGTTTTGAAGTATATGAGCATGTAAATTAAAAAATATATGAAAATGCATAGTCCATAACAATAATGGGTACAGGTGACTACTCACCAATTGAATTGTGGGCCACGCGCTAGCAACTCTTATAAATTAACTAGAAACATTCAAATCAACTGTTCACAGACAAGCTTCATAAACTTTAGAAGTAGACCACCAAATTTGTTGAACAGTTGAAAAGTTAAAGGAAATATATCTTGTGACATGAAACGCTCATTGATCCATTACAATTCATTAACTTCTTTGCCAAAAATATACATCTACAAAAGAACATTCTTTAATCTTCTAAGCGTAATGTTCTGCTAATTGAGCATATTTCTGCAGCACACTTATTTCTGTAACAATGCATGTCAACTGAAAATAACGGCAGGAACTGAAAACTGTTTCAACATCACAATATTTATCATCAGCTTTATAACTATTTTTGTTCAAAAACACTCCAAGTCTTAAATTATTAGATGTGTTTTTCAAACCTAATTTATGCTTATAACTTTGAGTAACAAAGCTTATCAACGTTTGTTGACTTCACATTTCTCAGGTTCTTGTTGATGCTTTCTTGCAAGCGATACTGTACATATCTTCTATGATTATATGATGAATGTGTGTGCACGTGGTGAACTATAATACTATCTAAGTACAATCTAGTGTGTCATACAGTCTATCTCAGCCTTCACCTGTGTGTATCACACTCCCCTATTGTTCAATTAAATCAGTTTTGAAAGATTCGTAACTTTGTAATTTGAGCTGATAGCCTTTTTGATTCTTTTACTGAATAGAATCTATTGTTTGAGTTTGTTGAAAAAGAGCAACTTGCGTTCCCAGCAATAGTCATATCTAGTACCAAGCCTAACAAGAATTAATTGAACTTTTTTAAAAAAATTATTTATTTTTCCAAAAATGTTTATGTTTTAGGTTAAATTTTAAAAACTGAATCACATTAAAGACTATTTTTCTACCTTGGGCCTATTCAGAGACATATTGCTTTAGTAGTGTGATTTTGTAGTAATTAGTCGTCATAGTAACAGTTTTTGAAGTTTGCTTTGCTGGTTAAAGATGGTAGTTAGAATACCGAGTAATGTGGATTCTTGTTTAACCATCAAAGGCTGAGAATTCAGTTTTACCAAACCAAGTTGGATCACAGCTATATTCAAATTATAAACAGTTAACTGATTAATAATCATAGTAGTGCAAACTATTCACAGCTATAATCAAATCATATCCAGTAGTTCGTTTTCTTTTAAGTATAAACTGTATTCTCATTCTGTTTTGTAGGAAATCATGCAGTATTGTAACTTTCTAAATTAAACAATTTTATTGGATGGAAATAATTGAAGACCTCACATTAAAAAGTGCACACCATTTATAGTATTTCAGTTCATTAAAATCTACATACCTAACTCGTCTTTTATTTCATTTTGTACAATTATAATGTGATGCAAATTTATTTCTAATGTCATTCACCTTCTTCATCCTTATCTATGCAATTGCTGTTCAAAATAGGCTAGAATAGTTTTAAATTACATAATATAGAGTCCTATTTCTCTATATTTATTTGTAACTTTCTGCACATGATACGCCAAGTAATTGAAAATTTGGCTTATTGTAAATTGACTGTAATTAAAGATAAAAACCATAGCTGCAGTGAGCATAATGTGTATTATTTAGATGGGTGAAGACATTATAAATATTTCTAAGGCATTTACCACAACAAAGGAAATAGGATTTTCTTTTATCTTTACTGCAAGGTATAAATAATGATTAGGATGATTTTCAGCAAGTGATGATATTCCAAAATTGTTATAGTTTTTGGCTGGCTTAGCAGATATGTGCTCATAAAATAATAATAACAACTGGCAGAGCTACTGGGCATGACTCATACCAAAGCATATATTTTTAGTACATGTCAACATAATAAAAACTTACCATCAACTAATCCAACTTACTCTTACAGTATAAATTCAAGCACCAGCATAGTTTGTAGATTTTTTTGAAACTCATTAAAAGGACACTTACTAAGCACAAGTTTGGATAGGCTAAATGTTTTTTCTGGCAGCTCCTCAAATATTATATTATTCGCGATACAATGGCGTGTTTCACCAATTTATTTAAAATAATTTCCAACTTCAAAAGTTAGATAATTTTTAGACTCAATGAACAGAATATTTGGATAAGAATCTAACAATTAATATAAGTAAAAATATGGCCTGTATTCGAAAATAGCTTAAAATCTATTATGAAACTAAAAATTTAGCTTTATGTTTATATCCTTTTGTTGACTGTCTTTTTAGGAAGTTTTTGATTATGCCTAATCACATATTTCACATAAAAAAAACTATTAAACTGACTTATTAATCATGCTTTTGAAATTTATAGTTTGTTGACCAGAATATATTTAGTGAAACTGTAAAAGTTATATACTTTCACACCTTTGATGTCCTCATAATAAATAAAACCCTTTCTAATATTGGCACCCACATATATACAAGAGGTATTTGTGATATGCAACACCTCTCACAGTTGGAAAATAATTAATTTTTACTAGCTATTAGGGGAGACAGCATTTAACTATAATGAATATTAGTTGCCAACTTCCACATGAAATCAAGTATTTATATTGCTATACACTTGAATGTGTATGTTTCAGCACGTGGTGAGTGAGACAAGAAAAGAGTGTAAATGTCACGGGATGTCTGGAAGTTGTACAATGAAAACCTGTTGGATGAAATTATCTTCATTCAAAGTCATAGGTGACCGACTGAAAGAGAAGTTCGACGGAGCCAGCAAAGTAGATGCAGGTTAGATGAAAACTTGTCTATAAAAATATTTTTATTCTAGATATTGTTCAACATTTGATTTAAATTTCAATATTGATGTTATGTATTTGGATATAGACTCCAGGTTTTCAGAAGAATGTAATTAAGTTATAAGTAACACTTGAGTGTGAGACTTATTGCAGAATTTTCGTGAAGTGATTTGTACGGAGCTTATGTAAAAAAGTTTATAAAATTGAAAACAGTTCAACTGGAAACAATAAAAGTAACACCAACATTATGTAACTGAATACTATTCTAAAAAACTGCTCGTGTTAATAGCATGCTTAAGCTGTAATAATGCTTTGATAGTTCATGCGTGCCTTAATTACTTTTAAAATAAAGAGTTAAAGCCGCCTATCAACAAAGAGTAGCAACACTTTCATAAAGTTCGACAACTTTAGTTTGTAAAGCCTGTCTGTTTAGTTTCCGAAAGTGTGAAACAAAAGTAAAAGGGACAATAGAAATAACTTCCATACAACTTCAAACAGATGAATTCATGCCGACAGGCCCCGAGTTCATTTGTTATGCTTATCAACAATATTTAAGCATAGTATTTTTGCGTTTGAATCTATTATTTTGTTTCACACATTGTTTTCTAACAGTTTGGTTTTAAAAACAAGCTTATGTCAACCCAGACTTTAACTTTAAAGCTTGCATCCAAGTGCATAATGTTGATTAAGTAGTTGTTTAACCTGATGTGTATTGGCTAACTGAAGACCATGATTTTTTCTAATATGTTTCTGTGCTCTTACTAATGTGTACAAATCTCTGGCTACAGGTAACGGCTGGGAATCCACTGGTAATAGAGCATCTTCTAGCAGCAATCGGCCCAGTCGCTCATCAAGCGACAGAAACTCTGCATCCTATTTGAGTAATAACTTTGAAAATAGCATAAGTTCCAAGAATAGGAAAGGTTGGTACCTTTGGCATTGATCTATTTCCGTGACAAAACAGAAGCTCTATAGGCCGGCCAACATTGTATATTGCAAAATATTCTGCCCCAAAAATTGCCCTGTTGATGCTGTTTGCAGTTGCATTGCTGGTTTTGTTGTGGTGTTTGAAATCGCTTTCTGTTTGAAGTACTTTTTAGAGGTAAGTGCAGTAATTGAGAAACTGAGAAAGCCTGTGTTCTAATTAAGAAATATATAGCAAAAAAGTTATGTTTCAATTTGCACTCTAAACCAAAATTCATAAAGAAAATTAAATAATTTAGGCTATTGATATTTCTCCATTGCTGCACTTGAATAGCTTTTTTAATACTAAAACAAAAATTGAAATGGTCTAATCTTTAATACAATAACACAAACAGAAAATAATAAATATAGATAAAATAAAATAAATATAAATTATTTATTTTACAAAACTTCTTATTTTTAGAGAATGACGTGAAAAAAATTAACCGAAATAAATTGAATTTTGTCCCGGTTGATGAGAGCCATAAGATACCGACCAAGAAAGACATGGTCTACTTTCAAGAGTCTCCTGACTTCTGCACTACAAGCACCAATTCGAAATACAAATTCGAAGGTAATCTAAGACTGTGGTCTAACTAATAATATTTGTAACATTATTTATGTATATTATATTAGGTATACGTTGCTGCATCATTCCTGCAGCAAGTTCATTATACTAATTGTAAACTACAGTCACATTTGATAGATAGTTTGTCAAGCTAAAGTTACGTAATACTTATATAATATTACATATTTGTTATTTTTCTTAATAAATACTATGCAAGATATTCGGTGCAAGTGTAGCTGACCTAATAGAATATAGTTGTTTATGTTATAATGTTATTTTGAGGTTAATATAATTTTACCCATACTTTTAGCTAACATCTGTAAAACTTTCTCGATTTCATTGAAACAAACAAGATTTACTCTTTGCAGTCTAACGTTTATTGTTGGCAGATATTTGGCCAGTGCTAGAGTAACAAAGCTTTAATAATGACTGTCTTAAATTAAAATTGAATATGAAAACAAAATAAAAATTGAGTAACTAATTAATATATTTATATGATTTATTATTTTTCAACTGTATTTTAAAGGAACACGAGGTAGGGAATGCAATGCTACTTCTATGGAGATAGATGGCTGTCAACTAATGTGCTGCAGTAGAGGCCATGAAACTGAGACATACATACATGAGAAGACCTGCAGGTGCTCTTTTGAATGGTGCTGCAAGGTTGAGTGCGACGTCTGCAAGGAAACAAGAGTACGGAATATTTGTAAATGAGTAATGAGCCGTGAAAACATTGCATCCCTCCAAAGACATACCGGTGACTAATACTAAGACTGCTCTGAGCTGCATTCTTACTTTGGAATAGGAAAACTGACGACTGTCTACAAAGACTGAGTTAAGGTGCTTAAAGAAGACTTTCTAGTATTTTCGATTACCTAAGCCAGTAGCTTAAATCATTTGTACTCTGAACTGTTATGGTAGAATTTAAAATCTGCAACACTACATGACTACATAAGACAATTCTTATATATGCAGTAGCAGTTTAAAATACTCATAATCTAAAAACTTTAGTTTTCAATGCTCAATTCCCTGTAAAGAAAAGCCAATGTAAAACTTATAGTAGAAGTGTATAAGTGTGTTATATAGGATCAACATTCACCTCTATTATCAACCCTTTGTGCAGTTTATTAATATATGTTATAGATTCCAAATTACGCATAGTCATGGCTGCCTATGCTTGTGTAACATAATTTGTAGCTTATTACATAAGATTGAGATGTTTGTTAGGTTTGAGTTTGTAAGGTGATGTATGATGTGGCAGTCAAAAAATTTTGAATCTCAATATCATTTTTATTTAAAAGTTGAAGGAAGATGGTTGCATATGTTGAGCTAACTAATTTTTTTAAGCATAACTTATTTATAAGCCACGGAATTGTTACATAATCATAGTATTATATCACATTATCATAATATTAGGTACAATCTTATTTTATAAATGGAGTTGTCTTCCTCATGTATATAACACATTTTGGTGTTGTTTTCTCTTGTAACTTGTTCTTTTTAATATTTTATGATACATTCACTTAGGCTAAAACGTTAATATAATTGCTTTTACTAGTCAAGTTATATTATACTTTTATATATGTTTTATATAGGAATTTGTAATGCTAAACTTGTAAGTTAAATTTATGCTACATCAAGTTGAATGTGATTCTTTTACACTAATAATTTTATTTCAATGCATTCCGATGAAATAAGTTGCATTCACACTTTTTTAATTTATGTCTTAGTATTTATCATTATACAATAATAAGCCTATTTGTTAGCTTTACCCGATTTTCATGTTAATTTGATGGTTGCGATATACTCATATATACACAACCCCAGTACACCAATCACTTGGATACATGCACTATATGTTATGAAAGTGGAAACCAGCCCGCCACTGCCACATATAGCACTTTTCCAACTAATTATTTGAAACTACATCTGATAGCAACACAAATTGACTTATTTAAACAAGCTTTGATAAATACCCTTCTTTCACCAAACATCGGTATCTGTTTGCTACAATGAACTGATTTATGCTTGATCCAAATTATTGCTGCAGTTAAATTCTCTTAGCAAATTATGGATTCTCAATAATAGTCAAAGCTAAAACTTTTACTTGTGGCAAACAGCTTGAACAGTTTCAGTTTAAAGTTCTAACAAGCAAACTCTGTTAAAATGAATGAAACAAATCGTACTTATTTTTTGAAGCATTTCTAACGTATAGCTAAAATAAAAACAATATAATATTTTAACTATTATTAATATAGGATATTTATATTTACCTACTAAATTCATTATTTTATTTTACAATAAAACCAGATTTTGTCTGTTTTTAATGCCTGGCAAACATTTGAAAACTGGCGGACAAATTGCTGTCACAGTATGCCGAAAAAATATAAATGAGTTGGCAATAATGACAATTGGCAATACGTGGGACAAAAAATGTAATTAAAATCAATTCAAAAGCAGCAGCTTGTCTTCCTGAAGTTTACCATAATCTATTTTAAGAATGCATTTGGAAGGGAAGTATACTTAGAGCAGTTGAAATATAATATGGAAATGTCTTGCCTATATACATATATATATATATATATATATATATATATATATATATATATATATATATATATATATATATATATATATATATATATATATATATATATATATATATATATATATATATATATATATATATAAGGGAGGCTGTCATACAGCAATAACTTATTAAGCTGATATATTACTTAAAACTGTATATAAGAAAAGATTAGCTTTGTACTTAAAAGCCAGTTAGTTTTATAATTCAAAGTTAGATAGAAGGTTGATAAATAACACTATATATATATTATACTAAAGTTGACATACTTAGTATCATAATTTTAAAAAATAGTACACATTTTAAAACATTATAGATTGCTTGTTATATTAAAAATAAAGCTAAAATACTGGACGTTGAGTCATGGAATAACAAAGAACAACTTGTGACTATTTACACAAATGTATTGTGACGTTGTTTATACACGTGTCACACACAACTTCGCAGCACCATACAAATTTACATCGACATTTTTGCCGAACTTGAAAACTCTGACGTTCATATCCCCTGTTGCAGCACATAATATCACAGCCATCGGGGTCAAAGGAAGTAGCATTGCACAACCTTCCCATTGTTCCACTGGTTCCATATTTTTTATTTGGTACGCAAAAATCTGGTGACTCATCAGTGTATACCAGGTCAAGGTTGCTAGGTGGTTTTACAGTTTTGCCTTCTGGAATGAGAGTTTTGCCATCGTTGTCTCCGGTTACTTTCGGCGCTCCATCATACCGGTCCTTCAGTGCCTTTCCAACCATGTCAAACGGCGGCATATTTCTCCAGCACGTCTTCACAGTACAGGAGCCGGACAGCCCGTGGCACTTGCAGTTTCTTCTCATATTTTTAGTAATTGTCTAAAAATATGAATAAAAATTAAAATTAAAAATGAAAGTTTCAACCACATGAAAACCTTCGAATTTAACCGTACATTTTTCTATTGCAAAATGAATGTGGGTATGCTTAGAATAAATCATTCTATTGATAAGATTGGGTTTTTGAAAATACAAAATATTTTATTGGTCCTACAAAGAGCATACTGAGTACTACGAAGACCCATCAATTGTAAATAAGCGAAAGTTGAGGGTTTGCTGTCGTCAAGAGCTCTCTCACTTGATTGATTGCAATGGGTGTTATACAGTTGGGAGGTTAAATTTAATTGGAAACTGTTATATGCTTGTAAGTATTTTAATTTCATCCAATTTTTTGATTTATGGGAATTTTATATAATTTTTCTACAATGCAATTCCCATTAAACACTCATCATGTCATGTTATTGGTAGAAAGTGATGAAAAGGCCCAAAGCAAGAATTAATTATTTTTCTAGATTACTCAAGCAATAATTTTCTCCGAATAATTATTGGTATCTAGAGTGAAATTAAGTAGACAAACTTAATAATGCAATATAGGAGTGCATTTTGGTTATACAGCTGAAAACTTTTTCTCAATACCATCACATTTTAGATATACATTTTCACTTTAGAATAACTGACTTAATACTACAAATGTTTTTTCTTTGAGGAACTGTAAATAACCAGATTATTTGCCTACAGTCACTGTTTAGGGCAGAAACAATCACAGTGATTTGGTGGCTGTGAAAACTGCAATATGTTGATGCTATTGCCACCATTCTAAACTTAAAATAATTGTGTCAGATTTTATAATATTTTACAGCTGATTAGATGTGTATGTGTAGTATTTGTATACTTAGCATTTAAACATAATAATTATAATTTTTATTCATCACACTGGAGTATTGTATTGTAAAAGGAATTTATTTGCAATTGTATAAACATGTTTATAAGAACAAAAGAGCTAATAGTTTTGATATATGCTCTATGTAAACATCCTTGTATGAGTAAATTATTAAAATAAATTGTGAAGGTAGTGGTGGGTGCAGAAGAGTAAGTGGGGGTGTGGGTGAAGAGGGGTGGGGGTAGGTAGGAGTGTAGGTACTAGACTGTAAGGAGTGTAAATCTGCTGCAAAAGCTGACCAATAATAGAAGCCTCTGAGAATTTGAGCTCAGTTTTCTCAAGCTAACACCTGTACTCAAGTTTATCATTTCGAGTTAGCTCATAACAAAGATATATGCAATAAAATAATTAGAAGCCACCAAAATAAACAGGATTGGTCTTTGAATAATCGAAATTTGTGTAGTATAAAAGTTTATGATTAGGTATGTTCTTTGATAGGGTTATAGTCACACCTCCAGTAACAAATATTGAGTCAGCTACTCATAAACTTTGCTTCAAACTGCTCTCAGAACTGGTCTTAGGCTTGGGCAGCATTTATTGTAGCATGTGTTTATATTTACTGAAATTTGCTGGTCAATACTGTTTTATTTGTTAAAAGAGTGAAGATACAACTTCTATCAATAGTTTATCTTGAGCTTAAAATGTAGTAAACACTGCATAGCTATATGAAAACCTACGCAATGATTATGTAGTGAATACTTGATATCATGATTTAGAATAACAGTACCATGGCAATAGCAGGCACTAAATTGAGACTATTGGTGGTGATTGTATATTATATTAAGTCGCTTTCCTACTAATGTTTACTGTAGTAAGGGAAAAGTACTTGGTTATAAGCCAGTTTTGTACATGAGCTTCATTGCTTTTACAACCATTATTACCTTTCGCAATTTTTTAATATGTAGCAGCTATCTTTAGATTTCACTCAAGGATATGTTTTAAATATTTGTCATTTTTCTATAATTTGGCACTTTTTCCCAATATTTCTGTAAAAATATCAGCATGACTTGCCACACAGAATCTACACATTTTACCATTTGCTGCATTGCATCCCTGGCAACTGCTATCTAGTAAATGATTTAGTGCAGCAAACTATTCACTAATCAACGTTACTGGTAGTCTGTTACCATATAAACTCAGGTTTTCCAGATGGTTACGGAGAGTAAAAGTTATTAATTATATGTCATGCTGCGTGTGCAACCAGACCCCCATCATTGTAGTAGCATACCTAGCTTTGAATATTGCTAGAACTTTCAAGAATAAAAACATTTTATTGACAATCTTTTAAGATTTAGGTAATATCTTTTTTTTCTTTTCAAATAATTGTTTGAGAGTTTGGGGAGCAGTAAGTCTAGTTGGTAGAGCTTTGAGCATAGCCCCAACCATTAGTGATTTTAGAAAGGGCATCTGATCATAATTGCTTCTGTGCCATAGTCAAAGTCCTCAAACCAAGGTGAGGGACACAGTCCTTAGCTCCGTTCGAAAACTCTTGACACCAAGGGATCTCACAGAGATCTATGACGGTTTTAAACAAATATATATAAGTTTATATACTGTAAAAGTTTGATGACTGCAACTAGATTTTCTAAACTAATTCAGATTGAGAAACTCAAATTATCATTCTTTTCTCTGCAATGATAAGAAAACCTAGTTCTGCAAATGCAGAGGAAAGAAATTTTAATAATTAATTCTATTTTACTGGACGCATTTTTGGTCTAGCGTGCAGTAATTTCTTGTACCAAAATTTTGTTCGGAAGTACGCATGTCTTCTAATTTTGGCAAAACCATTAAAATTTAGCTCATGACCGGCATTATCAATTTGCATTATAGTTCATTTAAAGATCCTTGAAACTTTAAAAGTAACCGCACAACTACAGAAAGCTAATACATTTAGGTAATGATGAAATATTTCAGATAAAAGAATTATTGGTGATTTGAGAAGTTCCTCTAAGTGATTTGGTGGTTCGTAAACACAGGTGTTTATTAAACCTAACTTTGATTTGGTCAATGGCTACCAAACAAATTAGTTTAGCTGGCCAGAAGTCATTAATAACCAACAGTTTCAGTGACATAACATGATTGAGTGTAGAATGCTTTGATTTTGAGTGCAGATTAGCAGGTTTTAATTAGCATTGAAAACATTAATGATATACTTCAAATAAAATTGTTGATGGAATCCATAGAACTGGGCAAAAAAAGGAACCTATCAGCTCGGAAAGAATTAATTGTTAAACAAAAACACCAAATAAATTAGCTAACAGATAATCATAATTATATTGTCAGTTTAGTCTAGTCAATATTTTTTCATAAATTAATATAATCCTTGTGAGAGTAAACAAGTACTGTAAACAAAGAAAAATAAAATACAAATTTAACTGAATTTCCTTATTACTTATTCAAAGATAACCATGGTGTTAAAATGCTGTTAGTTATATTGATTGCTCGACATAAAAATGAAAGATAAAATCTAAAGAGCAACGTTAATAATATAAGTTAAAGTATAGCATCTCTGTTATTGTAACAGCAACAGGTACCAGTTCTCAAAGCATATAAGCATGGGTGGTGTAGATCACCGCCTCCTTGTCTTACTCAAGTTTTATAGCTTAAAACATAGATATCACCATGTACAGTTGTAAAAGTGATGAATTTCTTTCCCAAAACAAATCAGCCTTAACATAATATCAATTAGTGCCATAATACATACATTTAGTGATAGACAAAGAAGCAAATGGGCATGTTTGAGTAAGTAAATCCAACTAATTCACAGCAAAAATTTTAAGATTTTGGTTACTCAAAATGCAAAGTTTGTATTTTTGACACCAACTTTCATAAAGTGCAAAAATTGTAAATGCCTTTGGGTAACCATGCATGTGTTCCCACAATGTAGTCATTAATTCACGGAATAAATTTAATAGAAGAATAAGAAGCTTGCACCGTGTCATTGTAAAACAATGTTGCTTGATGAGCAACGGAAGCTACATTTAAACTCATTTTGATTTCCTGTCTGAGATGGGATGGAAATATAATGCATTAGCTGAATTTCACTTTCTGCATAATTATGTAATGTATGCATGAGCTGTGATAATGAGTCCATTATTTTATCATATTTGTATTCACATGTTAAGCTCATTCATCAGTTCTTTCCAATATAATTAGTAAGTAGTAATAACATGAGAAAACGAGCGCCTGTTGGGCCCACAGCAGATTTAGGTCATTACCACTATCTAGCACTTTTTTTGTATAGTATAAATATAAGACTAGAAGGAAAATATGTAGATCGAAATAAAATCTATTAAATTGGATGGCATTATAGTGTCGGATGTACAAATTATGTAAGGCTAAGTTTTAAGACTCTCTATTGTAGCAGATATTAGCAACACACTCTACAGTTTCTTCACTCACGCAAGTTTATAGTCACGACCCCTGTGAGAAAACCCCTGATGATTTTTTCTAAACGGGCCAAGGACTTATTCATATCTGGCACAGGAGCAATTATGACTGGATGCTCTTCCTAACATCACCAATGGCCTTTACTGGGGTTTGAACCCATGACTTCGTGTTTACTAAGCCAATGCTCTAACCCTTAGACCACAGCTGTTTCCAACTCTATAGTCTATACCCTGTCTTTTATTAACTTTCAAAAATTCTCAGCGTACAAATGAGTGGGGGGGGGGGGGTCAGAGAGCTTTTAAATGTGAAAAATACATTTATGAAAGATATTGAGACAAAACGTAAAAGTAGAGTTACACTCACCATGCGGCCAGCTTCGTTGTTGTGATTTCGGACAAGCTCTTTAATATCTGAACTGATATGTTTGTTTTTAGTGAACTGTTTAGATTTATTATAGCCGTACACAATGTCATCGCTGCAGCCGCCCCAAGACCACATCTCATTGCTAGCAACATCTCTTTTTGTCCCATCACAATGACATTGCCATAGAATGCCCATTGAGCATGCTCGAGTCACTGAGTATAGTATTCCGGCAGATGTTATAGCGTTTAGGTAAGCTGCTTCACGGGTATCTATAAATTATTGTAATATACAACATTCACAATATAAAATTAATATAAGATATTGTAAAATATGATATATACAATATCAATATAATATATAACTAGTAGTATTTTGCTATACAGTGCAATGGTAAACCATATGGTGTTAATTGACATTCAATCAACTTAAATTATTAATTAGTATTTCTTTCAGAATTATTTTTTAAATCGCAGTAGAAACCACATTTCTTAGGAAATATATTATGCTATTCAACGATGCCACCATATATGACGCATTTAACTTCTAGCGGAAGAGATGGTAGTTCAGAAAATATGACTCCTTCGTTTTAAGTGGAGAATATTTTTGCTACACTGTACCAGTTTGACAAAAAATATATTCATTTCAAGTCATTCTGTTCTAAAGAACATATAGAGGCCTAAAATACAGCTCTATAACCTGGCTTCATGAGCTTGCAATCTACTTGAGTTTCTTATATAAATGATAGCAGTTTAAAGTATTTGAGTTTTACACTTTTTCATGGATAACTGTGTAAAAATCTAACAATCAAAACGAGTTGCAGTATACTGCAGTTTTCAATAATGATTCAGTGCTGGCTAATTTCTTCATACAGCAATTAGTATATTAACTTGAGTAATGTCTACCTTGTTACCCGCTGCGTATCCATGGCAACATATTATAATTTGGTGATTTATGAGCAATGTCTGGGCATACCTGCAGCTGTAACTGCTACTTACTAAAACTGTATAAATTACAAATTATTTTCTTGTCACTAGATGATGTTTGAAGTTAGCTATGAACACCGTCTAATAATATAATAATAAGTTAATTATGATACATTCGTTATGTAGAAAATTTGTTATTGACATGTTTTGATAAATTATTACAAAAATTTTTAATGCAATTTGTGAGGGTGATATTATTTGTAGATTTAAAGTTATTTTATCAGTGGTGTTAATACCATATAACCTACATTTATATAGAAATTATCAATAGTTAATTTACAGTAGCATATAAAGCTAATAATGGTGGAGTGCAAGTAAATATCATCTTATCTCACATTGTGTACAAATGCAATATATAGCAACTATCATTGATCATAGCAACAGAATCTACAGTTACAAATGATTTTATCAAACTGTAATACAGGGAGCTGATAAAGCTGTAATACTAAAACTAATTTCAGAAAAGGGGATGTAAATAGAAAGATAATTTAGAACAACGTAATTCATCACTTCAATGTATCGGTGGTGTGACACATTTCCACCACAAAGCAGAGAGAAAATCCCTTTGATGGTGACAGGCATTGCTCACCTTCTTGATTGAATGCAACAACCAAGATAATTGGAAAGTAAGAAATGTAAAAATTAGCATATTATTCATTCAAATTATATGTTACTAGACAGCTGAAACAGTGCGCTTATATTTACCACCAAAATAACTTTCTCTTTAGATGTGGTGAAATAAATATCAAAGCTATTTGGTAAACATATGTGCAGTTTGACCCTTAATTCAGAAAGCTGGTCTTAGTATTAATTAAATCATTATTGCAAGTTTTTCAAATTTCCCATGTCCTGAGCTTCGAATGTTTCCACCCAAATAAGGAATTTACTAATGAGTCTGCTTTGTTCAAATACTTGAAAAAACTGCTTCAATTTTTCTATAGACAATTTTAATTGTACTATCCATTGCTAATGTTGAAGCTATTATGCAAATATGTTCTAAAAACAATATGGGGCTATTAAATAATTATTGCAATATTGAATATTACACAACTCTGTCAACTAGAATAACCGTGTCATACAATTCTTATTTCTCCATACTTAGAGGAAAAGATGTGGAAAATTTCAGCTCAGTAGTTTTTTTATAGAAACTTCTACCTGTTGCATAATACTAATCACAAAATAATAGTCTATGTAAAAGTTTGAAATCCTGTAATTAATTATATTATAATCTACTGGCATTAACCAATTAAAGCAAGAAAAGTTAATAGTATAGATGAAAGATATCGCATCCCTTAACCCTTAAACAGTTATTGGTTAGTAGTCCCTCAACATGCTATTTGTAGTTGTTGGCTTGTTTTACCGCAGCTCAAAACTTCTTGTTGTTTCTTACCTCTCCATAACATAAAAACAACATATAAATGAATTTATAGATGCAATTATTTAGACTGTCTATGAGTATGAGTTAAAGTCAATACCCCTTTTCACCATTCCTTTCAAATTTTAGTCAAGTACCAAATTTTCTATTTATTCAATTTTGTAGCAAAAATATCTGCTATTGTTTACTTAAATGTTATTTTTTTACTGCTGCAGTTATACTCTCTCACTACTTTCCATTCTACTCTAGTTAACCTACTACTGGTAACTTTTATTTATTTCGACAACTTAAGCACTTCCTTCAATATATCCTATTTATTACCTGTTTTCATGATTTTCCTATGAGACGAGTGGCTAGTGGTACAGTTCCATCTTCGGTCAATAAAGTTCTCTTGGCACACCTCTATAGCTAACGTTTTACCAGCGTCCACCTGCTCTCTTAGTACAGGCTGCTTTCGGCACACATTCTTCCTAGACATGTTGGCCTTGCGAGACTTCTGGCAAATAGTGTTTGTGTTGAGGTTGTAGTTATTGGCAGACATCATACCACTACCAAAAAGATACCCACATCATTATGCTGCATAAAAATTCTTACGTGAGTTTATAGTCACTATCTCTGTGAGTACTCGGCACCTGATGGAATACATTTTTTAAACTGGTACAGGAACTTTTTCTAATGTGACAAAGGAGCAATTATGTGACTGGAGACCTTTCCTAACATCACCGCTGGTTTTTGGACTTGAACCATTTACCTCGTGTTTGCTAGGCCAGTGTTTTGACCGCTACACCATGACTGCTCTCTAAGTTGTGGAGTTAGATATCTGAGAAAAATTATTTATTTATAGCTTAGAAAGAATTAAAAATGTTTGTTGTCAAAAGAAATTAATATTTCATCAAAATATAAGAATTTAAATGTTAAAATAGCAAGCATTACAAATTCCATCTGCAAATATTTCAATTTTTCAGTATTCAAAGTCAACTAAAGTTGTTGGCACATTTATATAGCAATTGTTACAAAACCGACACAATTGGCAATGAAGTGCGTAGAAGTCAACTAGCTATGACATGTATTTTGATGTCAAAAGTTGTTAAACATGACTTTAATTTGTATTTTTTTAATTAGTTTATTCCCTTAATAACAATGTTACTGATGGAAGCCAGCAGTAGCTAGCATGTGACTACTGAGATAAGTGAGTATGATTAATGGGCCTCGTTACATGTGTACCAATCCCACAGCACAGTTACAGTAGGCCATTTATTACATCCATTAGACTGATTATTGCCAAACTGTAACATACTTGATAAAAAATAAATAATTCTTTAAAATTTGAAGATCAAACTAATCAACATTAAGGTTCAAAGTAGTTGTGATTTCTATAAGACTAGTAAACCTAACTTAGTTGCATTGGAATTTCAAGCTAAACTGGCAACATTTGATTAATAGAGATGCAAAACACAAACTCAAACATTTTAGAGTTTTTAAAATCGCAATACAATTTTACTAATAATTTTGCAAAAATATAGGTAAGTTGTGAGCTCCTTCTTTTTCAAAGTACCTAGTGCATATGAGCACTGACAAAGTCAGTTTGTTATTGTCATGTGCATTCATTGCGAGAATTTGTTGATTTGTTGTCTTGGTAACAGAACTTGGGGTAGCAGGTAACATTTTACCATTTATTGAGCAATAGTGAATTCTAGTAGCCTAGAATAGGTTACTATGACTTTGAATTAGTTTTCAAAGCAATTTTCTAAATGAAGGCGTACTAAAAATTATTAGTCATACAGAATAACTACTATTTATACTAAATACAGGCCTTTTCAGTTTAAAAAGCTCAATACTAAAATATTTATTGAACCAGCTTTGATATCTCTATCCGTGTAGTACTTACGTATGCTTACGATTGAATGGCTTATAAATGACTCAGTAGTATAATTTGTAGCAAGTGACGAAATGCCGAAGCAACTAGGAAAATATTATTCTACTAGAGGAAATTCAAATCACCTTTTGTGAATAACTGTATGACCACCTATATGCAATTTAATATGCTGATGATAACTGACACAACACATTGAGTATGGAAATCAAAAAGCATGGCTTTATTCCCATGTAAAACCATCCAACATCTAAAACTATGTATATGGTTCATGGACTGAGAGTTCAGGGGTAACTTTCAAGTTATCTTTCTTGGGTTTAGCATTGGTTACAGCTAATTATTTCCTTAGAGTATTATCAAACACATCAGTTTTAAAATATCTGTAAGTTATACAGCATTAAACCTTAAAATGATTTAATAATACAAGTTGAAAATATTGTTGAAGCAATTAAGCCCGTTATTACGTAAAACTATTGTCTTGGGAGCCCTCCCCCAGTCTCATTTGCCAGACACCATACAAATGTTTATTTTTTTTCTAAAATCTTTTACCTCCTACAAAGTTTTGATTGCTCACTAAAGATTAATAATGTTAAGCTTATCTAAAAAGATCTACTGTTGTCATCAGCACATCATTGCTGTAAAATTGCCCCAGGCATGCCTTAGCAGAACTATTATAAACTTTGCAAAAATAGAGCGATTTTCCTGTTAACACACTTTCAACAATAATAACAGAAAATCTGATCATTTATAACCAAACTGTAAGCAACAAGAAACATTGAAGTTGCCAATTATTCTGTTTAGTCAAATGTTTACAGGAATCAGTGTCCAGAAGTCAGTCTCACACAAGTGCCTCATTTATCAAAGTTAGTATTTTCAAGTTTTTAGAGCAAATAAACAAGTCAGTGTAAAAATTTCCCCATATTATAATTTACTAAGCACTAGTTTATATTCTTTATGGAAAACTGAAAATTGACTACCTGCATGAGATTATTGGTACTTTGCAGCAAAAATATATATGCACCATAAGATAATTTACAAGAAGCAAAAGAGTTATTTGAATGAATTTTGTGAAGCTAAATGGTATTTTTTTGAGGAATTTGTCTTTCTATACTCTAAAACATGTGTTTAGTGCACAAATCACTATGCTGGTAAAATCAGAAAGTTTCAGGGTTTTTAGTGCATAAAAAGTTCACAGAAAAAATGGCAGAATACTTTCAAATATTTTGGTTGAAAATTAAGTTTTCACAGGTAGAATGATCAACTGCAATGTATGACAGTCACAAATAAACAACTTCATTGGAATGCAAAATTCTCCGGTTAAATTGAAAAACAACATTGCAGCAGTAAACGTAATATTTTACAGCAATGACAAGATAATACAGAACCTACCTAAAGAGATTGAGTCCCATTAGAGTGAGAAATATGAGTCTAACTGAATGTTCGGATTTCATGACTGTATTTCCTGAACTGTGTCTTTCGTCTTTGGCAAAATTTGTAGCTTTAAATTTGGAAAATAATACTGGAAAAGCATTGCTAGTTACATGTGAGCATTTGAAGGATTGCAAGCTCGCATTTATACGTAATAAAACCCGGATCTTCTTTGTGCCTGGAAAGCAATTACATAACATTTATGTAGGAAATAAAATCAATAATAATAATTGATATTGTTTTAGCTGCCTTAAAATTGTCAAAACTGAACATAGAAATGCTAATGCCTACAACCCGCAATAATCTAATTAACAATCTACATGTTACAGTGATTTTAAACTATTTTTTCATCGATAAGCATGTAAAACATACAGCATTAGCTTTATAATACCAGGCATCAGTTAAGCACCACAAAGTGAATAAATATTACAGTTATATTTCTTACCTGAGCTATAGATTTACTAGGAGAAGTGGTGCTGTTAAGTTATATATTATGTCTTGTGTCAATCCCAAACAATATTCTCTTTGTGCTATTAAAAACCCGTATCAATGAAGCACTTGAATTAATCTGTCACATATATGTTTTACTTTTTCAAAATGTTTTCACTTACTTGTTGCTTTCATTTACAAATATACAATAAAATTAATTCTGCCCAGCGGAGAACAACATAACCAGTGGTAGTCGACCAAAGAGGTCACGTGATCTAAAAACTGACAAGCTTAGACTTTTAAATGATTTCCTATGAATAAAATTAGCATTAAGGCTGACACGTGAGTCACACCTTAACAACTGGCTCACCGTCTATAAATCACAGGCTATGAGGTGAAAAGGCAACATCAAAGGCTAAGTACAAACAAATAAATATCAAGTATAGACGAAGAGGGAGTTACTGATGTTTCTTTGGTGATAACTTTGTGTATTTAATCTCAATCACAATAGTTAACACCGACTGATACAACATTCTTATTCATTATTGTAAAGCTTTGTCTTGGGTACTTCATCCGTTGTTAAATGTCTTTAAAACACTAGACTCAAATGTTTGAAGACGGATTTTGTATATCTGTAACTCCTTTATACATTCTAGCAAAATATTTGACAGAAAAGGGCTTGAATAATGTAGAACATTTATAATCAGCATTTTTACTGGGAAATTTAGTAATTGTGGGTGAATGTTTAAGAAAATGACATCATTTAAACTATACTCCTAAGCCAACAAGCCTAATGCAGCCCAAGCAGGTTCAATAGTATATCTACTACAAATCATGCCTTCTGCAAATAATTATTATATAATAGCAGAAAATGCTTCAATTGTCAATTTTACAACTTTAAAAACTCTAATGGCTTATAAAAATAGCATCTAACCATGAATACAATATTTTTAAGTAAATTATGTTGATATAGGTTTCATTTAGACGCTGCAAAACATATTTATTAAACATATATTTTGTAACAACATATTTATGTTTCAAAGCTACCAAATTAATCAATATAAATGTTTACAAATTGCAGTCAATATTGATATATCATATTGCATTACATTATATTATATTCCATAACATTAAATTATATTAAATTATCTTAGCTTGTTATTTTTGCCCCAGAAACATAAAACTGTGATAGATCTAGTGCTATAAAATATCTAGTTTATATCATTTTTAAATGAAGCAGCTACCTAACTGTTTCAGCGAAACATCTGGCTGCAGCTATTCATCATTTCCTATTTGACTGACATTGGAGTACTGAGAAATAGCCTAAGTTACAGATCTAAGCTATTGTATGATATTCCTTGAAGTTTTCAAAACATAGGGGTGGGTGTAAGGGTCTACTTAATCATATACCAATATATAATTTATTATTTTTTTGACTGACAAAAAAACACTAACAGATAACAGATAAAGATATTTGGCAAACAAAAACATCAGGAGTAAATTTTAAACTTTTATAATAAACAGCTGGTAATGCAACTCTTCATATGCTACATAATATTTAAATAGATCATCTTGTTTATTGTAACACTTATTATGAATTCACAGAATAAAAAAGTTTTGCTTGTTTGTTGAGAAAAGCGACGCTTGAGAAAGCAACGTCTAGAGCTACAGGCCAAAAAAATATATTTTTAAAGAGAAAAACAAGTATTTTGTGACGATTAAACTCTAAAATATTTGACTGCAAATATTGTTTTTTTCAAGTTAGCAAAGAGCAAAACATTAAGCACTGTTAGCTTTTAAGGTTATAGTTGAATAATATATTCCGGCACCCACTCCAATAATTGCATTAGTCAATAGAAAATATGTCTCACTAACCACCTCTTCAAACTTGCAACACTGTCTGTCAGTCAACATTTAGGTTAAGGATGCTGCCGGCAGCGTATGATCGTAAAGAAAGTTGCATAATTCCTTAGGAAATGTTGACGCCATGTGTTCTAATTTTCATATAGCATAAAATTCGTCCCATATTTTTTCCCATAAAGCCATCAACAAAGACTTGTTGAATATTTAAAAAAGACTAGAGTTGTATGCCCATTGCAAATAAACCTAGAGCAACTCTCTATCTCTACAGAAGTATCGCAGAGTCAAATTCCTACCTGTTGAAATTTGTAAGTTCAGTTTACGGTTGAACTCAGAATGGCTACAGTACTTTCACATGTTACGTAGAGCGTTATTGACTTAAGTTCACACTTGATTTTTTATAGCATATAAAACATGTGAAAATGTCATAAACAAATGATCAAAAAATAAGATAATATTTCAAAGAGTACAACCCCCTATTTAGTGAATGGTGATAAACTGCAATAAATTATCATCCTGACTATAAAAATGTAGAAAAAGCAGACAGTAGTTTACACATTAAATAAATTAATTGCCTTTACAGATATGAAATTTTCATTAAGCAGTCTGTTATCAGGCAGTGGTAATAAATTTGTAACTTTAAAGTTTCTTATCTCCGTTATGAATTGCTTTTAGTTTGCATTTCTGTCTTACAAATGTGTTTAATAGGTTAGAAGGGCTTTGTATTACATCAACGTTGCGTGACACATAACACTGGCTGGGAGAGATACGTCAGCAATTGAAGACGAATGAAATTTCTACAAGCAATTCATATCTCGTGCAAACCAATACAACGCTGTGCCTCATAAAAAGGGCGTAGGCTGAATAGTGGTGCTAATAACTTGACTAATTTCAGATCATACAAATCTAGTTTACAAATGCCTGCGAAAAAGCGATTGGCCAATAATCTTTTCTCAAGTAGAAGTTGTCATCTCCTGTGGGTAAGGGTTGAATTTGTGCTGCTAAGGCCTAAGCAATAAAGTGTCGTAAAGCCTGCAATTTCTACCTAAAGAAAGTTATTTTTGCTTACAATATAAAAAACAGACAACTTAAATTACGTAAGGACAACATTTAGCAATATATGCAATGATATTTTATTATTATAAAAGTAAGTATAATAAGTAACCTTTCTATAATATAATAATAATAATAATTATATTATGTGTAAATGAAAGTTTTGCAAAGGTCAAGAACCCCTTGTCAATAAATATAACTACTTTAGAGCTTACATAATAGTTTAAATGTGTACACATCCAATGGTCTCTACGTCAGTTGCCAAAAAACGTAATAAAAATTAAAAGTTCCAGTAAAACATAGCAAGATAAAGGATAACTCAAATTCTCCAAACATCCACAAACAAACACACACAAGCAATCACACAATCATTCAGAAAATATTTCTAGAAAAATTAGAAAAGATATTATCTATTCTCAAACTACTCTATAAAGTGCAGCATGCTAACAGAAATGTTTAATAATGCTACATCTAGTGCAAGAAAATGTCTTTATAAGACTATAAAGCCTGTCCAAACTATAAAATCTATAACATTGACAACTTTATAGCTTAAAGTTTGTAACATTATCAATGGGTAAGACATGGTGGATGGCTTTAAAGTTATTTTTGCTATCTCTTGAAATTCAGAATTTAAAATTTGTTCTTTGTCAGTTTCTCAAATAAATTGATATATTCAACTAAAATTATACATGCTGTTAATTGCTGCAACTAACTGCATTGGCCTTGAAGGGCAGTTGATGTGCAGGTGTCACAAGGTGCTGTACAACACCATTCAGGTCTACAATTACAACGCCGCTCTGTTGTAATCTCTACAGTTTTATAGCCTCTGTTACAACATACATCCGAACAGGTATTGTTGAGGAAGTCACATTGCCGACCCGACTTGTACCAAGGAGTCTGACAGAAGTTGATCTCTGGCTCGCTGTAAACCAAGTCAAGATTACCTGCAGTCTTGTTGGTAGCAGAGTGCAGTCTGTAGAATTCTTTGTCCACATTCTGACACGATCTCCATGTGTTGTGTTTACTTCTACAGTCGACCACTCTAACAGCTCTGTCATACCGACTCTTTAGATAGTCTGCCACCGCATTCATAGGCATGGTCTTTCGCCAGCAGGCTTTCACTGTACAGGAAGTTGACAGGCCTAAGCACTTGCATTCTCTCTTCATTAGAACTCGGATGCTCTGTGAAACAAAAGTGTATTTAAACTAAAACCTTTTTCTAAAAATCAATCTGTTGGAAAAGCTGCATGTAAAGTTGAGAGGATCTCTGCATGAATATGCATAGAAGCATAGTCTTTGTCCTTCCAATACTGTTTAAAGAAAAGCAAAGCTCAGTTATATTCCTTTCAAAATAACATTTGCATAAATTTTAATAAATGTGTTGATGAGTTGTTTAGGCATGGCACCTGTAACAAAGGTCGCAAATGAAGATGATAGTCTTTAAATATAAGGAATGCAACTATCTCACACTACTTTCACTTGTTGTTTATAGCTCAGTAATATATATTTCATTATTGTTTATAATATTTCAAGGCTTATAGTAATTATCATAAGTTTCTGTACACTGACAGCATTGTCTTACTAAGTTTTGTTTATATCATGACATAATCTATATTTCTATAATAGTTATAATAAATTAGATATGTTATTATAATTGTATTATATATCATTCTAACATAATATTCTACAATGAGATAAGCAATATGTTATTGTTCTTCATATTATAATATATAGTTACCATAACAATCATGTTATACAATGATGATATTAAGTTACGCTAGTATACACAAGTTATGTTCACAATACCTTTATGCCAAGATTCAGGTTGTGGGCTGATATGATGTCAGAATGGGAAGCTGCTGATTTCTTGCTGTCAGCCTGTAATCCGTAGAATAAACTGGTTACGGTCTTAGCGTAGCTGATGGACCTGTTGCACACCTGGCCGTTAGATGTCAATGGGGAGCAGCCACAGGAGAGCATCTGTCCTAGGTCACATGCCTTGGCAATAGATACTATGAGGGCTGCTGAAGATAGAGCTTCAAGGAATGCCTTCTCCTTGTAATCTGTTTAAATTATTAAACACAAAAGTGTGAATATTTTAGCTCGTTACTGCTAACCCCTTTCACTGTAAATTCTTAGACTGCAAAGTATAGTTTTAGGTCTATAATTTTAAATAAGAATGTCAGCAGACAACAGCTAGTAAAAATGGCCAACTGAAAAATTATTGATATTCGTTTATTAATTATAGGTTTTCTTTAATACAGTATGAATGATGGATGAATATGAAATAGTTTTTATTTCATGTAGACTAGCTTGTGAAATATATTATATTATAGTATGATATTTTTACAGCGTATTTGTTATTATTATTTATTTATTTCTTATTCAACTATGATCGTTGATCATTATAGTTTGACTGATCAAGCAAAAATTATTGATATGCGTTTATTGATTATCAACTTTGACCTACTGCATCATTTCACAGACTTCTATGCTTCATTAAAAAAATTTGCTTAATTTTATAAGTTTTTCCCCAAAATGAAGATTGCTACCAAAAAGAAAACTTATTCAAAAATAACTAATGATTTAAAATGGTTATGTAATCATATTATATTTACTGCTATGCACCCTATCAAATCTTCTATGTTACAGTTTTTGAATACAGTACAGTAAGCAAAGTTTCGAAATGTTTGAAACTTTTTAATGAAGGCCAGGGGCTATAATTTAAAAGCTCAGAAACTCTCCATGTTACCCTGAAGTCTTTAATCAATATTCATAGATGAAAAAGGTAATGTTGAGAGTAGTGCTCTCCTGATTGGTACAACAATGCATCTCATGCATTATATAATATTGCATTTATACAATATCAGACTGCAGGCAACCATTTGACTGTATTAAGACGTATTTCATTAAGTTCATGCGTTTAATGCTGGATTATTCACTTTGTTTCATACCTTCTAAGCAAAACCTTGCCAGGTACATGGCTGGCATAATCTATTTTTTGTAGCCTTTCCTATAATGATGCCAATTCCCACAGTGAAAGGGTTAGTTGCAATGTTAATTTAAGTTTACAAGTAATCTTACAGTGACAACAGTTTATGAGAAGAATTTATGTCGGAAGTTAGTTATAGTATAGCAAACACTGCAAGTACTGCAAAGTATGATATTAAGCTTTGTTAGATAATTTATGTCATAAAACCTAAAATAGCAGACCTATTTGAGCATATTATAACTGATAATATTAATATATTATAAAATGGCTTTTAGAATATAGTTCAATTAGCAGACGAAAGTGAAACTTCAGGAGTTATGTGCTCAATTTTGGATGCAAGTATAATAATATTAATTAGGTGTGTGTTTGTGTGTGTGTTTGTGTGTGTGTTTGTGTGTGTGTTTGTGTGTGTGTTTGTGTGTGTGTTTGTGTGTGTGTTTGTGTGTGTGTTTGTGTGTGTGTTTGTGTGTGTGTTTGTGTGTGTGTTTGTGTGTGTGTTTGTGTGTGTGTTTGTGTGTGTGTTTGTGTGTGTGTTTGTGTGTGTGTTTGTGTGTGTGTTTGTGTGTGTGTTTGTGTGTGTGTTTGTGTGTGTGTTTGTGTGTGTGTTTGTGTGTGTGTTTGTGTGTGTGTTTGTGTGTGTGTTTGTGTGTGTGTTTGTGTGTGTGTTTGTGTGTGTGTTTGTGTGTGTGTTTGTGTGTGTGTTTGTGTGTGTGTTTGTGTGTGTGTTTGTGTGTGTGTTTGTGTGTGTGTTTGTGTGTGTGTTTGTGTGTGTGTTTGTGTGTGTGTTTGTGTGTGTGTTTGTGTGTGTGTTTGTGTGTGTGTTTGTGTGTGTGTTTGTGTGTGTGTTTGTGTGTGTGTTTGTGTGTGTGTTTGTGTGTGTGTTTGTGTGTGTGTTTGTGTGTGTGTTTGTGTGTGTGTTTGTGTGTGTGTTTGTGTGTTTGTGTGTGTGTTTGTGTGTTTGTGTGTGTGTGTGTGTGTGTGTGTGTGTGTGTGTGTGTGAAATATTGCTGCTCATGTGTAGAATGTTTATCAGCTAAAACTAACCAATACTGCTTCAAGCAGGTGATAAACCAAACTGTTTCAGCTATTTTCTCTAATATCTACAAGACAGCAGCCCTCTTAGTGCACTATTATCAGTTTTTTGCTGCGCTTGGTTTTGGAATACCAATAGCTTGTATTAACTAGGATGGAGAACTTGTTTTCATAACAAGGAACACAAATATTTCACATTTTTAGACATTGCTACACCTCAAAACATACATCCCATGCTATATAATTTGCCTGTTTGAACTATCACACGTCTATAAGTCTATATGGCAATAGCCCTCTGCAGTATTGGAAAAGTTGTGCAAACTCAAAACTTGGATGGTGGTGCACTACAACTACTCCACATTGTCTTAAGATTTGAGTGGTCTATAGGTAAACTTCTTCAAGTGTAACTAAAACACGTACCTTTTTGAAGAACTTTTATCCTTGCCGTTCGGTCTCCACAGTTCCAAGGTTCATATCTAAACTTCCGTTTACATTGCGTGATGAACTCTTTATTGGCTGTTACGATTACATGTGGCAAATTAGGTGTTCTCTTACATAATTTAAATTGTTTTTGTTGGATAATGTTTTCAGTTTTAAGTCTCTTACACAATCGAACTGACTGCTTTTGTAAAGTCTTTAGATCTATATTTCTGGTAGCTCGGCCACTACTAGAGGGGGAAGAGTGAAATACCTGGTCATGGTCAATGAATGTTAATTGATAAAGTTCCTGAATAGCCTGGTGGTCAGTTGTTAGTAACCTGAAAGCCATTGAGCCATGCAAAGCAATTAGTTATAACAGAATGCAAAGCAGCAATGCAACATTACACAGAGAAAGCAAAGCAAGAAAGCATATGCACTCCTTAAAAACTCTCTCATTTTTTATATGACTTTTTACATAGTTTGACTTCCCTTTTCAGTTATGAAACTAAAGTAGGTTTGTAAAATTATTTTAGCACTACATTTATTGGGTCATCTAACACTTGGCATTATAGTTTAATCAACTACAAACACACAAGTATATTATGCTGCGTTGATATTCATACAGCTAGTCTAAAGGTTATGCCTTTGAACATAATATATATACTCACATACTGCTTTTGAAATTAAAACTTTTAGAAAAAAGTAACATTTTATAACAATATTTTTATGTATAATTATGGCATAAATAAAAAGTCTTCATATATTGCAAGATTTTTTAAAATCCTTTGTAATGGTTTATAGCAGATAATGCATACTAAAAATTTTGGAAAAAGTTGATTTGCTCTTAACTCACTTTAATATTTCTAATTTCATCATTTAATCATACTCTACATTGCTAATACAAGATCATTTGGGGTACCTACTTGCATCTTCAAAAACTAATATCAATTATTTAGGAATTTATGGAGTCGTTTGTCCATGAGATGAGATTTTAAAACTAAACTTTAAATCAAAAATATAAGTTTAAGGAAATAAAAAATGTTTTCTGCACAAATAGAATTGTATTTCACGTGTGAGACTAGCATTTAATTTTTTTCGAGTAAACAGCTTGTACAATAAGTTAACTATACAGGATATCCGTGTACTTGACTATTGACACATTTATTGAAAGTCATTGACACACACTTTTTATTACAGCTAGTTAGAACTAATCTGGAACATGCTATAACGGACAATCTTTCATCTCTGTGTCAACAATATGATTGCCAATGAAATCACATTGGTATTAGTCTAGTCGCACCAGCTATTGCTTGTATACTTATTTGTGACTGGCATCACCTCCTATAGTCAACCTACACAAACATCTATTTACCAGGTTACTAGTACTATCAACGGACTTGTGTTGAATTTTTTACAATACAAAGAAGTATGTTGCCTACGTTCTAATCTGAGATTAATGACTGCTAATATTAAGGACTAAATGCTGCAGGTCTATTGGTATTATATCAGCAAAGTTTCAGACAGTCTATTATTTAAATCATGCTGCTCTTTTCATGCAGCTAATAAAATACCATCTTATAAAGTTTAGAAAACAAACGATACTAAATTTATAGCATAAAAGTGCAGCGTTAATACAAAATAAATAATTGTGAACACCTTTATATGTACCACAACAGTGAAAAACATTGACAAACTAAGCAATAAAAATAAATGTTATATTGTTACTGTTACATTTTTTGTTTATCACATACATAATATTTAGCAGCCTACTTGCATCAATTATTTTATTTATTTCTGAAAATGGCAAAGCTACTCTAATTTTAGATATTATAATAAATTAATTCTATTTGTTTATTTATTTATTTCCTAGCTATTTTCCCACATCAACATTTATTCAAATATAATAAACAAGACTACTGCATGCCATTTGTTGGTTGAGCCTATTTTTCCAACATGGGAAAAATTTGCCTGAACGTCTAGATTATATTGTTTGCAGATTCCTACATTGGAAGGGCAACTCCAGCACCACTTGAGCTGCACAGTTAGGAAGCACATAATAAAATAGAGACAGCATGCTAGAGAGCAATGACAGCATACTGTGGGTAAAGGGACAGGGGTGGTAATAGCAACAAGAGCCTGCATGCATTGACATCTCAAAACATATATATTATTATAATATCTTAATAATTTATTCTATGCAACAGCTAGGTCTTGAAAATGTTATTTCCTGCTTTTTATTAACTTTTTACTATGTTTGGCATTAGACTTGAAAAAGTTTTCTATATTAAACTTTACCTGAGGTATTATTATATGTCAAATTAATTTCTAGTGTTGAAAAATGTCATTTTAATAAGCAGTTTTATCAAAAGGTTTCTTTGCAATTAATAATAGTTACATAGAAAGCTTTTTTTTTAAACTTTTCAATAACAAATTATAAGCCAATATAGAAAATTTCTATTAGAATAATTAGGGTGTGATCAGGAAAAGGTGAGAAGCTTTTCAATTTTACACAGTTCTTTCTAGTTTATAAACACAATCTCTGTAAAACCCCCAATGAATGACATTTTGGGCTGAATTTGCCTTCAGTCTTGCTAGAATGCTTTTCTCGACAGTAGTTAATGTTATGGCTTTTGCCCATGACAATATGTATTAGTAAAGGCTAGCATATCCAACCATTTACTAAGGTGGTTTCCAAGTTGAAATTATTGTAAAAAATTATGTTACTATAATATAAAATAAAGAAAATATAAAATGGTGATTAAAATAGATAAATAATTTACCAATAACCAATAATCAATAATCCACGATTACTTACCCATATGATCCATGAACTGAGTTCAATACTGTGAGCTCAGAGAAAACTGAAAACAAGAACAAAATCGAGAGCTTAGCCATTTTTATGACATACAAACACTAAAGCTCTTCCAGTCAATGAGAAAGGCTAACAAGAAGGTTTGTCAGCGAGGATGACTATTAGCACTTAGATTACAAGTTTATCAGCTGACTTAGCCAATAGTAAGGCTTGCAAAGCAATTACTGTCTAATCAAAAAGCTATAAAACATTTGCACACCTCAAGTCCTAAAAAGTGTGGCAAACAATCATAGATGTTGAATTGTTATTCAAATGTTTATTCAACTGTTTATCTGGCACTTGGTGAACCTGCATAATATTATTTCGTACGAGGAATCATGAGGGAACAGACATACATTCTTTTATTTGTAATCACTTTGACAGCTCCCATTAGCAACTATTATACCCTACTAACAAAACTATTTACAAAATCTTATTTTTTCAAAAATGGCAATTTAATTATTTTTTAAAATGTCAATCCATTTTTCAATATTTTAATTTTATTTGGTTTGTATAGTAATATAACACAGAGAGTAGACATAGTCAAGTGGTTAAAGTGGTGGCCTAGTAATCACAAAGTCGTAGTTCAAATCTAGGTGGAACTATTGGTGATGCCAGGAAAGCTCTCTAGTACCAAGTGCTCTTGTACTAGAAGCACGAACTCTTAAACCATGATGCAGCATGACTAAACAGGAAGTCCTTAGCTTGTATAAAACCCTTGTTACCAGAGGTGTTGGTATTTACACAAACCAAATAAGATTTGAGAATGTGTCAAATGAGCAGATTGCATTTCTGCATAATTTATAACTTTTATAACATAAAAGAATTTGAATTTTATTTGCGACAATAAGTGTTGTGATGATTTGAAACAACAAACAACAAAAACAAAGTTTTGGCAAGGTTTGATTCACCAGAAAACAGCTTTAACCCACAAGTATTTTCATGTGTAAGCATAGCAAATCGTAATTAAATATGTTGTTAAACATCTTGTACTTTTAGCTCTTCTAAAACTGGACTATGCATGTATTAGATTTGCAAGTGCAATCTGCATAGAAAGTGTATAATATATGACAGAAAATAAAACAATCGCCCAATGTAAGTTGTCTCATCATGTACCAATCAGCTCTTTAATACAATCTGAGTGGATTGTAGAATACTAAATACAAACATAAATGCCAAGGATATAGCTGTTATAAAAAGCATAGCCAAGCTAAATCTAGAAAATAAAGCATCCTGCATGATGATGGATATAACATACTATAATGAAATGAAACTTCTGCATCTTAAAACTGCTGTCTTTATAGCAAAACTGCCAAAAGTATGTGTACGAGACGAAGCTGTCTTCCATCAAAATGGCACACAACTGGCATTTTTATAGCTTAAACTTTTAGCAGTACTTAGTGGCAGTTCATTGAAATTCTATCATGGTTCACACCCTCCCCTTTCTATCTCTTATTTATGAAACATAAGTAATATGCAATTGCAATAATGGTAATAGTATGCTAGGCATAATTGCAATGTAAAATACCATATACATATTCATCGATCCATCAGTTTGACTAGCCTATCATCAATTTAATTATACATTAATTTTCCTCAAAAATTTGACAGCTGATAAAAATGAAGTGCATTTTTTATGCACTTCTATCAGCAGAACTGCGACATACATATTGTATAATAGGTTGACACTCAAACTTGTTTATATTTAATCACGTGAAGTCTGTCATCAACTCATCAACTACACAGCTGCCAGCACACTTTTTGAATGGGTTTTTGACACTTCACAATAATTATGCCGGAATGCCACAATGATAGTCACTGCGTTTAGTAGTACACCTTTATTACAGCTATTGCTCAATAATGTGGTACTTTGCTTCTAGTTGTATAAATGTAGTTATCCTGTTTAGTGTTGTTATAAGAAGTGTGCAGGTAAACAAACTGAGAGGTTATGCAACTGTAATGCAAGTTCGGAGTTGTCTTATATCCTATGAAGACTAGAGACTAAAATTATTGTATAAATGCAGCTATTTAGTGCAACGTACGAAGTCATTTTTATATATATAATATATTATATAGCTTCAACAACTCATTTGGATATTTCTTGTACTATTTGCAAAAGATCTACAGCAGTTTATGTACATAGAGCTCAATGTATAAAACATATCCATACAGCATAGTACGTATTCTGATAATTAAAAGATAAAATATAATCAAATGCTCTTCCTAATTCACCAATAGCTCTGCTAAAATTCAAACCCCTGATCTAACATATGTATGCTTCACTGGGTCAGCCATTCATGTAATTGATCATAAATGCTCCTTTTTGTGGAAGATTATTATTGAAATCAAATTCAATGACTTGAATTGATGAACTATAATATATTACTATGTGTGTAAATTTAATAGCTTCAACTGTTTTATGTAACATCTTTTCTAAGAAATATCCAGATATAGCTCTAGTAGCCATTTTAATTATATTGCGAAATGACAACTCCAGAAATTGAAAAGCCAACCGGCCTACTAGTTTATTATACTAAATTTAGTTACACACAGTAAATATGTATCATTACTGCATGATGCCAAATGATATGCTCTATTGTAACTGCCACATTTTCACACTGTCTATTTGAAAAAAATTGCATCATCTTCTTTCCAGGTGGGGTACCACAAGTTTTTGGCCTTCCAGAACTTTTCTGGTCCATTACTGTCCGTGTTCTTCCAAGGTTTAGCATATCCAGCATTAGAGACACCATCAGGGAAGAAACCATTAGTTCCTCCCACAGCCAGATTCATTATGAGATAAAACTGAAAAAGTATTTCATTGTTTAAGTTATAGCACTGCCTGATTACTAGATTCACATTTTCTATACATGCTGCATGTATTAGAACTAAAATAAAAATGTTAGATGGTTTAAATTGAATAACCAGCAATGGAGGCATGCAATTGCTATTTCAATTAATTTTACATTTTTGTTGAAACTGTAATTAATTTGAGTATAATTAAGCTTTTGACTATTAATTAAAACATTTATTGTTTTTGTTGATGAAAGATAAGTATGTTCATTATAAAATTGTATATTTAATGTTTAGATATATGGTTTAATTCTTAATAATAGGAATTTTAATATTGAATGTCGGGCTGTAATGTCTATACACTACAAAACTATTGCAATAGAGAAGACAACTTTTCAATAATTCAGAAACTTATGTTAATGGGCTATACTTGGCATATAGAAAAACAATTGTGATAACGTAATCTAAATAAAACTTTAATTTACTGCATAACTTTAATTGAATGTGCAGATTAAAAGACACTCAAATTAGAAATGTGGCATATGTGAAAGGTCAAAAGATAGACCTAGCAAATTTAAACAGAAGAAAGAAAGGTAAATGTTCAGAAACTGAGTCGATTTTGTAAAATTACTAACTTTACAAAATTGACTCATATATCTGTATGCAAAGATATCACTTTTTTAAACGCACTTCTGTTTCAGACAGTATTTTAACCGCTGATTTCCTGTATTTTAGGCCTCAACACATACACTATCTGCACACCCACTTACACCACTTCCCCAGAGAGTCACTTCCTGATTCCAGTTGTTGGTATTCAGTGGACCATCAAAGTTTTCATCAAGAACGAGCTTTAGGTCAGCTCCAGCTAGCCTGCTGTCCTTGCCAAAGGTCAGTTGAGAGAGAGAAATGGGTCGAGTATATATAGAAGGAGAATGTGACTTAGTCACATCCTGTGTTGTGACAGTTGGTAGGACACCTGACATAATTGAGTCTTGGTCATTCACAACCCACCTGAAACGGTACCAATACTCTCTACTGTCTGCCAGTACAAAGTTTATTTGTTTTATTGGGTTCGAAAATGTTTACAGTATACAACATTTGCAATAAAGTTATTATTTTAGGTTTTGAGATTAGACAGGTTATGTGTAGAATTATATTTTTAGAAGTGTCTCTTATTTTGTATTCACTTACAGTTTTGCTTTGCACTTCAACTCAAAAAATATAAACTCAAAATAAAAAATAAATTAGCTTTATAGTAACACACTTACTCAGAATTACTCTATGGATAAACTAAGAACATATAATAATTGGCAATTTGAGATTATTTTACTTTAAGTTAGTATAAAGCAATTTTAAAAAAAAACTTGGCACAAGGTTCAACTCAGGTTTGAAAATGCAAATAATGTGAAAAAGTCATTCACACTGAAATAGCATACCAGTCTTTTTAGTAATGTCATAGTTCCATTTTCCTGGCTGAGGGTAAAGAAAGTCTTCATTTATAGTGTAGTGTACTGCTGCCAAGGTAGTGCCTTCTATATCTAAATAGAGAATACTACATAGTAAGTTGAAGCTGTGTATAGTAAAACATATAAGTCTTTCAGGTGTGGTGTGGCTGATAAAATAGCCAAGCTCTATAAATGTTCATATCGGCAATATCAGCAGCATAAAAAGCTAAGGTAAGGAGAGACCCCTGTGCACAAAAAGTGTGAAATAGAAACTCTAAGACAGCTGGTAATTTCAATTAATTCAGTTCAATATTTTATTTCACAAGAGGCCAAAAAGTACCAACAGTCATTATCAGCATCCTCTCTAGAAAAAATTGGGGGTCAATTAAAGACATCATTATGCCAGCAGTGTTCTTTGGTAAAACGTTATTTTAAAGTCAATCATTACCAGCTTTGAGTTTAAATTTTAATTTAAAAAGTTGCCATTATAAAGCACTCAAAACAAAAAAAGTTTTTAAAAAATTTGTAACCAGTAATAAAATAAAAAATCCGTTATGGTAGATAATATTTACTATCTACTTCAAACCTCAGTCTCTGAGGCTGTGTAGAGATGAAAGATGAACTTGGGTATTAGCGCTCTGGGCACCACTGGTTAAAAGTTGCAAACTATCAATATAAAATGTATAGCTTGAAATGCAAGTTTAAAAATTATTGAATTAAAGTAAAAATTATATTGCATTTTATAGTCAAGCATTTCTATATAACTGTGTGGGTATAGAGAAAACTTACAGAAGTAGATCTAGTAAGTGCAGCATGATGAAATATACTTGAAATACCAAGTAAAAGTTGTATCTATAAGTTCATATTTGAGTGGAAACATGAGCTGTTAATTTAGCTTTTGTTAATTTTAAATAAAGCAGCTGTTTGGGTGCCCTATTGCACCAACCAACATGCTTTGTAGCAGTCGAACATCCACAGGCTAAATATTCTTAAGCTAAACTCACTCCACAGATGTCAATTTCCAGCCGGTATTTAAAGACGTCTAATGATTAAAATTTTAAGAACCGGTTTATGTTATATATAGTTAGCAGTTGCATGCATATGATATTTTGTTATAGTTTTCAAAGCCTGGTTAGCTATATTAAATTAGCTGTTTTTAAATTGGTAAAATATTATGTACATTACAGGAATTATCTTCCCTACGACATTGCATTACCATTGCTGCACATTATGCAATGCAAATGGATGCTTGTGCAGATGAATGTTTGATTGCGTGTTTGTATGAGTTTATAGTTTTGGCTTCATTTGATGCAACTGTTTCCAAACATTGAATGAAAAATCCATACGAATAATGAGATGCTAATTGGAAACATAATGCAAGGCTATTGCAATGCTCAGCATCACAGCCAGCAAAGTATGAGGCTATTGTAGAAAATATTGTAGAAAAAAATGGCCACCATATGTGGCCTAGAATTGACATATTTCATAAATTACAAGCTTAAAAATGTAATTAAAATTAGTAGTTGCTTATTATTTTTCTATAACCTTCCATATTATAATTCTCATATAGAACACAGGCATTTCACACTTTATCCATAACTTTTCTAACCTCCAAAGGTAGAAAATCTCTCTTAGGAGAAGAATGTGCATCATGAGAACTCAATGTGATGAAAAATACTGTTGTAGAGAGAAATAAAAGGTAACTGCAACTACTAAACATCTCAATACTATTTGAATAAACAAGTGATTACTTGAGAGTATAGCATGACTCACACAATTGATGAGTCATTAGAGAGTTGGAAGTTAGTTGCACTAAGCAGCCATGTTTGTTTGAATTCTGAAGGCCAGTCATAGCACTAACAATCAATTCAATATTAAATAGAAAACATATGCTTTTTCCACAGACAATTAACGAGACCTGGCTTAGCTGTATTTTCTATTGATGGTGTCTGGGTGTACCAATGCCCTTATAGTATGAACATATACAAAAGAAATGAAAGCTACGTGTGGATCGAACTGCAATTAGCTGCGGTTGCTAAGCTCTTTTATTAAACAATAGTAATTTTTACTGAATATAATTTTATACAAAACTTCTAATTATACATAGAGTAACTATCATATAATATATATTTTAAAAGCTGGGGTCTTTTCAAAAAAATATTTTACCTACGTGTAATAAATAAACTAGTTACATAAAGTAACCATAGCATAATTCAAGTCTTAGTTAACGCCCTTTGAGAAAACACAGATGGCATAGATTAAGTTCATGTCAATTTTGTACATTTAGCTTAAACTCTTCACCTAAAGTACAACTATCAAAGTAGAAACAGTTAAAGCATTGTAACTTTTATCCCAATTATAATACTTGAAGAAGATGTTCAGAAGATTCAGATGATGCAGAGATCGACTAGATAAAGTGACGCAAGCAAACAGCATCTGACTTCGTGACATCATTTTCCCTGCAGCAGTGAAGGAAGCAGTTAGCATGAGTAATTAAAAAGGAGAGTTCTGGCTCACCTCTCAAACATATTCATGCACGGACACGCTTGAGTGACTTTTTGGTTGTCATGGACAACCAGAAGTTCAATTGTGGTTTTTGATAAAGGGTTAAAGATAATTTTTGCTTTAATAAATGGAGAGAATACGAATGAGACATGAGAATTAGGCTTTCATTTGCAGGTTCTCTACTATTTGGTACTAAAATGAGTGACGCTGAATTAAATAATGCGATACGTAAAATTCAGAATGAATATTATGCAAGAAAATATAGAATAGAAAGTTTTGCTGAAATGAGTGACACTATGTTGTAAAGCGAGCTTGTTATGATTTTAATGTGCTGCAAGACGCTTTGGTATAGAAGGTTATGCTGAAATGAGTGACGCTGAATTGCACAATGCTGTAAAGTGAGCTTGTTATGAATGTGCTGCATATTGCAGCCTGCAAGACGCTTTGGTATAGGAGGTTATGCTAAAATGAGTGATGATGAATTGCGAAATACAGTACAGCGAGTACGTGATTTTAATGAAGATGATTCAGATGCGAGTAGTGATGAAAATAATTCAGAAGTTATAAGTGTTGAATTAACACCATTAGAAACTAAAGAGCCATGCCAAGTATGCTCAAGCTGCATGTACACAGGCCAATTTTGCATTAAAATCAGCCGAAAAACTGTCAGTCAATTTTTTAGGATTTTAAATTTATCGGCCAATTTTCACAATTGAGCATGATCAATTTTTTGCCAATATTTGGTTGAACCAGCCAATCAAAAAGCGGCAAAATTCACGACAGCGATTGACACCGTTGTTGAAATTATTTCAGGGCAAGGAGCGTTTGTACCTAGTTGTGGTCTTCATTAATATTATATTAACAGCCAGAGTTTCTTTATTGCTTCTAGCCATTTCACTTATGAAAAATAAAAAATATAAAAGATGCCAAGGTATGTTTACTATGCCAACGCACATACAACTGATCTTGACCTCTGCTCATAAACCTAAGAAAGTTATATAGACTGAGAGCCATTCGCCAATAAAACACAAGCAGAAAAATAATGCTGGACATAAAAATCGTCCAGATTTTTCGGCCGATTGCAAAATCGGCCATAGAGAAATCGGCTAGTACAAAATCGGCCAAAATAATCGGCCTGTGTACATGCACCTTTAGTTATTATAGAAAAAGCTGTAGCTACTCTGTACAAACACACCTTTTATAAAGAGTGTATAAAAAAGTGGGCAATAAAATCTAGTAGATGTCCACTATGCCGACAATCATTACAGCATAGGGAATACTAAAATATTAATAATAAATGTTGTTAAGAAAAACATTTACTATTATAACTGGTTTGTTTATAGTTGCCTGTTTAAGTGTTTTTATAATGCATTTTGCAAACAAAAGCGATACTTTTACAACTAAAAGTATAATTTGCAATAGTACAACTACAGATTATTCAGCAGCATATAAATATGTAGGTCCCATTAGAGGTGATTTATCAAATAATTTTATGCATGGTCTTAAGTAGACAGTTAGACCTCTTTGTTTGGCCAAGGCTCTCAAGTCTTTGACAGTATTCATCTCCATTCTCTATTTATTATACAAAAATTATCTTTAACCCTTGCTCAATTTCATGGTGTTCCTAGACTTTTGGTCTATGGGCACAATGACATCAAAAATGAGAATGGAGATGAACACATTTTTGAAGGATTAATTCACAGGCTGGTGCAAGAGCACACAAATCAATGGACCGGTTCGGTGCAAGTTGCACTTGCCATAATTGTAAACTTTTCCTCCTTTATTATAGCAAAAATAAACTTTAGCCTTTTTATTATACTAAAAGCTTCAACCCTCAATCAAGAACCACAACTGAACCTCTGGTTGTCCATGACAACCAAAAAGTCACTTAAGCGTGTCCGAACAAATATATTTAAGAAGTGAGCCAAAACTCTCACTTTTTAACTACTACCATGGCTTCTTCATTCTATCTTCTCGTTCTAGGACTGTGAGTAGAAATCAATTTATAAACAGCGTTTCCTAAAATTTGAGGGATTTGAAAATTAAATTGTAGCTTTTTAGACGAGCCCTTGAATATACTAATCATACAAATTGCAGAAATTGACAAAACCTGTAAGAGTTACTTTTTCAAGTTGGGCAATGCCTCATTTTGGTTCATCATTCTGATAATATGATAGCATTTTAACGGAAAACATATGCTGGAAGTAAAAAAAATGGAAATGTTGTTTTTCTAGCTTCAATAATAGACTTATTGAACATATTGATTGAACCTATTGATTGATTGATTGTTAACTGGTTTAATTGTAGTGTTGTTCTAATTGAGTTTGGTCATGGCGTTTCTGATAGGAAGTTATCTTTGCTGAGCCCACAAGGCTTGAGAATTGAAGTTGGAGGTAATTATACAAAATGATTTTAAATATTATTGCTTTTTATTTAAATAGTTTTGACAAAAATTCAAGGCTATTTAATTCATTTAAAACTTTCAGCTTAGAAAAATTTATAGAAATCAATTGAGTTGCAGTTATGAACTAGGATTGGATATTTAAAGCAGCTAACTTTAAAATCATTCTTTTAATTTTAATTCAACTGTTTAAAATAACGGCAATAATACTCGTGAATATATTATATTTCAATAACACCGGTTTATTTAGCACACCAGATAATAAATAGTATAGGACTATATATAGGTGGTTCAATGCACAAAAACTTCGCCAAAAATAACTAAATTAACTTTGTCTATATTTATTAAGATGTGTCTGGAGCCTCACTAGTTGGAGTCCACTACAGCATTAATTCACCATTATCTGGTGTTACAGCTGGCCGATATAACTATGATATCCGGAGCAAAACAGGTAAGTGTGCTTTTTAAATCAAAACTTGGCATGTTCTTCTAAAGCATGTATCAAATTTGTCTGTTATATTGTATGTAAAAACATTTCAACTATATTTATAAAGCTATGTGCGACTTATTTAGCACTTATGGCATAACTAAAAGGTTTTCTCATGTCATTGAGAATAAATGGTGCCTACAAATATCTTTCCATACTGTACGTATATCTATATATCTATTACATATGCGTAATTTACCTACATATATGTGATATAAAAAATATATTAAATAGATACAATGTATATATAGACATGTGATGCATAAACGTATACATTCTGTATAAATTATTTAAGTTATTTATACAATATATAAGAAAATGGCTGAGCATCTCCTGAGCTAATTTATCATATCTGACTATACCCAGCATAAGAGATCATTGTAAGGTAGTATGAATATAGTCAGTATTTTACTGCACGCAGGTAGTAAGTGGGTGCACGAGAACCGTAATGTAAAGATCAACAATGGTGATATTGTTTATTACTGGGTATACATGATTGTCAATGGACTGGGTAGACAGGTTACTGATCAAAGGTAAGCTACATTAAAATATAAACTTATACTAAGAAATTTAGTTTATAATTCTGTTGGCTAAATTTATAGCAAGAAAATAAATTTGATAGATTTGGAGAGCTTAGTTTAAAACTTAGATTTCCGTTTCTCTTTTAATACTAGTCATAATGTTTAGCTGTTATCCGCAAGGCTATGGTGAGCAATGGTGAAAATTTATTAGAATTTTTAAATAAGAATACTTTGAAATAAGAAATTCATATTATTTTGAAAACAACATTTCTGCTACCACTTTTATCTTACTTACTTGAATATTCAACAGGTGGACTGCCTCAGGTGGAAGTAGCGGCTCATCTCAACCTGTCCAACCAGTTGTACAGCAGCCACAACCAGGAAGTAGCGCTAGCGGGAAAGACGAGGTGTGGAACGGCAGGACATTGAAGCTGGTCGTAGAGGACACATTTGACGGGCAGCTCAACACCGGTATCTGGGAGCATGAGGTTTCTCTTTGGGGTGGCGGGGTAAGTGGCTCGCTGAGAGTTGGGACTATGTGGTATCTGGTCTATTGGGTAGCATTTAACAATAAATAGAAAGATCATCGTGCAAGCATTTGTAGGTATATTATGTGGCAGTCTACTAAGTTGTTGACACAAATTCACAACCCCCCTCCCTCCTTATGCAAGTATACTTTCGTTAAAACAACTGCTATGTGAATTTTGGTGTAAATGTAAAATTACATTTAGATTTTTACAAAACTACTACGATTCAGTACCTACAGTAGGTTTGTACGAGTAGCATTGTGGTACTGTACGACTGTAGTCTGCAAGAGACAGGTAGGTGTATTATAGCTCATCAGATATCAGTCGATTGCCATGATAATCTACTCTACTGCAGTCACTGATACTGCATAGTCACTGATACTGTATAGTCACTGATACTACAGTCTTGGCTACTGCAGCATTGCTTCTTGCACAGCTTTAGCTTGTGGTATTGTATTATATAGTACATTACAGTTACTGTTTTAACATGTAGTATACTGTATTACACTGTAGTACACTGTAGTACACTGTAGTACACTGTGGCACACTGTGGTACACTGTGGTACATTGTGGTACACTGTGGTACACTGTGGTACAATGTAGTACATACACTGTAGTACACTGTGGTACACTTTAGTACATTGTAGTACATTGTAGTACACTATAGTACACTGTAGTACACTGTAGTACACTGTAGTACACTGTAGTACACTGTAGTGCATATTGTAGTGCACTGCATGTAGTACATAGTAGCATGTCATTCAAACTGCTAATAAATTATTTGCAGAACTGGGAGTTTCAAGCCTACACTAATCTACCTGAGAACAGTTTTACTAGAAATGGCGCCCTCTACTTGAAACCGGTAAATAGTAATAAAACGAAACTTACAGTGAGACACACAACTGTTTAACATAACCATACTAGTTGTTGATTTCTATATATACTGTTGTGTGTTGATTGTAGACAACTACAGCTGACAAGTATGGTGAATCCTTCCTTACAAGTGGAAGATGGGACGTGAAAAGTAATATAGAGGAGTTATTATACCTAAAATAATTTATTTCAGCAGTATGTGTGTGTGTGTGTGTGTGTGTGTGTGTGTGTGTGTGTGTGTGTGTGTGTGTGTGCGTGTGTGCGTGTGTGCGTGTGTGCGTGTGTGCGTGTGTGTGCGTGTGTGCGTGTGTGCGTGTGTGCGTGTGTGCTAGTGTGTGTGTGTGTGTGTGTGTGTGTGTGTGTGTGTGCGTGCGTTGGTGCATGCGTGTGTGTGTGTTGTAGAGCAGTTTAGTCATATTTTGAATTTAATTACTACAATTCCATAACGTTATGTAAAATTAGATATTATGAAAAGTCTAGGGGTTATTTTTTATACACGCCAAGTTATGCCAGAATATAACTTTTTTCAAAAATACCAAATTCTAGAAGATTTTATGGTCTTTATTAAAATATAATGACTTATTTGGTTAAAGTGTTTTTTATATAATTTTATTTACATATGTTGAAATTATATAACAGTATAATCCTAAGTTTTGTGCATATATTTAAACAGTGTATATCTGTAGTATGCATAACATACCTACTTTAATTATACTGTTTGCTATATAAGGTTTCATATATAGACTCTGCAGTACATTATGATGTAAAATATACATGACATACAGTAATCATGTAGTTCATTGTTGCAGAAATGTATGGTACATGCACGAATTCTGCTGTGTATGGATGTCTTAGAGAAGGGAAGAATGGTTATCTCAACCCTATACTGTCCTCTAAGTTGAGGTCAAGGAAAGGAATTCAATATGGAAAGGTTGAGATTGTTGCTAAGATGCCCAGAGGTGACTGGATATGGCCAGGTAAAACATAAACATTTTCTTTACATGTTATTTGGCTAGCGCTCTGAGCTCCTGTATGTGAGTGCAGCATGGTCTGCATATATATTGTGCTCCCTATGTATCTCACTAAGCTGTTAATCCCGAAACCTTAATTCGTGGCATATTAGAATACCAGATTTAACTCACGGATCTGTTAAAGCCTGCCATTTTGTTTTTATATACACACATACATGAGCCACAAATTGGGTTCAAACCCTTCTCGTGACATATGGAATTTCGTGAGAAATGGAACCTTGAGATATGGAGGAAGCACTGCATGTATAATAGTATTCATGAAATAGATATAAATAATTATAAAATTCAGCAAAGATAGTGTCATATTATTCAGTATTGTCATAAGTAACTTTATTTGCTACATGACATTCCTAGCTTTATATTTCATTCAGTAGCACCCTTTGATCAAAGTCTTTAAAGTCATCCTGTAAAGAACCTGATAAATTCTGAACAGTTAAATTTTTTTAGCAAATCCAATTTGTCTAATTGTGTTTTTAAAACATGTCTGTTGGTACAAGCTGTTGCATTTTGCAATCTTAATGAATTCACATACGCCTCTTTATCAAAAAGAAACGAGATATTAATATGAACTGGTACTCATACAGTGTTGCTACCTTTATATCTTAGCATTGTGGATGTTGCCCAACTATGGCGACAGAAATAGTGGTGGAAAATATGGTGGCTGGCCCAGATCTGGAGAGATTGACATCATGGAGAGCAGAGGGAACAGAAACTATGGTAACTTGGGAGTAGAATACATGGGAAGTACTCTGCACTGGGGAACCCAATATGTGAACAAGTTCAGCCTGACCACTGCCAACAAGAAAGTGAAGAGCAAGACACTAGCTGATGGATATCACAAATACACACTCTACTGGGACCAGAATGGCATGGAGTAAGTAGACAACCCTGTGTATTACATTTATCTCCATGTTGCATCTTGTTGTAATTGACTTATGTTGCACATCATTACACTATTAGAGGTTTGTAAAGTTAACAAGTCCTTGTTTTAAGTTTGATAAATATTACAAGTCAAATAAAAATCTACAAATAACCAATTACATAGAACTTCTAAATAACTAGAAGTTTTCAATTACAAATATTATTATTACTGGTATAATGACAAATAGATTTAGCTATCCATTTTTGCCAGGCAGCTTTTCTTTCTTGGTTTGATGTATGTTAAACTTTTTAGCTGCTCGTCAGTTAACATGTGCTTTGTAAGCATGCAATGAAATTCAGCAGCAATTAGTATCAGTTTTATAATATCTCAGACTCCAAAGCTAAACAAAAACTTTATCAGCATGAGCACAAAATTAATTATAAAGCCAAACTGTTTAAGCATACAACGTCAAACAGTCTATAGAATATAGTTGATAGCTAAGATATATATGAATATTTTTATTCTGGCATATATGAAGTGCGTCGGGGACTTTGGTTGCCCGTGAGAAAACGATCTAATTTGAGTATGTTTTTGGTATTCAGTTTTTATCTGGATGATGACCATGTGGTTAAGTTTGCTACTCCAAATCAAGGATTCTTCAAATGGGGAAATCTTCCAGGAAACAACATCTGGGCTCATGCTAACAACGCTCCTTTTGATCAGGAGGTACATACACATGCAACAATATTAAAATATACAATTTTCATACTCTATCAGAGTTATAGAAATCAGCAATTTTTATTTATCATATTGCATACGTTATATTCATTTTTGATAATATGTTCTATATCCTTATGTATGAAAAATACTTGATTGCATAATTTTTTATCTATCTCTGCGTTCATCCTACATGTATAAAGGTAGAGAATTGTTAACAAGGTGATGACATTTTTTACAGTTCTATTTGATCATGAATGTGGCAGTCGGTGGAACTAATGGCTTCTTCCCAGACAATGTGGGAAATGCAGGATATAACAAGCCCTGGTCAAACCAAGATACCAATGCGCCTGAGAAATTTTGGAGAGCAAAGAACTTGTGGCAGCCAACTTGGCAAGGAGATGATGCTGCTATGCAAGTTGACAGCGTCAGAATGTGGCAGCTGCAATAGTTTTACGTTTTTTTCCAAATTTCAACATTAAAATAATATTGAGACTGTCAGTTGAATATATTTGATGCTGCATAAAAAAATAAATTTGTTCTAATTCTGAAAAATAAATTGATTATGAAAGTTTGTGCAATAATAATTTATTTGTTTATTTCTTTGTGTTTCTTAGTTTGGATCTCCTAGTGACATCCATAATATACAAGCTTTATGCATGCCTATTCTAGCTTGAAAGTAAACATAGGTGTCACGTTTTTGCTTCAAACAAACAATATAATACAAAAGTATGACAATTCACCACCAATACCCACCACATTAATCAGAGCTCAGTGGAAATAGCTAAAAACCCATCAATGTACAAGTTAATTTTTGGATGTATTTTATAGATACTTGTGCTATTCCAAATTAGTTTTATGGAATTGCTGCAACTCTGCTGTTTCTATCAACAAAGTTTCTTTTTTCATATTCAATTTGTTTCTATTTTAAAAAAGTTGGTAAATGTTGCAATTTAAGGTAATTGTTAATCTTTAATTAATTTAAGTTGAAATAACACATTAACCAACTAAGAAATTTCACCATCCGAATTTGCTTAATACTATAGTTCTTATATTTTGCTAACAAGTTTCAACATATGAAAGCAGCTGAAACCTTCCAAGTGCTGGTATAAAGCTTAGATGGAATTTTGAATATTTATCACATTTATCACAAAACAATGCTATGCACACAGTAACATCCTCTTACTAATAATGTTTATAATCATTCTTAAAAATATAGCTGTGTTAGTACAGTCAATATATGAATATTGCAATAAGTGAGTACATATTATTTACTAATATAAGCATAAACCGCGTAGGATATTAACAGTGCTTTATAAGTTATAAATTATACAAGTGAATACGTATACTAAATGGGCAGAGAAATTTAGTAATAAAAGTTGAATCACAGTTTATGTGAAGCACTAATACCAAAAAATAAACTAATTTTGTAAAGTTTTGCTTAGCATGTGTGGAATGACTAGATAAAGAGAAAAATACTCATAAAGTTGTATTTCTACTAAAAAATTAATTAAAATGTTGTGACTATATCAACAGAATGCTGTAGGCTCCCGTGGTGTAATGGTAGCACACTTGCTTTCAAGCCAGACGACTGGGGGGGGGGGCAAAATTGTTTTCAAATACCTTCTTGTGCCGTCTGTTTTAGTTATGGTTTCTTTGTCTACATGTTTGGAAGCTTTTGAAGAAGCACTGTTGGTATGTATAATTAGTCGCCTCAGCAACTTAGCTGGGTTCTGATCATGCTGCTGGACATTTGTAGGGCAGGTCACCATTTTACTCGACTTTGTAACTTGTCTCAGTCTCAGTGGCTTGATTTGATGAATTATAATATATTTTGTGTGTAAATTTTATAGCTTTAATTTTTTTTATGTAACTCAATGCCTTACACATATTTTTTAAGAAATAGCCAGATATATATAGCTCTAGTAGCCATTTTAACTATATTGCACAATGACAACTCCAGAAATTGAAAAGCCAACCAGCCTATAAATAGTTTATTATACTAAATTTAGTTACACACAGTAAACATGTATCATTACTACATGCTGCAAATGATTGGTGCTATTGCAGCTGCCACATTCTTACGCTGTCTATTTGAAAAGTTGCATCATCTCCTTTCCAGGTGGGGTACCACAAGTTCTTGGCCTTCCAGAACTTTTCTGGTCCATTGCTGTCCGTGTTCTTCCAAGGTTTAGCATATCCACCATTAGACACACCATCAGGGAAGAAACCATTAGTTCCTCCCACAGCCAGATTCATTATGAGATAAAACTGAAAGGGTATTCATTCCATGGTAAGTTAGAGATTCACATTTTCTACCCATGCTGTTTGTATAACGCAAAAACTAGTTTGATGATTATATATACTTGAGTAACCTGCTACAGAGATATGCATAGTTCAATTATTTTTTTTATTTGCAACTTTAATTTAACAATTAAAGCCTATATTGCCCTATTAAATTAGAAAAAAGCTTTCCAGTGTAGTTTTTAGCTTAAAGTTTTGCTGATGAAAAATAAGCAATTTTATACTTTCTCTATACTTCCAGTGTATAAAATTGTATATTTAATACATAGACATGGTTGAATTTTTGATAATAGTAATTTTAGCATTGCATGTCAGGCTACAATGTTTACATACTACAAAACTAATGTAATGGGGAAGACAATAATTTAATAACCTATGCTAATCAATTACTTGCCATGTATAGTATATGTATGCAATATATATTATAGAAAAATAGTTGTGGTAGCATAATCTTAAATTTTAATTTACTATAGTTTTAATTACATGTGTAGATTATAAAACAGTAAAATTAAAATTGTATATGTGAAAAGTCAAAAAAATTGAGCCAGCAAATTTAAACAGAAGAACAAAGGTAAATGTTCAGAAATTGAGTCAATTTTGTAAAATTGACTCAACTTTTGAGTATTTACATTATGTCTTCTATTTTAATGAAAATGCTTAAAAGACTATCAAACTAATGGAAAAATAGGAAGTTTATCGTTTTTTATATATAACCATAATCTATATATATATCTATGTTCCTAACTACTCACAGTGAAAGCAACAGATCTGGTGGCAGCTAACTTTACAAGCAGCTGCACATTAGATATGTTATTACAATGTATATGTTAAAATAGGGAAGCATGCGTGTTGAGTCCTTACCTCATGATCAAAAGGAGCGTTGTTAGCATGAGCCCAGATGTTTTTTCCTGGAAGGTTTCCCCATCTGAAGAATCCCTGATTTGGAGTATCAAATGTCACAATCTTTTCATCGTCAACAAAAAAGCTGTAAAGTGGTAAACATAATTTTATTTATAAACTCTTCAAAAGATACTTCAATGTTTTACAACCAGTTTGCTTTTCTTTTTCCTTAAACAGTAATTATATTTAACTATTTCCAGTTTGGAAAATATTCTATTTATAGCCTTTAAGATGATCTAATTTTTAACTTGATACCAACTCTTTCATAACCTGTATATTTCCGTTTTCTTTTAATACATATTAAATATATTTAGCTAAATTCTTAGTTTAAATTTAATGTAATGAATTAATAATATACCTGCTTACAAAAATTACACAAAAATAATACTGTTACAAATATTTTAATTGCTTTTACATATATGCTATTAAAAGTAATATAATCTGTGAAATTCTCACTCCATTCCAGTTTGATCCCAGTGAAATGTATATTTGTGAAAGCCATCAGCAAATGAGTTTTGTTTGGCTTTGGTTTCCTTTGTAGTCATGCCATATTTGTTGACATACTGAGTCCCCCAGTGCAGAGTGGTTCCCATGTATTCTACGCCCAGATGTCCGTAGTGCTGGTTTCCTCGGCTCTCCATGATGTCTATTTCTCCAGATCTTGGCCAGCCACCATATGTGTGAGACTTTGGGTACATCCACAAAGCTGGGAATAGTACATGTTTAAGTATAACAGTGGTATGGATATTGTATTTGGAAAGAAACAAGAATAGATTAAACCAATACTTCAGCCAAATAATTATTGTTTGAGTTTCCATTACTTCACATTATGCAAATGGATGCTACTACAATGAGTCTGTGGTTGTGGTTTGCATTGATTGATTAATTAATTATTTTATTTATTGCATAAACCTATGGTTGTGGTTTTATTCCATGCAACTGGCTCTAAACAGTGAATGAAAAATTCATTCACATAATGAGAAGCTTGGAAACCTAGTAATTGAAATGGATCAAATAATGCTTTTCCAGGTAGCAGTTTCTCTCAGCAACACTTGGGATAGTGAATTCTGAGATTTATAATCAACAATGAAACTGAAGACTGTATTAGTACTATCACTCACCAGGCCAAAGCCAATCACCTCTAGGAAGTTTAGCAACTATTTCAACCATGCCATACTTGATAGTTGCTTTAGACATCAATCTTCCAGACATAACTGGGTTGAGTACACCATTCTTACCTTCTCTTAGACAACCATAACTTGAGGCTTGAGTGCAAATGCCATACATTTCTATAAGATACGCATATGTCTTACTATGATAAATATAAAACTCATTTAAAAACTGATAAAATTAATTCATTATTCATTAGTAAAGTATTCCTTTTTTAAATTGGTCTTTTTACAGCTCTTTGAAACATATTTTAAACTTATAATATTTTAACGAATCTTTTTATTCCTGCCACTTTGCACTCGAACCAACACTATAAGACATAATTGATCAATTGTAATCTAAATATTAATTATAATTTCAATGAACCAATTTCAAATTTGATTTGCTAATTCATTCACTGCATGACATTTTATTGCACAATAATAATAATTATATAGTTCATATGTCTTACTATAGTAAGAGTAAAATTCGTTTAAAAAGTTGATAAAATTAATTCATTATTCATTAGTGAAATATTGTTTCAATAAATTAGTTTTTACAACTCGTTGAAACATATTTTAGAGCTAACACATTTATAACAAATCTTTTTATTTCTGCCATTTTGCACTTGAACCAACACTATAAGACACATTAACCAACTGAAATCATAATATTTTAATAATAACAACAATATTAATTATAACTTCAATGGACTGATTTAATTTAATTTGCTAATTCAATTACTGCATGATATTTCATTGCAAAATAATAATAATCATGTAGTTGCATCATATGTTGGTTATAGTGTGGCACAAAGTACTTTGAGTGTATTTAATGGTGCGTCATATTGTGCTTTGAGTTGCCTGATTTGAGTTCAAAGAAGTATGAAAACCTCTACAAGGACATCCACATAAACTGACAGTTGTACATATTTGTTTATATAGCACATCTTTAAAAAGAAATTTAGCTGCTACAGGTTGTAAGGACAGACTAATATTTGGGTGTTGCTATCTTTCTTTCACATCATAGCCATTACACCATAATAACTTGCATAACTATTACTCCTAATTTCGTATGGGTCTGTACAAACTTACGTTTAATATCCCATCGTCCTGATGTCAGAAAACTCTCGCCATACTTGTCAGCTGTGAGTGTCTAATGTTTGAATAAAATAATATTATATATACAAATTATTTTTCACTTTTATGCTCTGTTTATTATAACAGGGTATGTTGTAAGGCAAGACTTACAGGTTTAATATGAAGTAGCCCATCTTTAGTAAATGTATTGTCAGGTAAGTTGGTATAGGCTTGAAATTCCCAATTCTATATAAATAACAAATTAAAACATAAATTAAATTTGCATGTTATATTATGTTCTGTGCTTATCTTAATATTTTATAACGTAGAAGCTGCTGCAAATATGATGTAAGCCTGGGAACATCTTTAAAGCCTGTGCTTCAATACAAAAATGTGTTTCAACAATTTTTTTACAAAATAATTGAAGAAGCTTTAAGATTATTCTTGGCTGGAGGAATGAGTTACTGTAATTTTGGTCTCTCCTATATATATCTGTATGCATAGATACCATTCCTTCTGAACACACCTCTGTTTCAGACAGTATTTTAAGCACTGATTTCCTGTATTTTAGGCCCCAACACATACGCTATCTGCACACCCACTTACACCACCTCCCCAGAGAGTCACTTCCTGGTTCCAGTTGTTGGTATTCAGTGGACCATCAAAGTTTTCATCAAGAACAAGCTTTAGGTCGGCTCCAGCTAGCCTGCTGTCCTTGCCAAAGGTAGGTTGAGAGAGAGAAATGGGTCGAGTAGTAGAAGGGTGGGACTTGGTGACGCCCTGTGTTGTGACAGTTGGTAGGACACTTGGCACAACCGAGTCTTGGTCATTCACAACCCATCTGAAATGGTACCAATATTCTCTACTGTCTATCAGCACTGATTAGCTTACAATAAAATGTTTATATAGTAGACAAAAAATGCAATTAAGTTTTTATTTAGCTTTTGAAATAAGACAGCTTATGTGCAGATTTATATTTTTGAAAGTTTCTATAATTATTTGATATTCACTTGTAGTTTGAAAATTTTGCATTGTCAACTAGCACTTCAGCTCAAAAAATATAAGCTCAAAATAAAAACTACATCAGCTTTATAGTAACACATTTACTCAGAGATGCTGTTTTACTATGAACTTCCTGGTCAATCTTACGCATTTCTCAAATAATTGCCAATAAAATTGTAAAAGCTTTGCGAGATATTTGCTTTAAATAAGTAAACTGGTATTACTTTTGAACTGGAAGAGGCCTTCCTAGTCCATGTATTATCATGTAGGCCCAGTAGTACACCACATCTCCTTGTCTCAGTTTAACTCGGCTGTTTTCATGAACCCATTTGTTTCCTGCGGTATGTGACTCATAGTTAAAGATACACCAAATCTATTCTGGCTGCTGACAGCTACCATTAAATAAATGTTTTATAGTCTATGGATAAACTAAAAACTTGTGGGTCATTTTACATAATTTAGTACACACTCGAAATTTTCAGCTTTTAGCTATTCTCACAATTTAGCTGCTAATGTATATGGGTTTTTGCTCTGAACTAACAAAAAAATTAAAAAATACAACTAATTAATCAAGGTTCTTTTTAATTTTGCATGATTTCCTATGTTTTTCCTAATTGTTTAGTTAGTTTTGATTTTTGAACATCACAAAAAAACATTTAAAAATGCAGATATGAAAAAGCCATTCACACTGAAATAGCATATTACCAGTCTTTTTAGTAATGTCATAGTTCCATTTTCCTGGCTGAGGGTAGAGAAATTCTTCATTTATACTGTAGTGCACTGCTGCCAAGGTAGTGCCTTCTATATCTAAAGAAATATCACATAACTGTGTGTAGTCTTTTATATATTATGTAGTGTAGCTGATAAAATAGTAAAACTTTCTAAATGTTCAGCTAAATCGCAGCCTAAAAAGCGAAGGAAAGAATTTTTGCGGAAAGTGTGAAATAGAAATTTGAAAACAGTTAATAATTTTAATTAAACTGTCTGAGACAGTTCAATCTCTTTTTTTTACAAGCGGCCATAAAGTACCAACAGCCATTATCAGCATTTTCTCTATGAAATGGGAAGCCAATTTAAGACATCATTATCCTGGCACTATTCTTTGGCAAAGACATTATTTTAAAGTCAATTATTAGCAGCTAATAGTTTAAACTTTGTTTAAAAAGTTTGCCATTATAAAGCACTCAAAACAAAGATAGGTTTTAAAAAATTTGCAACCACGCAGTAATAAAAAAATATTTTTTATGGTCGACAATATTTACCATCTACTTCAAACCTTAGTCCCTGAGGCTGTAAAGATGAAAGATGAACTTGGATATTAGCACTCTGTACACCACTGGTTATAAGCTGCAAACTGTCAGTATAAAATGTATAGCTTGAAATGTAAGTTTAAAAATTATTGAATGGCAGTAAAAGTTATATTGCATTTCATAGTCAAGCATTTCTATGCAAATGTATGAGTATGAAGAAAACTTACAGAAGCAGACCTAGTAAGTGCAGCATGATGAAATATACACGAAATACAAAGTAAAGGCTGTATCTAGCTCATAATTGTAGTGGAAACATGAGATGCTAATTTAGCACTTTTTAATGTTAAGTAAAGCAGCTGTTTGGGTGCTGTATTTCACCAGCCAACATACTTTGTGGTGCTAAAAACATACGCTAAATATTTTTGAGCTACACTCACTCCACACATGTCAATTCTCAGCCGATATTTTAAGATGTCTAATAATTAAAATGTTGATAACAGGTTTATGTTATAGGAGAAGGTTGGTAGTTGCATGCATATAATATCTTGTTATAGTCTTCAAAGCCCAGTTAGTTATATATTGATTTAGCTGCTTTCAAATTGGCAGAATACTTATTATGTGCATTACAAGAATTATCTTCTCTACAAGGTCATATCTATGCTCAGCATCACAGCTAGCAGAGAATCAGGCTACTGGAGAAAAATGGTTGAGAAAATGGCCACCAAATGTGGCCTAGAATTGATATGTTTCATGAATGACAAGCTTAAAGATATAATTAGATTGAATGGTTGCTAATTAATTCTCCAACCTCCAATATTAGAATTCTCATCTAAAACACAGGAGTGTCACACTTTATTCATAACTTTCCTAAACTCCGAAGTTAGAAAATCTCTCTTAGGAGAAGAATGTGCATCATGAGAACTCAATGTGATTATGAATATTGTTGTAGAGTGGTAAACAAAATATAATTGCAACTAATATACATATTAGTATCATTTGAATAAACAAGTCATTACTTCAGAGCAGAATGACTCACGCAATTGATGAGTCATTGTATAGACAGGAGTTAGTTGCACTAGGCAGCCATGCTTGTTTGAATTCTGAGTGACAGTCATAATACTAAAAATTGGTCTAATACTAGATAGATAGGAGATAACTTTTCCACAGACAATAAAAATGTCCTGGCAAGGACCCATAAAAGGATTCAGTGAGAATTAACAAGACATGGCATAGTTGTGTTTTCTGTGGATGGTGTCTGAGTGTACCAATGATCTTATAGTAGGAACATACAAAAGAAATGAAAGCTATGTGGAACTGCTATTAGCTTCTGTGCTAGGGTCTTTTATTAAACAACGTAATTGTTATTAGATATAGCTTCATACAAAACTTCTGATTATACATAGAGCAACTATCATAATAATTATATCTCAAAGGTGCCGAGGAGTCTTTTTAACAAAAATATTTTAGCTAGGTGTAATAAGTGGACCGGTTACATAAAGTAACTATTCTGTCAAGTCATACTATACTATGCAAGTCTTAATTAACGCCCTTTGAGAAAGGACAGATGGCATAGATTACGTCATGTCTGATCTGCATATTTAGCCTAAGTTCTTCACTTAAAATACAACTATCAAGGTAGAAACAGTTGCAACATTGTAACTTTTATCCCAATTATGATACTTGGAAAAGATGTTTGGGAGACTAAATAAAGTGACAGTGTGTGACTCGGTAAAAGCATTTCACTTGCAGCAGTGGAGGAAGCAGTCAGCATGGCTTCTTCATTCCATCTTCTTATTCTAGGACTGTGAGTAAAAATCCATTCATAAACAGTGTTAGCTAAAAGTTGAGGGATTTGAAAATTATATTGTAGTTTTTAAAATGAGACCGTGAATATTTTCATCACACATTGCAGAAAATGCCAAAACCTGTAAACATTGCATTTTCAAATTAGGTAACACCCTAATTTGTTTCGACATTCTAAATATATGTGAACAACTTTTACTGAAAGCTAATCATGGAAACCGACTATAAACTTATTGAAATTTTGCCTTTCTAGTTTTGATAATAGCTTTATTGAACATAATATTGATTGAGCCAATTGATTGATTGATTAATAATTGATTTATAATTGTAGTGTTGCCCTGATTGGATTGGGTCATGGCCTTTCTAGTAGGAAGTTATCTTTGCTGAGCCCACAAGGCTTGAGAATTGAAATTGGAGGTAACTTTACGAAATAATTTTAAATATTATTGCTTTTCTATTTAAACAGCTTTGACAAAAGTCAAGATTATTTAATTCAATTAAAATCTTTTGCTTAGAAAAAATTATATAAGCCAAATGAATTGCAGTTATATGAACTGCAATTGGATATTTTGAACATCTAACTGTTGCTGTAAAATAGTTCTTTTAATCTTAATTCAATTGCTTAAATAATACATGTGATTGTATTTCAATAAAACTAGTTTAAATTTAGCCTTCCAGGTAATAAATAGTATAGGACTATAGGTGGTTCAATGCACAAACATTTTGTCAGTAACAAGTAACAACTGCATTAACTTTGTCTATTTATTAAGATGTGTCTGGAGCATCACTAGTTGGAGTCCACTACAGCATTAATTCACCATTATCTGGTGTTAAGGCTGGCCGATATAACTATGATATCCGGAGTAAAACAGGTAAGTGTGCTTTTTAAATTCAAACTTGGCTTGTTATTTAAAGCATGTATCAAAATTATTTATTGCATTGTATGTAAAAACATTTCAACTATATTTATAGAATTATTTAGCAATTATGGCACAACTGAAGGGTTTTTTCATGTCATTAGTAATAAATGGTGCTGACAAATATCTGCACATGTTATACGTATATCTATATATCTATTACATAGATGTAATTTACCTACATATATGTTATAGGTATATTACACATGTAGAAGGTATATTAAGTAGATTCGATATAATATATAGACATGTGGTGTATAAATGTATACATTGCACATAGATCATCTAAATTGCTAATACCATATATAAGAAAGTGCCTCAGCTTCCCCTATAATTGCTATGTTATCATATTTATCTAACTATATCCAGCATTAGAGATTATTGTAAGGTAGTATGCATATAGTCAGTATTTTACTGCACGCAGGTGGTAAGTGGGTGCATGAGAACCGCAATGTAAAGATCAACAATGGTGATATTGTTTATTACTGGGTATACATGGTTGTCAATGGAATGGGC
>OZ037765.1:3730697-3963197 GCA_964035545.1 Bugula neritina | reverse complement strand
TTGAAATCTCTTAACATTAATTGTTGGATTACTAAAACAATAACAGAGGATAGTAACTGGACAGAGGATAGCAGACCAACTAGCAATCTAAAGTTGCGTTTATACCTCTGCTGAAAAAAGTACCGAGTTTAAGTTAATAATGCTTGTCCGGGTACCCCTTTATAGTCAAACCGAAACTCGTTGAAATCATATTGATGCGGTTGCTCACTTTCTGAAATTGAAATTTGACTCGCATAATAGCTATTTGATGCCCTTTGTAAACGTCGTGAATTAGTGAAGCGGAAAGCATAAAAGCGATAATTGAGAAGGCGTAGGCTATATAATTATAACCGTATAAGTACGTTGTCTAATCGCCAAAGTAATAACTAAATAACGATGTTTACAAGGAGTTATTACTCCTATTCTAAAATTGGCCGATTAAGTTATCACAGTACAAAAATTTCAACGGGTGGCTTTTACAATGCAATGCAACTCGGAGAAATTTCAACCCGGCCAAATTGAAATTTTGACCGAAAATCGTGAAGGTATAAACGCAACTTAATAGATAGTAACCAATAGCAGCACTGATAACAACAAGGAAACATGAATGCAGCTTTACCATTGGACACTTTTGAGTAACAGGTGAGCAGCTGTAACAAAATATCAATCATATGATAATCTCAACAAAAAACAGTAAACAAAATCACAACAATAAGTATTTTAGTCATATGAAAATTATTTGTTTCTATGAGCTATAACTATCATATTATATGTACACCAACACGCGCACGCACATATATAAGACATAAAAGATACATAGTAATTGTAATGAGTACCTTGACAAGCAATGAACCTTTGACGACCATGATAATCCTAAAACATATAGTTCAGAATGATAGCCTGATAATTAATGTATATGATTAGTATTACTAATAATGAATAAATAAATAAAATTGAATAAAGATGGCAAATTATTAATAACTAGGAAAGACAATGAATTGAATTAATTTCCAAGCAACACACATGCAAATTTTTACTAAAGTACAACTTTGAGACATTTGAGCAAATATGAATACGAAAATTTCATCACTGCCACATCTGAATCGACAATTATGTAGCAAATGCACTTCAGTTGCTATTGAATAAACAAAGAGTGTCTCAACAAATGCTGGAAAGAGTATCAAATAAATAGTGGCGTACTTGAATGTAGTTGGCATTGACATAGTCTGAGTCATACTCATCTACCTTCAGCTTCACTCGAGTTTCATCAGCTAAAAATATTACAATATTACAAGTATGAAATATATAGTATATTACAAGTATAAAATATATAGTATATTACAAGTATGAAATATATAGTATATTGCAAGTATTAAATATATACTATACTACTAATAGATAGCATTTAGATAGTTTGATGTCATTGTGCAAATATCTTGTAGAGACTCATAATCCAGCATGTCACCTTCACATGACCTTCACATTTGTATGCACAAAAATCCTTTAGAAACTCACAAATTAAACTAAACTTTAAGCAAACAGCTTTTCTACTCATAATGTTACCTGCAATGATATTCTTGAATCTGTTTCTCTTTACATTTTCTGGCAGCCGGCTAACTTTACAAGGCAGAGCAGGAGCTTTGATTTGCTGAAAAATATTCAATTTTATTGGAAAATAATTCAAATAAGTTAAGCCATCTACCAGCAACAGGTTCTTCTAACTAATGAGTAAAGTAATACAAACTATTTAGCCCTAAAATATCACTTTAAGGGGTGTGACTAAAATGGGTGGCCACCCGGTGTCGTGGTCCGTGACACCTATTTTAGTCATAAGGGGGGGTTTTGACTAAAATGGGTGTCGCGAAAAACTTTCGTTTTATTTTCAGATTTTTAGACATTTGTAACTGCTGAAATTGTTATTGAAGAAATCTTCAGTGAATAATTAACGTTTCACAATCATTTAAACCAAAAAAACATAAATAACTAATGATTAAATTAAATTAATTTTAACAAAAACTAAACTTATCGAGAGTTATCTTTCCTCATCAAAAATTTAATTTTTACTTAATTTTACTGTTATCATTATGATCATAGACATGCTAACTTATGAAACATATACTTCAAACTATTAAAAACATTTTGAGCAATGATAACAAACAAACATGTCTACAAAATGTGAAAACAAAACTAAAAATCTTCGCGACACCCATATTAGAAAAAACACCCACGAGTGACTAGAATGGGTGTCACGGTGATTTTTGCTTTATTTGTAGCTTTCTGGGCGGTTTTGGATACTATAAATTGTCATGTTGAAACTTTTACATGCTTTTACTAATTAAAATTAATAAAATCTTTAATACTCACAAATATTAGAGAAAAATCATAAAAACAAAACTAAGAACTAAGGGAAGATAATTCTAGGGAGTGTCACTGATAGTTTGGGTTTTTATTATTGTAAATTATTATTTAATACTACTGTCATTTGGGGTGAAACAGTTATTATATATTAGAGTTTTCCTAAAGCTTTGATCAACAACCAATTTAGCAACAAAAATTGCCAAAAAAGCTAAAGAATAAAACAAAAATCACCCTGACACCCATTTTAGTCAAAGCGCCTCCAAATGACTAAAATGGGTGTCGCAAAGATTTTTAGTTTTATTTTCACATTTTGTGAACATTTTTTTGTTAATATTCCTCTCAGTATTTTTACTAGTTTAATGTATATGGTTCCATAGTCAGCATGTCTAGAAACTGAAAAATAACTATGGAATTAAGTTAAAATACATGTATTGAATTCTTCGCGACACCCCCTAGTTTTTGACCCCAAGGGTTTTCACAATGACTTTAATTTTATTCATTTTTATGTCGCAGTTTTATAACTTTTTAGTTAGCTAAGTAGGTGTAAAAATGCAAAAGCAGTTTAATGATGTCAATTGTAAAATTATATCTGTTCTTAATGCTAAATGCTAATCAAAAATTCTTGTGACACCCATTTTAGTCATTCTGGGTTATTTGAACTAATATGGGTGTCGCGAAAATATTTATTTTTGTTAAACTTTGTGAGCATTTTCGTTTTCCCAATATAGTACTCCCAGCATTTTTACTAGCTTAAAGTATATGTTTTATAAGTCGGCATGTCTATGATCTTAACAATAACAATAAAATTAGGTGAAAATTAATTTTTTTAAGGAGGAAAGATAACTCTTGACGAGTTTGGTCTTTGTTATAATTGTTTTAATTTTATCATTATTTATCTATGTTTTTGGTTTAAACGATTGTGAAATGTTTATTATTCACTGAAGATTTATTTAACAATAATCTCAACAGTCACAACTGTCTAAAAATCTGGAAATAAAACGAAAATTCTTCGCGACGCCCATTTTAGTCAAAACACCCCCTTATGACTAAAATGGGTGTCACGGACCGCGACACCGGGTGGCCACCCATTTTAGTCACACCCCACTTTAAGTAATAATGGCACAAATGGAAAGTAGGTAACGATGGTAAATTTTCTCCCCAAACCCAATCCTTCAACTCCAAACTCAAAACGCTAATCCTTCAACTCCAAACCCCCAATCCATAGCACAAACCCCCATTCTAAAGCCCTAAGTTTGATTTTGAAAATGTGCCATTTTTACCTACTTTGCCACCTGTGCCCGTTTTACCTGTGCAACTTTTATCGGACACCATAAATTATATATCAAGAGTTTATAAAATCAATAACTGTAAAAACTAACCAAAAACTCTTCTTTGAAAGAGTCTTTCTGGAAGGTGCTGATTTCCGCACTGATAATTGAGTGAAGTTGTGGAATGAGCAGAGGCCGTGATGCAGCTGGACTTAGTTTAGCTGTATTCTCATACGTGTTGTCTGTATGTTGATCATGTGACCCCTCAGCACTATTATTCTTCCTGACAAGGGTCGTAGCTTCAGGTACTGTAGAAGAAGGTGCAGTACTACCTACAGGTTTAGGGGCTTCTATAAGACAGATAAACATACAGCAATGGTGTAAAATTATAGATTATGAGAAAAAAATCAAAACAAAATTAAGAATCAGGATTCTAACCTTGAAAAAAAGCTATAAACAGTTAGAATGATCATTCAATGAAATTCCTAATTTAACTTTTCCCAGTTGCTGCATATTGACTTGTTAATTCAGCTTTTAAGAAGAGAAAACTACTGTAAACTGTATATTATGAAGCTGTAGATGCTAAAAGATTTCTGTTTGATAAGTGGTCTAAAACTGCAGTAACAATTTGTCAACAAACAAAAAGAAAAATTCTAAACTAAATTATTGTTCCATGTTTAGCAATATTTAATCATTTTTCAATTTCAATTATTTTTACGTGACTCATCAGCTTTAATAATGCAAAGGTATAGTATAAAAATAGCTGCAATGGTAACCAAGAACTATCAATGACATTCAGTCATTCTATTCGAGTTTTCCGATGGCTTCATGGGTTACCATGTAGATACTCGTATAGTCTCTTTATAATCAGAAACAAGCTTTTTACTATCTGAAGTGTATCCACAAAGCTACACTACAGTAATACTTACTGAGAGGTTTCTCTGAGACAGGTCGGCGGAGGTGAGAAGATGAGGAGGGTTTAGGATTTTCAGAATCCCAGCTAAAATGTAACAAATACAAATATATATTCAACATATTATTTCGTTATTAACAGAAACAGTTCTACACATGCAAGTTGCTTACTTCTTACGTCTTTTCATAGCTACAACCACTACCACCACCACTATAACCAGAGCTGTCAGTCCTCCGACGACACCCCCAATAATTCCTCCCTGCATACTCCCCGGTTTCTGTGTTGCTTCTACAGTCTTCTCAGTAGTTCTATCGCTAGGAGGAGCTCCTTTCACTGTATAATATACATATGAGTAAAATATGATCTCTTCATGTTATCTCAATATACAGAGACAAGTGAGCGCACTGATCTCTAATTCAACCAAAACCTCAACTAAAAATCTGAACACACAATGAAATTCTAGTACCATGCATAGCCACACACTTACATCTTACAGACTCTGCACCAGGAATAGTTGTAAACTTTAAAACATCATCTTCAGTCTTAGCCTTGAATCCAACAGCAATGTGGTAAGAGTATTGGTTGTCTAGAGGTCTGTTCCAGTAACCACCATATGTCTGGTTATCACCAACACTAAGTGAGGATGAGAAGTTGGTCACAGGAAATGATGCTGTTATATAAACAGTCACATTGTCTATACTATCTACAGTAATGGATCTCTTTTTCCTGGATGACAACTTTTCAACAACAATAACCATGGAGTCATATCCTTTCAGAATATCATCAGAGGATGTGATGTTTGGTAGAGGTACTGTGATGGTTTCCTCTGATGGATTTACTGTATTATTGTCATTGCTGTATGTCAACACTGGCTCTAAAATAACATTGTTTATTGGTTATATTGATAACTAATGACATGTTCTCCCAACTAACTAAAGCTTTTGCAGACTATTGAATATGTTTTTAACACTAGCTATCAAAACCCATATGTATTGGGCCAAAAGTTAAAATAAACTGCATTGAAATGTTTTTGCAGCTCTTGCTGAAAAATCGGTTTCTAACACTGGCTATCAAAACCGAAATATGTTGGGCCAAAAGTTAAAAACTGCATTGAAATCTTTCCAAAGTTTTGTGGCTTTAAAGTTACCTACCTTCGGGTTTAGTCCAGAACACAACTTCTCTAGAACTTTCTCCAAACTCATTTTCAGACAGAAGAGCTTTAACTGTACAGCTGTATTCTACTTGACTATAGAGTGGTTCTATAGTTAGAGAGGTGGTAGAAGAGTCAGATGTGTTATAGTAACTCACTGAGTTTACTGTCACACTATTATTAAAGGTGTTGTTGGTTGTGATGCATGTTACCTGTAACCGGTGATTGTACATTACAACAGTATTATATAGAGCAAATATCATTTTCATTTTGTATCAAATATCTTTATATTGGGAGATACCCTTCTTAAACAAATTTGAATAGGAAAAAGCACATTCTTATCGCCGGAGAAGAATCTAAAAAGAATGGGAATGCCAAGGATATATTACTGTGTAAGGAATGAACGAGGACTAGTAAACCAGGAGCACAACTTGCATGGAAAATTATGAAGTTAAATAAAGTAATATAAGCCTGGTAACTTTCACAAAATTATCAGCACAACTTCTACTCCAAAATATATCAAGATGCCCTTTCTTGTAACATTTTATCTAAATAAATATCATAGAGGGATTCAACCACCAGCATGCTGATACTTAGCGCCCTCAATCATAATAATGAGCATATAATAAAGAGTGAACTACTGGGTATACTGTGTACCAATATTACTACAGAGGTGATTATCAGGTTAAACAAGGTAATATGCAGCTAAGTTATGGAGCATAGAGCCACGCCCCCAAAAAGTGTAGTAAGTTAAATTGGCACCTAAAAACAAAGTTTAACAGCTGAATTTAACTTCTGGCCTTTGCATAAATGTAAATTCAACCTATAAGCCAAGGAAAAAAAGAACCTGCAGTAAAATCTAATTGTAGGAAAAATATAGATTCTGTAACAAATTTTTATACTAGGTGTCAAAATTACAAAAAATATGGTCAGTTATTATTGATTATATAACTAGGGATATGAATAATATAAACCTGACAGCAACCTCGTAATGTAACACAACTCAATTTTAACAAGGAAATATTAGATGCCTGGTAACTTGCAGAGACACGTATGTATGATACAACCCATAAGCTTTGGAATTTGTACTCATATTGTAAGATATAAAAATAACCTGTAAGAAAATCGAATTTCATAATGTTGAAAGTTACAGATAAAAATAGCCAGTTAGTTTTGGCAGATGTTTTAATAGTGAGATATTTCATGGTTATAATACCCACCTGATACTGCTGAATAGAGTAGATCTTATCTGTATAAACTACTGGAGACCAGGAGATGGTAACTGAAGTAGAAGTTCTGGTGTGAACTGTCAGTACATCAGGTGAGTTGGGTGCTACAAATATAATATGTTGGTGTACAGCAGCTGTTACAGAGTTTGTCTCCCCCATCAGCACAGAACAGAGTACCATGACCCACACCTTCCCAATACAAGAAACACACACACAATATAATCAACAAAAACAAAGTCATCTCCACATGACACTATACATACTTGAAATAACAACTTCTACCTACCTTTACTAGTTGTGTATTCTTCCTGCCATATTATATTCTCATGTCCATCTAGTAGTGCTACTTTAATAATCAGTTCAAAGGTCACACCTTGCTGTTTAGTGAAACTCCATGGACCTGTCTTTCTCTGATTGGATAATTGTCCACTTCCATGAGTTATTGTAACACTGGATACACAGTCATCAGTTTCCTGCTACAGGAAATGAGTTAAAGTAGATCCATGTGTTCAACTAACTCTTAAAACATTGTTCTACATAGTCACCAAATTTAAATTTGAGTTCAATTGTTCATTATATTTGGGCTACCTTCAGGAACATCAGCAAATAATTTAGCATATATTTAGGCATAGACCTACTAAATAATGTTGACAGAGCTTCACTTTACAAAACATATTTCTTAACCTAATTCTAAAACTGAAATATAAACAAAAATGTAACATATAGACTTACTAGTGAAGATACAGACACAGTAACTGTTCTCTGTTCTCCTGGTTTCAGAATACCAATTTCTGTTATCCCAACGCCTGCAGATGTTAATTCGCCTCTTTCTGCAGAATATAAGAAAGAGAAGTGAACTACATTCAGTAAGCAAGTAATTAACTGATACAAAAAGTATACATATTATTAGCATGATATAGTAGTAGTAGTATATGTAATTTCAACAGATACTTGATATGCAGAAGGCATAGCTCTACAGAGTCATGAACAATGAAAATATATATGCTGTCATGATTTAGCATTGTTAGTTTATATGGCAGAAACTAACATTCAAATACAGAGAACATGATACTAAATATGATGATACTCAATGAGCTGAGGTAAATTCAAAGAAATGACTCATCATGCCAAACAAAAACATTTCAAATCAAGCCGAGCCAAGCAAAAAATTGAGTAAATATGAATTTGTGAAAACCTAAGACGCACGCAAACATATATAAATCATGTACAATATCTTTATTAGAATATCATATAATTTCAGAAAAAATTATTTAATAAAAATCAACTTGACTTTAACAGCTCTGTGAATATTACTTCTATGTAACTAGTTTAACTCATTAATTTTACTAATTAGATTTTGGCCACAAAACTACAGGTTCACGAACAATTAACAAAAACCTTTAATTAATAATTTAATTTTATCCTCATTATTATAGTTAAATTTATTTACCTGCACAGAACAGAGAGCTGACTGTATAGACATCTTGTATTAACTCTTCACCATTATAATTCCTCACAGTTGATACTCTAGCATAGTGAGGTTGTTGTATATTCAGATTACTAATCACAGTCTCTCTGTAGTCTATAGAAACTAATTTAAAGCTTATTATTGTGTTGAAGTTGGAGTTGTCTGAACATTCTATTTTAAAATGAGTAGTTGTGAGCTCCTGATTGGGTGCAGTAGCTGGGAATTCCCATGTAATTCTGATTTCTCCTGATGACACATCTGTGTGAGAAGATACTGGGTCTCCAGACAGCTTCAAAATTTCTAAAAAAAGTCAATAAGTATAAATATTACATAAAGTAGTCAGTAGCTAAGAAAAATAGAAATACAACCAATGTACCTTTTACACTCGTGGTAAAATACTAAGTAGTGTAATAAAAATAACCTAACATAAAAGTGAAGGTTTGTAAATGGTATTTTTTTTTAAATATTTAGTACACAGCTAAAATTTTAGACAAAAATGCTAGAAAATGGATAAAAAAGCCTAGTTTTAAAGTTATTCAGTTATATATAAGTTGAATTTTAAAAAATATTTAGTGTACTGCAGTTTAAATCATGTAAATATAAATAGCATGGAAATAATTCTATGGCATAAGTTTGCTTTTGTTGTAAAATAAAACTATAGAGCAGCAGTCCCAATAGAACAAAGTTTAGTTTAGACAAGGTTACAGACATGACACAATATAGCAATCAGAACTATATGTGATGCAATTATACTGAAAACAACAATAAACAAATGATGAATAGTTGAAAAAGAAATCTTTAGCTGCTCTACAAAAAAAAAACTATTACTTGGTCAACACACTACAGATTATTGGACCAGTATATTATAATGACCTGCTATGTAGGCTCTCAGTGCTACTCCTCTGAATTCCTTTGCAACATCTAGACCTGTGAGTCTGTTTACTCTGTCTCTGTTAGGATTAGATTTGCGTATAAGAGCCTCAGGCTCAACACCTGGCCCAGTTGGTCTAAATGAAACGAGGTTACCTCTACAACCAGAGTTACTCAAGTCTTCTACATACAGAGCAAGAAAGTCTCCTTTTCTAACTACTTCTGTAGAGTTCTGTACAAACTGGAATCTGATTCCTCCTGTAGATGAATCTTCAGGTGTGAGTAGAGTTTCTGTAACCAGATTGAATACAGCAGAGTTACCTTCTCCTGTCTGTCTCCAGATAGCAGCATATGAGTCACAGTAGTCAGTAGAATGACCAATCATATACTTCCAGCCAACTAAATATCCGTCTGCTTCTATCTTATAGTTGAAGAGTAACATGAAAGCCTTTCCAGCTGAACCATAATTTAATATTTTTGTGTTGGTTGTACTGTCAGAGTTATCTGAAAAACGCAAAATATAGTTTATATAAAACTAAACAGAAGCAAAGCAGGTGCTGATTCAGAAAAATTTCTTAAAACACGTAGCCGAGGTAACAAGTTGTCTGATTATTTGCAAATCATACAAATTGCATAAAATATTAGAAATACAGAAAGTTCAATTTTTTCACCAGTCAACTCTTTGTTGTTACATACCACTATAAAATAAATCTCTTTACTAGTTAAGTACTATTATTAATAAACAACTTCACCAGAAGTGAAATTCAAAGTTAACATATACTAAATATCGATTAAAAGTAAATATCTAAGTTTTCATTTTCAAGGTGGTTAAAATTTGATTCATTATGTTGCAGTTGCATCAATGTCATTTTACAGAAAAAAATGATGTTCAACAATACTTTGCTAGGCAAGTAAAACTTTTCACATGGTTCTTGTATTTTAGTAGAGGAGTATGGGTTTGATTTACACACTACTCTATTCAGGCTCATCATTTAAAGAGTATCTTGGTGAATTTACTTTCAATAATACAATATACATTTTTATTAAACTATACATGTGCAGCTTCATTATTTGAAATGATAAAAAAACTAAATTTTTCAATATTATTAATATAAAATAATATTAGTATTAGTTAAATATAACTTATATAAAAATTAAAGATCAAAAGTTTTACTCATACCTGAATACCAGAGAGGGAGGTTAAAGTACTGGTAGCCTGGATGCTGATCTGATGACACTCCAGTATCATCTGATCTCTTGTTGACAATCTCACATAGATCTCCACTCACTGCCTTCACTATAGAACTACAGTTATAACTGACGTCTTCATCTTGTAAACAGAAACTCATACAGTCTCTGAGGTCTGATGTACTTATATGGCTGTACTTTTGTATTCCATAGCTTAGATAGTAACCTCTAGTAGCTGTCCATGGCTGCCATATTCCTGTAAAATACAATATTCAAGCTTATAAAGTGACAAATGAATGATTAATAAAAATAATATATCACAATCGCAGCAACTATCAACTATCAGATCAAACTCTTATATTTAATGACTATTCTAAGTGAAACAACATTAATAAGGAATCATATAATAAGTTAGACCTAAAGGCAGAAGTTTGAAAAAGAGTTGAATAAGGATTTTACGCTTCAAAGTAGGTGTGGCTTTAATAAAAAAATAAAAGAACAGGTTTTCTCTTGTCACACTCTTAGAGCTAATCCCTAGAAATAAAGTTGTAATATTTTAATTTCAAGAGAAATGTGGTGTGGTACATATTAAGAGAAAACTGCAAATATTACACTTTACTACTTGGAAAAAGCAGAAGCAAAGACAAAGAAAAAATAAATTCCTCTTCAACATTACAACTACATGTACTATAAAATGATTGATAGTTACTTTTCAGCATTAAAACTAAAACAGAAACTTGCTACTAATTTTATGGTTGCCTCTCTTAAAAGTTAGACAGAGTCTGCTTAAAATTTGCAAGACTAATCTACAAAAATATATTCAATTACGCTCACATTTTTTAACCTTACTGACTGATATTATATTGTATGAAATGAAAGTTTGTTTTATAATTTTATTTCTAATTTCAGTCATCAAGTTAAATTAAAAAACTGACATACATGCAGTAGGAAAAGAGACCTACATGACTTGGCAAGAATACAGAAAACCTAGGCTTGTGAAAAATGTGAGGGAATCATAGAAATTATATACTAGGAAAAAAATGATTAAATCCACAATTCATTTTCTACCATCTAAACTCTCAAGCACTGGTTCTAAAACTATTTAGCCCGTGTACCTTATTCAATGACACTAAAATTTCAAGTACCACCTGGGCACCTCCTATGTCAATGCCTTACATTAGGGCATTATTGTGCATGGTACAGCAAATTGTATACAAGTTATTGAAAAAATATGAATAATAATTATTGTGAATGAACAGAGTATTTCCCTCAACTTTTTCCTAGTACCCAAATCACTGGAGATTGGGAGTTTCTGGATTAGACTTTAGAATAATAGTCTAGTATAACTACTTTACACTTTCATCCAAACTTCAATATCACTCTATACTCACCTGCACAGTCTGGTCTAACAGAGTAGCTCCACTGACTATCAGAACTACTAATAGCAGTCTGAGTATTCTCTGCTAACAGTTCACAGTTTCCATCACTAGTTCTATAGTTTATTGAGGCACATATAAATGATGTCTGCTGCATACACTGAGCTCTACACTCATCTTTACTGGATACATAGAGAGACTTTATACTACCAGATGTTATGTAAGGATCTAGTCTACCCATACCTGATGTCCAGTCACAGGTTAAAGCTGAAAAAGTATGCAAAGGCAGATTTTAATAAAACAAAAACAAAGCAAGTAGCATAGCACTACTATTACATAGTTAGCTATATTATATCTTCTGACAAACATTTACAAATGCTTAACTGCTTACGTACAAGTAATGAAAAAAAAGATAGCAATAAGGACAAAAAACATCCACTTATCTGAAAAACCAACAAAATAAAACAGTAAAATTATAGATGAACAATAATTCTCCATAAGAATTCTCCAGACAAACAAAAAACAAGAGTGTGGGAGATCTTAGTTTACTGATGGTAATAAATTATTACCCTGGATTTACAACAAAGAAGCTAAGAAACTCAAAATACTAAAGGATTTTCTTAAGTTGAGGAGTCAATCTCTAAATTCAGCTATCAAGATTTCTCTCTAATTTCTACTACTCTCAGGAAACATGGCCATCAAAATGACAATGTTCTTACTTTAATAAATTTAAATAGAAAGCTTCTAACATTTAGGTTTTTTAATAGATTTAAAGAGAGAAGCAGTCCTTAATGCTGCAGAGAGCAAATGAAAAGATTGCTTGTTTATAGTAAGAATACATTCAATGGACAAAACACAGATTTCTCACTAAGCTCTATTCTTAGAAAAGATATTCGTGCTACAATTGAGACATTTAGCAACTTCAAAAATATTAAAATTCTGTATTATTCATAAGAAAGAACTGATTTCTTGAATAAACTTCAAGAGGGAAGTAAAAAGAAAAGTTTGCTAAAATAGTTCCAGTGAATAAATTATCAAATGTAGTTTCATTTACTACACAATATGAAGGGAGCAGCTCACAATACTGCAGCTAGCAAATGAAACAATTGACTGTATGCTAAAATACATTATACAAAGAGTACATCAAGTGTTCCATTTACTAAACAAACAATAGTATAATGAATAGTAAGAGGAAGTTTGAGACACTCACGTATTACAGTGAGCTAGCAGTAATGTCTATAACAAGTAGCTTCTACCAAATTCACGATAAAAGAGCCAGAAGTTACAATTAAAAATGCCACCATTTAAAGCTGTTTAAATGAAATTCAAGTATTCATATTAGTAACAATTTTTACATTAGATATAGAGAGCAGCCTTGGTCTGGGGGTTAACAGGAGGTCAGCGGTTCTAATCCCAGTAAAGGCTATTAGTAATGTTAACCTACAAACATGTATCATTGAACAGCAGCTGAAATAAATTACTCACCATCAACAGTTGCTAACACAAACACAGCTACTTGCAACTTCAGTAGCATCATTTCATCAAAATATTGCAGTATTTCAGTTTATGACCCAACCTGAAAATATATAAGATAAAAAGTTTCAAGACTGTATCAAAACAGTGAAGTTTCTCACAATATTGAAAACCTAACATAAAAAATTGTCTCACACAAGCTTCCTTATTATTCATTTTAAATACAAAGCTATTGCTAGAAACTAGGGTAAAAAATAATGCAGCCAATAAATTTTATACTGTAACAAGTTGAAAACTATTCACAATTTAAGCAAAAATACTACCAGAAGTTTTAATTATAATAGCTACTTCTAAAACTTTACAGTGTTCTGAAAAACATCTAGTCTACCACAACAACTAGAAACTACAAGTGTGTTCAACTGAGTGCAGTAAACCTACAAAACTAAAATGCCAATATGTTAGTAAAAACATGCTTAGGGGCTAACTTATTGAGGGATAGTACCTTATAGAAATTTTCAGATTCAAGAAGTACAACAGAAGAATTGAAATTGTATAGCTTGTGCAAAATATGCAACAGTAGCTCATGTGAACAATTTAAACATAATAAATAGGATCTCTGTTGGTTTTATCTGAGTGAAACTGTTAGGTGGAATATAATGTGGTTTATAGTATTTATCAGATGAGCTACAAGCTAACCTGAGGTGATTGACTAACTGCCCTACAAGCATTCGGATTTCCTACCAGCTTGTACGGCTTGGATATTGGCTATGGAAATGGTAAAAGTAAAGACTGCATGGGGGGACTTTTATTCTGACTGTCAACTAAGTCAAACATGATATTGCACTTGGCAGTCAGGCAAACAAATATAAGGCAGTAAAAACTGTACAATGTGAGCAGATAAGAATGTTATTGAATACGTAATCATGCAATGATGATGAATATTCTAATTTTACTGTTTCAAGTTTATGCATAACAATTAAATAGATCCTCACCTAATATTAAATTAAACAATTAATAGCATTAATTTAATAATCATCATAATTATAGTTATAGTAATATAACTATAGGCAAATCTTATAACTCTCACTCTGTACTAGTACTAGTACTACTACTACTACTACTACTACTACTACTACTACTAGTAGTGATACTGCTACTACTAGTACTATAACTACTACTACTACTACTACTACTACTACTACTAGACTGCTTAGACTTAGAGTCAGACTTAAAAAAAATCAAAAGTGATTATTCACTCTGGTAATCTGACTTAGAAGCCAAAGGAAGAGGGTACCACTTAGACTCAGATTGTCAGTGACTGTGAGACTGACTTTTAGTTTCAGTTTGACAATAACAATCTGGGTTTCACTTTCACTTTGACTTTCACTTTGAGAATGCACGACGCATAACTGTTACACTTACAGGTTAGTGTAGTTAGAATTTGCAGTACTATTATTCAATGATAAAACTTAGTTAGCAAATTTAAAAATAATATAGCTCTGTTATGTGTAGCTTTACAAACTAGCCACCTATTTGGAAACCAGCTAACAATATCAGTGCCATCCAGTTCTACTATCACTCTCACTCTGGGATTGCCCAGAATACATAGCCAAAGATTCTTATAACTGTTAGTCGCATTAGTTACACTTTGATCTTGTAAAAGCTTACGAAACGCAATGCTAGTCGCTCGATAAACTTTCAAAACTGAGCAGATGTATTTTTCTAAAAGCGTAAACGATTTGGCTCGCTGTAGCTTTCACACGCGTGCGTGAACGAAATTCCTAAGCAATATGAAAACAACAGCTAACTTTTACTAGATGCTGATAAAGGACAATTGTATTAATTATCTCGATCATTGAATGTAATTGGTATAACTTTAAAATTGGTAGCTTTATGTTTTGAGATGTTACAATAATCAATTTGGTTAAAATGCCTGCGGACAAGGTAATCCCTTCATATATTATTAGTTCGAACATTTATTTTCCAAGTTCTTCGAGTTTATACTTTGAGTTTGAGTTTGTTTTAAAGACTAAGAGTCACGGTGATGATACAATTTGAATTACGAATAAGTATTAACTATACTGTAATTTTAATTATGAGTGTAAAAGTAAAAATCATGTAAGCACGTTCTTTAACTCAGCCAGAATTACCAAATGCAGTAAATAGTGTCAGTAGCTGTAATTATAAACTAAAGTTAAACGATTATTTGTCGACTAAGTTGTTAATCAAATTTGAAGCAATTTTAACTTTAATTTTAGCTGATGCTAGTGCTAATTTATCAATTATCAGTATTATCATCAGCTAGTATCATTATCGCTATGGGTGTGACTATCGGTGTCACTATCAGTTTGAGTATCACTTATACTTATAGTTACTTTACATTGAATCGGATGCAGAAAAAATAAAACGGTGATGATTATGATGGCTTGATATAAATATTAGCATAAACCATAAAATGTATAAGTATAACTTCCTAACAAATTTGAGTTTGTAAGAGGAAGTTTGAATCGTTGTTCAATGAATATTGTTATAATTTTCAGATTTAGGGTTGATATGCTATCCAGAGAGTCTATTTATCTAGTATAGAACTGCACCAGGCTAAGTCGAGTGAACGAGTATATTTTACACACAACTATACATTACAAAAACACGATACATTATTTCTAACAAGTTACACATCTAATCTATCTCACACTCTAGCTTCGACTGAGTTAGCAGCGGGAAACTACAATTGCTGCTAACTATCAACTACGCTAATTGGCTATCCATTGTTCCGGGTCAATTACGCGACCCTACATGTTGTGCTGCTGGTAGTTCCACGAACCACCACACCGCCCCCACCAGCAGAAAGCCATCTTTCTGATATATATATAAAAAAAACATTCAATAGTAATTGCATACATCAGTGGACAAAATAATACATAATATACAGGAAGAGACATAATAATAGACAGAGTCATTATAAAGATCCGTTGCATACAATTGGCCAGCTGTAGATAGACGAGGAATACTAGCTAGCTGTGGTGTTAGACAGGGGATAACCTGTTAAGCAGTCAAACATTTACATGACATCTGGGCCTCTCCCAAGAGGCGGAGTTGGAGTATTCTGGGTAGTCTAACTAGAGTCCTTGTTGGGCACGCCGGTGCTTGGCTTGGCATGTACGCAGTTTCCGTTTCATACGGCATACGGATCCCTTTAGCTGGAAGAGTCCTGTTGTAGTGTTAAGTAGATCTGGTGCCAGCTGGGTGAACTCCTCTTGTAATCGTAGGAGACGTTCTTCTACTGTAGCCAGGCTTACTGGGTCTGGGGACGGTGTCCGTCTGCGGCGCAAGGGTGGACTGGGGGACCTGGTTCGTCTCTTCGCCGGTGTAGGGGAGATCTCTCCTTCTTCTGGATATGTAATTTCCTCGGGGGTGTATGTAATTTGAGGACGGTCAGACACCAACGGGGATTGTTGGCGGGCGTTGTCTAACACACGTTGGAACCCCGAGGACAGAACGGCTAATAGCATAGCCTTCTTCACCAGAGGTCGTATAAGTGTGAGGAACTCCGGGTATAGCTTAGCGTCGACCACGTAGTTTTCTCCAGGGAAACAGCCCGCCGCTCTGTGTCTGGTGACGGGGTAGGGATACACATCATTGTACCCGCAGGGGCAGAAGGTCAGTAGGAGATGAGCATTGACGTGTAGTTTAAGGGAGCGGTGGGAGGCGCAATCTTCACCACATATCTGGCATCTCGTCCGTCCTCTGGACCCCCAGGCTGTTTCTATTTCTTCTTCGGTTTGTGGAGACACCCACCGCCAACGGCGGCGTAGTGGCTCAGGCCGGTCACCACTAGCATAGTCCTCCGGATACGGAGCGGGAAGTGTTCTATCCCGTACCCTGGTTGTAGCGGGTCGAGTGTAATCTGAAAAAGTTTCAACAGTGTTAGTACAGTACACTGCTGTGTTGTCAGCTTGAACAGCTTGGCAACTCCTAATTCAGTTACCTCGTAGAGATTAATTATAGTGAATAGTCAGATAGAACCGTATTGCAATGAGATTATAAAAATCTCTAAGTCAAACTGAGTTCTTACTACGGTATTTCACTAACCTATCTCCAGCTCGATTGACTCAGTGAGTCAGAGCTGAGCGATGCAATCTAGTTTCGTATTAAGATATAGTTAACTCACCCCACGATCTGTTGTCGTAAGACATACTGAATATGTGAAATGGTTTGAACTACTGCTTAGAAACACGTCTACTCTTGACTGCATCAGCGTATGAAAAGATCGAGCAACGTGGTTGGGGTGCGTGATTAAGACTTTGTGCACCCGGCGGATGAATTTTGTTTCTATTTCCGCCGATACAAAAGTTGATATTTCCGTGGTGTTGACAACTCCCACATTTGCTCGATTCTTTTCTCGTACGGTTTTCCCCTAGACTTTCATGTGTGCCGCTTTTAACGCAGTCACATACGAAGTCCTTCAAGTATGCGGGGGGTTGCCTCGTACGCTGTCCCCTTTCTAGGGGGGGTGACACGCTTGCCGGTTCGTTAGTAGGGGCCTCTAATGGCGTCTCTACTTCACCGTCAGCAGTCACCTCTTCTTGTTCTCCGGATGGAGCCCCTCCCTCCGCGGGGGTTTGCACTTCCGGAACCGGCTCGGTTTCTGGAAGTGATGGAATTAGACTTGGCGGTGGCGGATACGCTTCTGTTGGTAGAAGCTGCCGCTCTTCTCTCACCAAGTTTTCTTCCCGCGGTATGACCACTTCGTATTCAGGTCCATGCCGCCGTCGCCCGCGCGTTGTTGTCTGCCTTCTGGGCTCTAACAACGGGGGGGGCTTCTCCCACTCCGCCGGGGCTAGCCCAATACGGTTTCAAGCGAGACTCATTCTGAATGGATACCTGTCCTGAGCGCTCGATCTTGTACGTATGATTGGGCATAGCCTCGACGACCACGTAGGGGCCTACGAACTTAGGCTTCAGCTTATCAGCCTGTCCGCGGCGCCTACGGTAATTGACCATCCACACCTTATCTCCCCTTTGATAGAGAGGGGGTTCATCGGAATCTTCGTGCCGCACCTTCCACTGCTGTTGACGCAGTATATCGTGTGCGGCCTTCATCCGTTCCACTAGTTCACTGGCATACTCGTGAACCAAGTTGTCTTGCTCTGGAACGTGATAGGTGAGATGGTCAGGGACACGAGTCTCTCTCCCGAGCATCAAGAGGTTTGGGGTCTCACCAGTACTGGTGTGTGGGGTGCTACGGTATGCACGCATGACTTGCGGCAACACCGTATCCCATTCCTCTTGACCTCGTCCAAGGAGGAGACTCCGGAGCGCATCACCTAGCATCCGGTTGTTGCGCTCCACCACCCCGTTACCTTGAGGGTGGTAGGGGGTGGTCCTGCTCTGATTTACTCCCCAGAGGTGGCAAAGGTCGCTCATCAGTTGAGACTGGAATTGAGCGCCTTGATCAGAGTGTATCTGTTCGGGAAGTCCAAAATAACAGAATACATGTTGGTCTAGTGCCCTGGCCACTGTTGGGGCTGATGCATCTGGGATAGCCAGAGCATCCGCCCACCTAGTAAAGTGGTCGGTTAGTACTAGTATCCAATTATTGCCTCTGGGGGTCAGGGGCATGGGTCCGACCAGGTCTACAGCGACTACTTGCCAGGGCCTACCAGCATATAGCCTCCGCCGTCCTGCTTCACCAGGGGGGCGGCTATGCTTACTGGCCTGGCAGATCTCACACTGTTTGACTCTGAGCCGGACGTCACGCTCCATCTGCGGCCAATACCACCGGAGTCGTAATTTGGATATCACTCGCTTGACCCCTGCGTGGGCCTGCTTGTGAGTATCCCAAATCAACTTACGGCGGATGGCTGTGGGGCAGACTACCCTCTTCCTTTCCGGGTGTCTGCCGCTGGCAGCTAGAGAGATGGTTAGCAACCCATCTTGCCCGATCCGCAGCGAGTCCCAACGCTGACAGTATAGCCGGAACTCGGCGCATCCCTGTCGTATGCGTTCCTCGCTGGGTCGTCGCCCTTCCCTTTTGGCCCGGTATATGTCTGCCACGACTCCAGGCAGCTCTTCTTGGAGCTTCTTCAGCTCTCGAACATTACCGGCCAGTACAGGGTTGGCGCGGAGGTTTTGTACATCCTCCGGGGACTCATCAACTCTTTGCCTGAGTTGACCTTGATCCCAGTCAAACGGTGCTCCGTGATGAGCCAGCGTCTCCAACTCGCATCGCGGGGGACCTCCATCCCTCCTCTCGATGTTGAGACACTGTTTGCAACCTCCGTCAGGTCGGCGACTCAACCCATCCGCATTGCTGTGTCTCTTGCCCGGTCGATGTTCGATCCGGTATGAGAATTCAGCTAGGATTTCGAGCCACCGGGCGACCTGACTAGAGGGCTCTGCTCTCCTGCACAACCAGATCAGCGAGGCATGATCCGTACGCAGCCGGAACTTCCTGCCATATAGGTATGGTCTGAAGTGCTTCACTGACTTGATTACTGCCAGCAGTTCCTTGCGGGTAGTGCAGTAATTTCGTTCAGCGGGAGAGAGAGACTTGCTGTAGTAGGCTACTACTACTTCTCGGCCTTCCTGCACTTGTGACAGCACAGCGCCAACATTCTGGTCACTGGCGTCCGTGTCTAGGATGTACTCCAGAGTGGGGTCTGGGTAGGCCGAGATGGGCGCCGTTAGGAGGCAGCCCTTGAGGCGGTCGAACGCTTCTTGTTCGACTGGGGTCCACTGCCACGTCACTCCCTTTGCGGTAAGCCGGTTTAAAGGCTGGGCTATGCCCGCAAAGTCTGGTATGTATTGCCTGTAATACCCTACCAGCCCCAAGAAAGCCCGGAGTCCGGTCAAGTCTTGGGGGGTGACCCAGTCTTCTACTGCCCGTACCTTTTCGGGATCCGTTGCCACGCCGTTTCGACCGACAACGTGCCCCAGGTACTTGACCTCCGGCTGCAACAGAGCGCACTTGGAAGGTTTGAGCTTAAGACCGGCACCTCGGAGTCTCTCGAAAACCTCCTGCAGACGACTGACATGTGTCTCGAAGTCTGGAGAGATTACGATGACATCATCGAGGTAGACCAGCAGTGTCTTCCAATGGAGTCCGCTAAGGACTTGTTCCATCAGCCTCTGGAAGGTGGCTGGGGCGGAGGTTAACCCGAAGGGCAGCACCTTCCACTTCCACAACCCGTCCCGTGTGATAAACGCCGCTTTCTCTTGGGCGTCGGGACTCAGAGGAACCTGCCAATAGCCGCTTAGCAAGTCTAACGTACTGAAGTACTTGCTGCCGGCTAGGGCGTCCAATGACTCGTCAATACGAGGTAGAGGGTAGGCGTCCTGTATGGTTACGCTATTGAGTTTGCGGTAGTCCACACAGAACCGCCAACTGCCGTCTTTCTTCCGGACCAGTACGACTGGCGAGCTCCACGCACTATGGGCGGGCTCTATCAGTCCCCGGTCCAGAAGATCCCGTACTTGTCGGCTAACCTCCTTCTCTTTCTCCGGCCCCAGCCTGCGTGTGGGCTGCCGGACAGGGACTGTCCCTGCAGTCAGCGGTATTTCGTGTCTGACAATTCCAGTCAGTCCCACGTCATGTTCTCCGCTGCTGAACACATCACCGTAGTCGCGTAGTAACTTGGCCATAGCTTGGCGCTCTCTGTTACTCGCGCAGCCGCCACTGGCTGTTTCGTATAACTCCCGGAGATGTGTTGGGACTGCCCCTCGTCCCTGAATAGGGTGTCGAGGGAGTGCCTCTGTCGCATCACCCAGCGACGGGCCTACGTCTCCCTCTTGAACAGAGTGAAAACGGCCCAGCATCGACCCAGCCGGGAGCTTGATAGGCTCGGTAAAGGGGTTGACGCACTGCACTAAGATCTCCCCTTGCTCAGTCAGCTGATTCAGACTGCTGGCAAGTTGGATCTTTTCGTGCGCGCCTTCAACCACCCCGAGTCCAGAGATCCGGCTACTATTCACCCTGCAGTGAATGGTAGCCCGGGAGCGGCCTGGTATGGTACGGTTGCGTACCACTTGCACACCTCCCACTAAAGGGCAGCCGAACTTGTCGACGCAGGCGAGTTCCCGCCCGGACATCATCATTGCAGATCTGCTAAAATCTATGTGACATCCGTGCCGTTTAAGGAACGGCATCCCGAGGATAGCATCCTCCTTGAGCTGACTGACGATGAACGTCTCTTGGATCGTTTGATCGCGGACTCGTCCCGTCAGCTCAATTATACCATAGAAGGGAAGGCACGACCCGTCAGCTAGGGTGCCGTATTCCCCTTCGTATGCTTCCATCTCGCCCCTGACCCTAGCACTGAGGGTGTCGAAGAGTTGGCGGCTTAAGAGGTTTGTGGTACAGCCCGAATCAATGAGAAAAGTAACAGCTTTGCCTTCCAGTTTACCGGGCAAGAAATAGCTGTTCCCATGGGGCTGCACCTGAACTCTCCCTTCAGGCCTTACTCTCGCAGGGAGTACCTCCCTCGCTTTGGGTCGCGAAGGAGGTCTCTTGGGGCGGTGATAGGTAGGCCTCGGGGGTGCCGAGGCTAGATTCTCAGCTACCTTTGTGTGCTCCCATCCAGATTCTTGGACTTGTAGCCCTGTGAATCTGTTGTGAAGGGGCATAGAAAAGGCAGCCGCGGGGCGAAGCCCCTTGCTGGTCCGTCGTGGCTGTTGCCACTGTTGGTTGCCAGTACGCGGTACCCGTCTGGGTGACCTGCGTTTCTTCTTCCCTAGAGGTTTCGTCGGCCCGCGGAAGGTGGGAACATCTGCGGGCCGCGGTAGTTTAACCCCTGATTTAGGAAGAGACAATATCGGCGGAAATGTCCTTGATTTCCGCACTCCCAGCAAAAACTGACTGTTTCTCCCTGTGGCGGCGCCGATGGCCGCATGGGCTCAGGGGCGGTACTCACTGGGTTTTGTGGTGTCAGTGTTGCTATCAGCTTGGCTAGCATGTCCGTCAGTTGAGTGACTTTTGATGCCGTCGCCAACTGGGACACGGCAGCCGCGGCGGGGGTTTCCTCCCCTTGTCCCGCGGCCGTGTCTGCGCGGTCTATCTCCACTTGGCGGGAGCTTCCGCGACTTTTATGCATTTGGTTAGCTAGGAGGTAAGCTTCCCCCTCAGTCAGAGCATCTTCAACGGTGGTGACTCCCCTAGCTAGAAACTGGTGGTGGAGACCCAGATCGTCGACAGATGCTATGAAAGCGTCGAGGGTGTACCTCTCGCGGTTGACTGGGGGCAAGTCGCTGTACGCGATCTGTGCCAGCTTCATGACCGCGGCGGCATGCTCCCGCAGCGGGGTGCGGGGATCACGCCGCAACCTCTGCAATCGGGCCTTGGCATCTGTAGCAGAGAGGCCAAAGCGGGCCCGCAGAGAAGCAAAGATATTATCAATGTCTACGCCCAGCCCATAGGGCTTGGCTTTGTCCATCAATGCCATTCTAAGCTTCAACAGGGCCACCCTAGGGGGCCACTGAGCGACGTCCATTACGTCGCTAAACTCTTGGATAAATTGTTCCACCTCCTCTTCACCCGTGAAGGTGGGCGCCTTTAACCTGTAGCGGTCTTCAGCTAGTTCTCGCGGAACCCTTCGCTCTTCTACTACATGGTTAACAGGCATTGTCTCTACAGCATTGTCTCTACGCTCACCTTCGATTTCCGGTGGTTGAGTTCCAGCATTTTCAGTCTCCATCTTGGATGCACTATCCCACCGCTGCCACCACTGTTATAATTTTCAGATTTAGGGTTGATATGCTATCCAGAGAGTCTATTTATCTAGTATAGAACTGCACCAGGCTAAGTCGAGTGAACGAGTATATTTTACACACAACTATACATTACAAAAACACGATACATTATTTCTAACAAGTTACACATCTAATCTATCTCACACTCTAGCTTCGACTGAGTTAGCAGCGGGAAACTACAATTGCTGCTAACTATCAACTACGCTAATTGGCTATCCATTGTTCCGGGTCAATTACGCGACCCTACATGTTGTGCTGCTGGTAGTTCCACGAACCACCACAATATGAGACTATTGAATCAAAATGTATTTCAATGCATTCGGTACTTCCAGTAAAATTTAATGAACTAGCAGCAATTGGTCATGTATGACTGTTACTGTACTGCTGCATGTTAATTAATATTATGACAGCCATACTTAGAGTTTTCTGAAATTCGTTTTATAATTGCCAGATTGTTGCTGTCTGTATTGAACTAATGCAGCAACAGCCAAGTTTAAACAGATCTAAAACAAACCATCACAAAGCTTTTTTTAATTTAGTATCCAAAGGTAAATATTAATACTAAATTAATTTTCAATTAGAAGCTTGATACTAGTCACATTAATTTGATATTACTGTCAGAATTATTTTTTCATTATAACACAAAAGTCATGATGACTTATTGCTCTTTATAAAAGAAGTAATTGTGGGCAATGAATGTAGAAATTTAAGAGTATGATATTGTTAAACTACATAATTTATTTTTGTTCCTATAGCAATTTAAATTCAATTTAAATTAGAATACTTTACACTTATTGCACTGTGAATCTATCTATTTAGAGGTCTAAAGAGCAAACTTGGAAAGAAGATGAGCTCAAGCAGTCGCTGAAGGTAAATATATGTTTTTTTTATGCTTAAGTAGTTTTAGTCTAATTCACTTTATTCTTAAAGATTGTATAATCATAACTAGCATTTATGCATGTCTGGTTTCTTGATGGAGTATAAAATCTCAAGCATTTTGAGAATTTGACAGATCAAGTATTGAAACTGTTGGGTTTGCATTGAAGTAGTTTTTCCTTTAAAATGTTAATAAAGTATTTATATTATTAAAATTAATTATCTGTTACAGCATATTAATCAGGAGAAAAGTCACAGCAAATCAAAGAGTAAACATGGGGATGATTCAAGGCCCAAAGGTATTGTAAAATTTCAAACAACAGTTGAAGCTTTTGTAATATGCATTCATTAGAAAAAAAAAATATGCTAGAAGAATTAATGAAGAATTAAACTTAATGCTAAGCTGAACTCTTTTTTTTAGTTGAAATATGTTACATTTTCCAAAATGTATTCAATTCTCGACTAGATTTAATAAGTGGTTATAGCTCCAGGGTTGTAGGTTATAAGAAATGTCAAAAGTTTTGTTGATGGTGAATTGAGTTATTCTTAGATTTAAATATTATAAATAGCCAATCTGGTGTAGAAACTATTGAAAAAGTTGTCTGCTGTAGATTCTAGTCACAGAAGCAAAGTAGAAGGTAGTAATAGAAAAGATAAAGACGAACAAAGAGAGAGGCGGCATCGGGATGACAAAGACAGAGAGAAACATCACAGAGATGACCGAGATGAAAGAAGACACAGGGATGACCGAGATAGACGACGTGCGGATGATCATGAAAGAGACAAACGGAGAGATCGTGGTGGAGATGAAAAAGAACGGCGGCATCATGGAAGCTCTGACAGAAAGACTAGTGATAGAGAAAGAGGTCATAGAGACGATGGCGGAAAGGAGAGAAGACACAGGGAAGATGGTGATAGAGAAAGAAAACACAGGGAAGATGGTGATAGAGAAAGAAAACACAGGGAAGATGGTGATAGAGAAAGAAAACACAGAGATGATAGAGATAGAGAAAAAAGACGCAGAGATGAGGTTGACAAGGAAAGGCGGCATAGAGATGATGGTGACCGGGAAAGAAGACATAAAGATGATCGTGATAGAGAGAGAAGACATAGAGATGAGGGTGACAAGGAAAGAAAACATAGAGATGATAAAGATCGAGAAAAAAGGCATAGGGATGATGGTGATAAAGACAGAAGACACAGAGATGATGGAGATAGAGACAAAGAAAAGCGACACAGTGAAAGGCGACATCAAAGTGGTGAAGAGAGAGATAGACGTCACAGGGATAGAGATAATGATGATCGAGAGAGAAGAGACCGAGAAGAGAAAGATGGAAGGCATCATGAGAATGGTGATAGAAAATATAGGGATAGTGATGACAAAGAGAGAAAGCATAGAGATCGAAAGGAAAGAGATGAGAATGACAGCAGACACAGAGATCGAGATAAACAAGATGAGAACCAAAGTGATCGTAGAGATCGGCGTGATCGGGAAAGGCGTGATAAGCATGAAGAGAGTAGAGATCATAGAAAGAGAGAGCACAGAGATGATAAATATAAGAGTGCCGATGAAAGAGATAAGAGACAAGATGACAACGAAATGAATCATCATAATGATAGGCGACACCGAGACAGACCGGGTAAAACAGATTATGACGATACAGAAGAATCTAATGGTGCAGATAACCACAATAGGGTAATACAACTTTTCTTTATCTCATTTTGGAATTGTTAATTCATATTCGCATAATTTAGTTTCTTTGTCACAAAATATTTTCTACATGCAGAACTTTATATATATGATATATTTTACTCATGTAAATTTTAGAAAGTTTCCGGTAATGCCAAAGAGAACGCAAAAACAACAGCATTAAGGTTGGTTCTAGGAATATATCTCTAAGTTTTGTGTGCCAATTATCTGCAGAACTGTATATATTTTTCACTGAAACATCATTTATTGGGGGATACTTTCTTACGGTGAATAATTAACCCATATAAGCCATGCCACTCTTACAGAGTACCTTTAAGTACTAAAAGCAGTCCTTAAGAAAGGTATAGACCGTCACACCAATTAGTTAGAAAATTTTGCTGCTCTAACACTGCTTATTGATGCACAAATAGTTTAGCAAGTAACTTGATAGATAGTCCATATGCTGGACAGAAAATTTCAATTGAATCAGTGATGTAAGCTTTTAGAAAAGAAGTCAAGCTAATGAATGGTTACTTAGTCTAAAAGCAAGATGTTTCTTATCAGGCAACTATTCTATTTTAGCAAAGAACAGGAGCAGGAAGTAGACGAATATGGTGGATATGATGAGGACGACTTTGAGGTACATTTATAAAACTTTGGTTGCTCTATTGAAAACTGGTATGCCAGATTTTGTTTGATTCCAATTCTGACAATTATATTGATAAGCTTCAGAGTTGAAACTGTAAGGAAGCCGCATATTCAAACCAATTGTTATTGGCATAAAATTGTTTAAGGTTATTTACTGCTTTTACAACACACTGTCACTTGTTTACGTCATAAATATTGCTTAATTTTATATTGCATATATTAAATAGATTTAGGACTTCAAAAAAGTTCTCTTTGATTGAAAACCTTGTATTTTTGCTTTTCAAAAGTCAGATTTTCTTTCATTTGAGTTTCTGATTGCTGATTTCTTCAGGACTATGATGATGATTTCGAGGATGACGACGGTGGTGCTGATGAAGGAGAGGGGAGAGCAAAGTCTAGAGCTGTGGTGAGTAGCTGCTAACATTCCTTGTTTTAATTTAATAATTCATTAACAGACAAACAACTAGCTATTTGTTTTTCAAAATGAATTGCCTTTTGTGAGAGGACATGACAAGGGAATGATTTAAAATTAATTGAAGGAATTATTGGAAGTTGGTTACAATTCTAAGTAATAGCATCATGTGCATTAAATAATGAGCTTATTTTAAAGCTGCGTTAGCAAAACTTAATATTATATAGTGCACAATTTTCAAACAAAATCTATTTCATTTCTATGTAATTTATTTAAAATAGTAATGTTAAAATAGCAAAGTAAAATTAGAGCTTGGTATTGACAATCTCTTACACATTTCTGTGTTGTGGAAAATTTCCCAGCATGTAACTTGTGGTCTTGTAGATATCTGTAGATGGTAATACTGTACAGAATATGGTAATTTATCTAACACCCCATGCTAACTCCTGTGTGTGTATGTTGTTTGTTTGACTAATAGGAGGCCTTGTAGTCAGTCTAGTGGTTAGAGCTGCAGATCTAATGTGACACATGTTGTGTAGGGTTTGTCGTAGAACTCCCAGTTAGATTGTAGGTGATGGCAGGAATAGCATTCGATCATAATTTGTTTAAATAGTATCAAGCCAAATTGTCAGTAGGTTTTACGGAGGAGAATCTATCTAAAAACATTAGTGTTGTTCCTAGAATTGTGACTATAAACAAGTTGGGTGGTACTGAATCCATTCGGTAAATATTGTGTTTCATTGCAGAAATCTCGAGAGAAAAAGGCTGTAAGTTTGCTGCTCATGCTCTCACTCATATACTTATGACAATAATATTTTAGTATCTTAAGTTGTACTATTCTTTCAAATGATTTAGTATATCTCTATTAGCTCTTCTACTTCAGCATGTTTTATAATTGAGCAATTCTAATCCTCATCACTGCTAGTCAACAATAGAAAGGCAACCTTTCTTTTGATATTATTCATTGTGGCTTTACTTTGGTTGAGATATTTTTTCTGTACATACAAGTATGGTTAGAGATCTCCAAATATAATGATAAAATTTATAATATAACTTTTTATGCCAAATGTAATGTAGATCAAATTTTAACATTTCTGCTTTAGTAAACTGATATTATATTGTTTTGAACTCATGTAGATGGTTATCTATTTGTTAGTGTCTGAAAAGTTGAAAGTAAAGCTTGAAAAGAAAGAAAATTGAAAGCAAATAATCTATAGATTTTTAAGAAGTTTTGCTAAGCAAAGGTAATTAAGCAGAGTTTTGTTTTTCAGACTAACAATGAGATGGAGGAGCTGTTTGACGCCCTCAATGCTGAGAATGAGAGATTACTGGCTAGCTCAAGGAAGTCCTTTAACTCAGATGATGTGAGTTGAACTGGTTGTAAATATGGCACTTGGGCTACTTCTTACTGCATAATGCATTAAGAGCTAGATAGTTGACTTGTACTTCACAGTTATAAGTTATACAGCCCCAGTTGTATTTCTGCAACCCAATTATCAATAATTTAAATATATTTTGCAAATTGGATGTACTAATAGAAGTACCTCTAAAATGGCACCAACATTGGTATTTTTACTTTAAAAGACTGGAATTCTTGCATTATTTAACACAGCATGCAATACCTGATTCAAACAGAATACTTTTTGTGGTTTATGTTCTGTGTATAAGATGAAATCCCACGTTTTACTCCAATTTTATAAAACCACTAATTTCACAGACCATCTCTGTTATTTTTATACTAAGTGACTCTTGTTGTTGTAAGGTATTATTCTACTTTTTCAGACAACTGATTACGAGGAGAGAAGGTCTGGGCAGACAACCGCCAACAAACCGAGAAGTTTCATCAACTTTGTAGCTGCTAAGCAAAGGGACATGAATCAGAAGGTAAGAGAGGAGTGATCTGTGTCAGCAGGGGAGAAATATGCTGACTCTATGATAAATGTGTTGTACTTCCTGGTTGGTTTAAGTGTTTAACCTAATTATGTTTCTTTTGTGAATACCTAATCATTATTCAAATCAAAGGTAAGATGTAACATAGTTCAGTAAGTCTATACGCAGTATCCTATAGATTAGCAGTAGTAATGTTGATGTCTCTTTGGAGGGGTGGTGGACAATTCCGCCCCCTATGAGCACTAGAACTACTGCAACAAATATTAGCCACTATAGTTAGAGGATATAATAAGCTTTCATTAGTCTATGTTTATGGAAATTCCCTTGAATTAGTGAGCCAGCTAGCTCAATATTCCTAAGTAAGTGAAAGGCTGTGCAGACAGAAAGAAATATAACATGGCTTTGGAAATTCTAAGTCATAGTAGTAATTCTTTGAGGTCTATGTGTGTTTTGGCAAATGTTAAGACTAAAGTTGCGTAATTGTTATAGCTGGACACATCACCTTAATTATTTAATACCGGGTCTAAAAATGGCTAGGGTATGCTTAATAATGGCGTATAGTGAGATATAATCACTTAATTCTAAGCCCATCACAAATCCTGTCCTTTGCTCTAGAGAAAGCCCTGTTGTAAATTACTGGGTGCCCAATAAAGGTTGATGGTAAATTATCTGATAAACCTCTGCTAGCCGACAAGTGCAGACAACCCTTTTACTAATAGATTACCTAAAGTGTTGAGTAAACTATAACTGCAATAGTTGTAAACTCCAAGATTAGATTAGCTACACTATAAGAAAATATGCATCACATGCAACTCTTCAGTGAATAAGGTGTCATATTAGATTATAAACATTTACATCTGTATGATTATTTTACTAAAGATAAATGCAATCTTAACCTTCATTTAGTTACACTTGTTGGCCTCTGCTGTATACGCTAGTTTGACCTTCACTTGACCTTAGTCCTAATTTCAAAACTTCGTTTTACATTCATTTTTCATCAACTCAGTAGCTTAATGACCAACACTATGGTAGTACACAGTGTACTGCACTATGTACTGCACTGTATACTGTACTATGTACTGCACTATGTACTGCACTATAGTACTACACTGTGTACTGTACTGTATACTGCATTACACCATGACAGTATGCACTACCCTGTTTACTACTATATGTTTGATTATGTCCACTCCATTTTCTAACTTTATTATTTAAAGATTCTATGATATACAAGTAGGTGGCTGTGAACACCATTAAGTGCTAAGGAATTCATGAGTTTTGTAGCTTGTGGCCTACCCATATGGGAGTATGTCACCCAGTGTCAAGTCTTCACACACAAAATCCTTGACTAGATTAGGGTATAGCATGTAATGTATAGTGTTTAGCATATAGTATCCCTAAAGCATGTAATGTATAGTGTTTAGCATATAGTATCCCTATAGCATGAAGTGTATAGCATGTAGTTGATAGGTTGTAGCATGTAGTATATAGTCTGTAGCATGTAAATGTATAGTGTGTAGCATGTAGTTTATAGTGTATAGCATTTAGGGTGTAGCAACTGTGCAAAGCTCAATCACCATTCCTAAGCAATCATAAATGTCTTCACGATGCATTAATTGTAGAACTAATATTTGTATTGGAAGATGACTTCGTGTACATTTGTATGCTCATACTTGTACTGTAGTCACCTGACTCCTCATTTACATTTCTCTGCAAATAATCTGCACCCTAAAAGTCTTACAGGTGAACTGCAGCCTGCCTGCTACGACCTGTAAAGTGTACCTAATCTAAATCTACATTGTGTAATGAACAGCTCAACAAAGCTGAAGGTTTCTAAGACAACTCATTTTTAGAGAAAATGTAGCAAAAGAAGTTATGATTTTGAGAGATATTGAACATGCACCTAAACCGAAATTGATAATAGCAATTAAGAAATTAGGCTAATAGCATTTCTCCCTTACTGGTCAACCAATCAGCCAATGCTAGTTTCGAAAGACAATTGTTGATGTCTAACAATCAGTGTTGGAAGCATGAAGCATGAATAGACCTTCAATCTAAGATGACAAAGTTTCAATAGTGGGGGGGGGGGTAACGTATTGCTTCAAACAGAGTGACTGATATAGCTTAGAACTAGGCAAGTGATAAATTGTATGACTTTAAGATGACTGCAGTTTATCTTTATAAGGAAACAATGTTTAGTCATGGAAATCTAGAAACTGACTTATATATCAATAGAGAGATGATTGGGACAGATCTAAAAGCTAGCACAAAACATCTTCAATTTACTTCCTTGAATAACAAATTACACACTTCTTTAGTTTGTAGTAATATTTGGTATACTGCTCAACTAAGTTTTAGCAAAGTTTATGAGAATTAGTTGTAAACAAAGTTACTCATAATCTAATTGCTCAACTTTTTTTGAAGGAACATTCTTCTATTTTGCAACATCTCTCATCTTAGTTGTGAAATTCCGAATTATTTAACATGATATCATTAGCATAACCTATTGTTACCATCACTTGAGCCCCCTGTGCTATATTTGAATATGAATAAAATATCAGGTAGCTGAATAGACCAAGTTATATAGTTAAAGGGTGGAAACTCCATGCCTCAGAAACTTTCTATAACTTGCAGTGTAGTTTTTAAACCACAAGCCACTCCAGCACCCCTCAAGAAGTGCTTCAAAACCTGCTAACCTCATGTTATTACACTTATATATTATAGCTTACATTTTTAGAAGTTTGCAACTTAGGAACAGTAGCGGAGAAATTGAGATACCCTAAGTTCTTTAATTGAAATTCTTGTTTGAATATAACTTCTTTTGCTACATTTTTACTCTAGAACACAGGCTTTTCTCAATTTCTCTGTTACTGCCCCTACCTCCTTGCTCCTCTGTTATAGCACTTCCCTTACCTCAACTTATTCTGCAGCAGGGCACCAGTCTTGCTAAGTGGAAATCTGTAGATTGTTTAGTCTAGGTCCACAGTAGTTGTCTTCACGATATAGAAAAGCCCTGCGTGGCAAAAACGCACTGTATAATATAATACTGCATATACAATGCTTAAATTCAAACTTTATTGCCCACCAAATGGCATGTTATACTGTCCAATATACAGAAGCTATTAGTAGATAGTTTACTTACAGTGAACTCTAATCCAACACTCCTCAGCACTGACTGTGAATTGAGTTATTTACAGTAATAGTAATAGTTGAATAACATCACACATGAATAATCTTGGACTTCCTCATTGGGTTACTTCTTAGCCTATTGCTGCAAGTGTATTATGGGTAGTAAGAAGGCTGTCTTAGAGTTCGTATCACATGTAACCTCACTGAACAATGGGTCACTAGCTAAGCTATGCAATGTCTAGTATTCTAATTGAACTCAGCTGTACAAGTGTCATAGTTTAGGACAATAGATTGGAAATTTTAGTAGCAAGTACTTTGAAATGCAAGTAATATAGAACGGGTTTTGGCGTAGACAACGTTTTAGTTATTTAGCATTAGTTCTAAGGAATAGCTAGCATTAGCTCTAAAAAATATTTAGCAGAAGTTGTTTGTCTTGGAAGCATAGCAACTAGGTTATATTCCCAATGCTAAACCAAGCAATTGAAGTACCAAAAATATCAAATTTCTATCACGGCAGGCACGTAGTGGAGTGTAGTAATTCAATGATAACTTTTTAATTACAAAATGTAATAAAAGTACAATATGTACAATCAGAGTTTCAATGCCTTCAAGACCTTTGCCTGCAGTGCTACTGCCTCAGGCTAGTGTGGTGACTATACGTTTCTACAGCTTTTTCTCATACATAAATCCTGCCTACTATAATCGTACTCCAATGTAAAAATTGATAATGTTTCAATATTTCATTTCAAAGGCATTTTATATCTAAACAGTTGAATGTAATAAAACAATGCATCCAGTCTAAAAATAGTTTTGATAATTCCTGCTTACATTTGTATATATTTGTATATGCTAGAACCACATTTTGACTTGTGACAGGTTTTTTCTAGTGAAAGAAAATGACATAGTAAATGTCTAGTCAATTGTAAGTCTAGGCTTTATAATTAATCATGTTGATGATGAAAACCCATTGTGTTAGAAAAGAATAGAGTCAAAAGCTCTTAGTAAACACTGTAGTACTCTACTGAATGCTAGCAGCTCTTCAGCTTTAGGGTTTTTATACCAAAAAAGGGTAAAACTCTGAAGTTATTCACGATGACTTTGTTTGCTGACTCTCCTAAGATTTTCTGACTGATATTACAGGCTGCCTCCAAGGCGAGGAAGAGATGTACGGAGCTACTCAGCATAGTGGAGTTGGATACTGTGCATATGACTCTGTTTGACCTTCCACCTGTCAGAGAATATGACCTCTACATGAGCAGCTTTGGTCGTACCAACGCTCAACAGGTGAGATTTATTGGTCATGACTTGAGATAATGGGGAGTCGCTGTGGTCTAGGGGTTAGAGCTTTAGCGCAGAAAGCAAGAAGTCATGGGTTCAAGCCGACAAAGGCCATTGGTGATGTTAGGAAGAGCATTCAGTCATAATTGCTCCTGTGCTTCATCTGAATAGTCTTTAGCCCGCTTTAACAAAAACACTTTCCATTAGGGGTTTCTCACAGGGATGGTGACTATAAACTTGTGTGAGTTTTTATGACTTGAGATAACGCATGCCATTGTTATTAGCATTGTGAATCATTTATTAAGCTGATCTCTAGCTTTATTTTAGAAAAAAAGTCTTACACAAGGAAACTTCTAGATCAAATTTTAATAATGAGGAAAACATGTTGTGGTCAAAACAAAGGAAGTTGTGTAGCTGAAACCATTCACAATGTTTTATACTGACTCGTGTATCTCTTCTTATTCATTTACTCTATATGAATGAAATGAACCAGCTTAGCTATTTATAATCTATGATTACGCAACTATATTTAGTAATAGAATTCAATAATTAATATTTATAAAATAGTACAATAGCGTTTTTATTATATTTAAATATATTTTGTGAATTTTTATTCAATATGTTGCATTTATATTCCAGAATAAATTTTAATATTTTTGTTGGCAACATTCGAAGCAGTTATTCCGTATTGTATATTTGTTAACGCTGCTGTTGGTGTTTAGGTCTACATACAGACTAATGATGACAATCTGGACAGAGACGTACAGACAGAAGATATCGAAGTATCTAGCAGGTGGACACAACACCCCGCAGAGGGGGCTACTGTATGCGGAGTTGTAGATGACACTCACCCAGGTGCAGACGCCAATGCAGCCGTCACTAAAGCTGATGACGGAAGACTGACAGCTTTCTTGCAAAGGGCCTGTCAGGTAAGTCTTTCTCAGTTTTTTTCAGTTTCTCTCAATTTCTCCCAGTCTCTCTCAGTTTCTTTTGAAAAGGAGCAGCCATTGTCCAGGAGTTAGAGCGTCAGCTTAGTAAACAGGAAGTCATGGGTTCAAACCCCAGTAAAAGCCATTGGTGATGTTAGGAAGCGCATCCAGTCATATTTGCTTCTGTGACACATATGAATAAGTTCTTAGCCCAATTTAAAAAAGTCCTTTTATCACGGGTTCTCACAGGGATAGTGACTATAAACTTGCATGAGCTTTTTTATGTCGGTCTCTCTTGGTATCAGGTTAGTCATTCTTGGTTACTATTGGTGCTAGGGAAGTAATTTCAGTCAAATTTTGTTAGAAGTGATTAGTTGCGTAGACTATAAATTCTTACTGAACCACTAACATTAAAATCATATTATAATTTTATTTGTAAAAAAATATTAAGTGCCAAATTATTTGTCCCTGATTAGTGTTTAATGTTTCCACATTTTTGTAAAATGATTTTTGCCTCAAACTTAAATCTTTAATCTTTTTTATTCTTCAGGTGGTGGAGAGGTTGATAAATGAAGAGCACGTAAAGAGCTCATATACCGAGAAGTCTGCTAGCTTCAGCAGCAGCGAGGGCTACGTTAGCCTTAGGTCTGTAGAGATATTCAGCTCCAGGCAGGTGGCTCGGTGTCATTTCTCCCCCTCAGACAGTGCGATGTTGTTGACTATGCATACTGCACCCACTAAGGTTGGTTGAGCTAATGTTTGATAAATACTCTGCAGTATTTTGAAAGCTTCCTTCTGTTTTGTCAATTCTACAATTGCTCAAAGATCCCTCTTCAAAGGTTATTGCCTTTTTTAAAATTATAAAGTTTTAAAATTAGTCATTTTAAAAATGAGCAATTATAATAACAGGAACTATATTTTTAATTTGTTTATTTACTAAATAACTGAAGTTTTAATCAAGTTGCTAATTATTTAGTAAAACTAATCATTATTAAAATAACTGGCACAGAGTAACTATATAAATAATGATATATATATCCTAAAATTGTCACCATATTCATATTTTAGAAACTGTTTAATTTAAAATAGCAATTTTCCAGTTGTTGATGTTGAAATGGGAATTCAAATTAGATTATTGAAATGCTGATATATACAATCTCTTGCCATTATATTGATAGAACTTTCTTCTACAGTTTGCTGTAGGTTGATCTAATTATGCTTGAGGAAAATTGCTTTATTTAAGTTATTTATGACTCATTTAGCTACCTGTTGACACCTCTGACACGTATGAGGAAAAACTGCTACAATTGCCCAGAGGAAAAATTTTTTATTGTCAAATTTTAGAGGAAGAAATATTTAGCAGTTTCATTTTGTGACAGCTTTCATGAGAAATGAGACATTAAGCAGAAGTCTAACTCTGCTGTGTTAGCATATGTACATGACTACACGCAGGTATTTTTTGTAATAACATGTTTTTGAGTGCAGTTTATGTTCATCTGTTTTAGCCTGTAGATAAGAAACTGGATAAATATGGTATGATTGGAGTGTGGAACACTAATGACCCGTCACAACCCCAGAAGTATGTTTAATCAACATTTTCACACAATTTATCTGATTTTCTTATAATCAAACACTGCTTGTACACGAAAACATTTTCATATTTAAACAGATTTAAAAAATAAGAGTCATCCTCTTATTTATTGAATGAGAAGTATTTATGTCTTTTATTGGTGAGTTTAAAGTTGCCAACACATTTGGCAAAACTCAATATATTTTGATTCTTTTCTAAAACGAAAGTTTGAAGGAATGTTGAAAACACACCGGTAAAAATGTAACTAAAAAGAACACAATTTCTTGTCTTGTTCATTTGATTAATATAGCCCCTCATAGTTAGTGCAATGGTAATGTTATAATTTTATTCATATTCATTGACAAGTGCAATTCTTTGTTTGTTAAAATTCCTGTCCAATATAATCGATTAATTGCATTCTGAACGATAATGGTTCAGCAAACGATTATCATAATTATTTGTTAATAGTTATAAATATTCCATGCGTCATCATCTGTACATTTATAATCATTGCTCAGCATGACCTGTCACAAAGAAAGTATTTTTTCCACAGATCTCAAATGATTTTATTATTTTGCTGTGAGACATGAGTATAATTGCCTTCTCTTGTCATGGAAAGTATTTTTGCAGCATTTCAATTAACTTTCAGGTTGCTGTTTGCACTTTAAAGGCACAACTACTGGTATATGCTTAGTATTAAATTATTCTGCTTCATTTTAAATGAATATTGCTGTCACAAAAGCCGTTTATAAGACTTTCCTCAGTGTTTGCTCATAGGTACAAATAGGTCAGGAAGCTATGATGCAAATGTACTTGGTTGTTGTTTTGTATCCAAGCTCAAAATATTTATTCTTCTTTTACCAAAACATCGTCACATTCCTCTGCCCTGATTTCATCTTGTTTTATGTTGGTAGGATTGTGGCGAGTGCGAGCATGCCAACTTGCTGTTGCTTCAGTCCTATAAAAACTACCTTGGTGTTTGGGGGAATGCAGGACGGGTCCCTTGTTGCGTGGGATCTACGAGAGCCACCGACGATGCACCACAGCTATATCTGCGGAGGACAGGACTGGCTGCTGAGGTTTCCCACGTATAACACTGCAGGGGTCCTGCAGTATGACAATCACAACAGTCCAATCACAGCCCTCGTACCTGTTCTTACTGACAGTGGCAAGTCAGCCTCTCAAGGTGCTTGTTTTCTGCATAATACATTTCACTGCTTGTGTTAAATTTGCAAAAATAGTTTAGCTGGCTATGAAAAGTATCTCTATAACCTTACTAGGTTTGTTTTAAAAACAATTAGAATGAAAAATTAACGAAGTCAAACCATGTTATCACCCAATCAGATCATGGTATTTGAAATATTATTTTCTCAGCATTTTTTGTTTGGTGGAAGTGATTGTTCAAAACTTAAATTTTTCAGAAACTAAATATGTTTCTAATGACAAGTTTCACTTTTAATTCCACAACCTACTTGAAACATGTGAATGATTTAATGATAAACTAGATGCTATCTGTGTCCAGCATTAGTTGTGTTAATGTTTATTTATAAATATTATATAAACAAGTATGCTGTAAGGTACGTGCACATTGATAGTTTTTACATGGTGTGCATTAACTTCAGCTAATAATGTAACATATGGGAACTGCTAGACTAAACATTAGATTCTCAGCTGAGCTTAAGTATACAAATATTCAGATAGTAAATTAACATTGGCCTAGTAAATGACAGGCTTGCTTAGCCTGTGAGTCTTGTTAGAATGTTGGTGGGAAAAGCTACTCGGCCCGTAAAACACACTTCTCCACAACTTAGGAAATTCCTTTATCATGTTGTTACCATATAGCATGAGACAAAGTTTGTGACCATTTATAACACTTCATAAAATAAGATTTTTCAAGCTAGAGTTTTCGGGCTAAAGTTGAGTCTATGCAAGCACACTATCGCAATGACAATGTTTATAAAATCATATGAAACTTTAACTGCTCTAGTTTGCTTAGCATCTTGCATTGCTATATGTTTATATTATATATGAAAGATATATATGGATATAGAGATAATCTACTGCCTATCTCATACCTACACTTGTTGCTATACACACAGATGTCTTTATACTACACACTGCCATTTCTGCGTTACAGTTACATATTCTAAAACATTCTTTTATTGCAGAGGCTGGTTCAGGGCTCTCCTTTCAGCTGGCAACTCTTGAACGAAATGGAATTGTCAACTTATGGGTAGGTTTTAGTGGAGTAGCTATATGCCTAGTAATTGTAGATAGGCTGAAGAAAACTTGTAGTTGAGGTCACATAACTCCGAATTTTAGTTCAATTTAAGTTTGAGAGTCTTTTACAGTTGTCTAGTAATTTACTTAAAGTGTTGAAGTACTCACAATTTTTTTTGGAAGCAAATGGGTTTTTTTCTGTAATTTGACGAAAGTAATAGCGTGGTTTAGTTGATGCTTTTAAGAAAAATACTAATTATTTTATTTAAGATATTTGTTTTATATGCATAGGATATAATTATGTTGCAAAATTGAATTCGTAGCTTTTAATGGTAATGCTGTATACGGTACTTAGTTATAGTGCATACCATTTCATGTTTCCTTTAGATTGGTTTCTCATTCTAGGTCGTAGCTGAGATCCTAGAGACTAACATGGCTGGTTCAGAGTCTGACCTAGGGCTGTCTCCTAATGGGAAAATAAAGTTACTCAAAAGCTCTACTATCTCACTTACCGCTATCAATAAGTAACTACACTGCATATTATACAACAGTATAAATGGTCTTTTAATTTTGGCAATATTTATGTTGATTCAATTATTTGATATGATTCTACCTTCTTTTGCTGGCATGAAATCTAATTTATTTATTTATCTGTTTGACAGAATTGATATCAATCAGTCCCTGTATACTCTTGACCTGAAGCTAAATCCGACCAATCACAACCACTTCTATGTGGCTACTGATAGCGGAGTTGTCTTGCACGGCACACGGTTTGGAACTCAGAAAATCATTCCTCGGTGCTACAAATCTGTTGACACGACACCGTGTGTAATCACCTCAGTCGACCTTCACCCTTTCGGACACCCTGTACTTCTGGTAAGTTTACACCTCATTTCCTTCCACTCTTATTCGAAGTACATACATTATCAACTTATTTGTTGTGCTTTATCATTAACATGGATGCGTAAGTATATATGGCCATTTAACAAAATCGTATTGAATTACAAATTCTACTTGAAAATTTTATGAAAAGTGAATATTTTGCTTGTAAGTTGTGCATCAATACGTTGTTAGTAGCAGACCTTATCAATAGACAGTGTTAGCCATATGATAGTCAAGTTATAATATTGAACAAGGAATATTCTGATTACAGGCCGGGTGTGAAGATGGATCAATACGCCTGCACCACTTGTCTGCTGGTAAGCATGCTCACTCACTCTTATCAATTCTGTTTATAATAAATTTTATTGTTTAATAGTTTTTTTATTTGATATTGTATACTAATTGCAGCATTAACATTCTATTCTCTGTTCTATATGGATAGTGAAGAAAATTTTACTCTTTGTTCACTTTCCATCTCATAAAAGTCACTATGAATATGTATAATAATTATAACTATTTCACTCTCATTAGTTGATGTGTTTAAAATTCTTGTACTTCACTTGATTGTATATTGCATTATGTTAACCATAGCGTTGAAATTTCATATCTTGACATTATCTGGTAACTTTCTATATAATTTCTAAGTCTGTTGAAACCAAGAGGAAAGCCCACATCAAGTAACTACAAAACTGTTTTTCCTGTCAGTTGATCTTTTTTAAAATTCTATTATCCGACGTGGTTGCATTGCTATATAATGTATGACTACATTGCCATATATTACATGGTTACATTGTCATATATTACATCGTTACATTGCCATATATTATATGGTTAGATGACCATATAATATTACATGTTTTCACTGTAGAATCTCCAATCATCATATGGGAAACATCTACTAATGGCTCAGCTATCCGCAAAGTTTTATGGTCTCGTAGCTGCGCTTACATCATCTTTGTGTTAGACTCAAATTCTATTGTCCACATGTGGGATTTGCTGCGTAATGATGCCGAGCCCATGGCTTCAGAGCAAGTCTCTGAGGCTAACAGCAGGTGAGTCAATCCTTACTCAACATGTTATATTATGGCTATTATGTCAGTCATCCCAAGCTCCTAAAAACTAATCAACCTCTAAATACGAAACCGCCACAAATTATAAAGTGCTGCCAATGCGGTTAGTGGCAAAACAGCTCTTAAATATAATAAATGTACTTTTCAAAGCATTTCATTGCCAGTACAACCAATATACTCAAATACTTTGCTGAACATAATGCATATTTTTAATGCTATTAATCACATTTTAAACTTATGAATTTTATAAAGGTAATCTTTCATTTGTGAAGTCAGTTAAATATGAAATTAGGTAAAGCTGTATATTGGTTGCTAAAAGAATATATTATATAAACATAATTTTTGAATAATCAACTTTCAAGCATGTCATTACTTACATTTCTACCTGTAGTGCTGTGGATATATGTCTATCAGATGAAAGCCAGAGTCACTCTCGGCCAAAGATGGTGAGTTTAAGTGTACAAAGTATGATGCTTTAGTTAAATATAGTTTTATAGTATTATTTGGGATGCAGATGTGCTAGATAAAGTCTTAATACTTTACCTAGGTAGAACTGTACAGTCATGTGTGCATATGGATCAGTTTTACACATGCAATTCATTATACATAATGTGTACATATTTATGCCACTATATGTGGTGGGTACAAGTATCAATCACCTGTTCATGTATGCCACTATAGGTGGTGGGTACAAGTGCCAATCACCTGTTCATGTTTGCCACTATAGGTGGTGTGTACAAGTATAAGTCACATGTGTATGTATGTCATTGTAGGTGGTGAACTATGACGACGGCAAAGTACAAGTGCACCTGCTAAGCAGCCATGTTAGCAATCTACAGCCGGGAGAAAATGAACAGTTCTCTAGATTTGTTGAACAACTTTAACTTCTTAGTTACGCATGACGTTGTTTTTGCCTAACTTGTCTTTATTTTGTTTGTAATCATTTTAATTTCAGTAAATCCATCCAATTTTTCCGTCCATTGTTTTATATTCTCTATAGAATACTGCATACTTTTACCTCTTTATTAATACACTAATTTTATCTATATATCCCAGTTCTTGCATGAAACTGCAGGATATCAAGATAAAAAGTACAAATATTTTAAACATCACGTTTTTGTAATGAGGGAATAACTTTTAAAATAAATTTTAAGCAAACCACAGCCAAGCTGCTTATTAATAGATTACAATATACATACGCTCGGTTTTGACCATATATGTAAGCACAAAACACAACCTGTGTAAACAACTAGAATATTTGACGGTCATAAAAACAACACATGGTACAAAATGTCTTAAAAAACAATACACATATCTAGCAAATCTAAAGGGAATTGGTGTTTAATTAGTGCTTCCTACATTCAATTTAGCATATCTAACTAAATCAAATAAAATGATAACTAATATTTAACAAACACAAATAAAAAAGAAGACTACAATGACCAGCTGCGTTATTATTCCAAGCATCATTCTATACCCAATAATAATAATAACAATAAAACCTGCAACAGGTAAAGTGAAAAACACCAGACTTGCAGGCTTACTCAACATAATGAGTTTTACTGTGCTTTACTGAATTTAGCTTGAAAAATACTAAGTATAGAAAATATTATACTACGTGGAGCACAGTTATTCGGGAGCACTTGCTTTAGAGTTGTCCTCTATTTCTTTGTCCTTCACTGGTTTCTTACTCATAGGTAGCATGTTTCTATAGAACGACCAAGTATAGTCAATCATAAGCTCCTGTGTAATCTCTGGTAACTCTCCAACTTGTCTTCCGGGATTACCAGCATACACTGCGAATGGCGGAACATATGTGTCTGGTGCAAGCACCGTCCCGTCCAATACAGCACAACAGTCTTTGAGCATACTTAGTCTACCTAGTACACAGTTTTTACCGATGTGAACATATGACCCGACTTGAGCGCAATTCACAATAGAGTTCTCTCCTATGTAGACATGTTCACCTACAACATGAATGTGTGTGATTACACTAGAGCATACCGATAGCATGTGGTGTTTTACAGATGACTAAAGGTTTTTGAGAATTGACTAATTACCACTTTTAGCAATATGACTTCAGTAATGAAATAATTCAGCAATCCTGGTACACTGGCATTGAATATGACTTTTACTAACAACAAACAGGAAGTATAAATGTATATATAAATGTTGATCTGCAGAAAATTTAGGAAACACCACAGACTGCTACAAGAATTTTTATAAATTGGATACAAACTAACCTATATATAATGGAAAAAATGCAACACCCTTAGCGAATCTTTTAAAAGGTGGCCGAAGTATTGCATTTTCTCGAATGACTGTGTTCTTTCCAACTTTGAGACTAGCCAAGTCACCTCTTAAAATACAACCCTCCATCACGATGGTTTTGCCATTGAGTACTATGTTCTGACTGCCAGCTAACGTTGACAACTTGCTGACTTTATTACCAGATGCTGTTTCGATGTATTTCTGAGAGTGGTGATAGATGGGAGCAGGGTCCATATTTCAATTCTCTAAATAAAGCAGAAAATTTCTCCACAATATGAATTTAAATGAAAAATAACTTTAGTGAGTGAAATACAAATGGTAGCCAAATACAGTTTTATTAAAATTTTAAAAGCAGCAATAGCAAATAAATCAGAATATATATTCTATCTAAACCTAGCAGTGACAAAAACTATCACTATGATTGCTAGAACAATTTTTCACTGACAGGTAAATTATCAGGTTTATAGCAACTTATTTACAAAAGAGACACCATTACTTAATACTTAATAATAATGGTCACTTAGCAGAAGATTGTATCAGTTTGAATTAAGATCGGCTTTTCCTAACTTCAAATGTATAGAAATAATTATTTTCTAAAAAATCGAATCATTTTATTACTATTACTATTACTATTAGTTTATGTTAATTATTATCATTATGATCATGTCTAACTTTATTTTAAGCTAATCATTAGCCTTAGGCTTAGGCTTAGCTACAAGTACATAAGCTATATTTCTTTTCAACTAACTAGCACTTAGTATTACCAAAAAGTTATAGAAAATTGAATGTAAATTAGAATTGCAAATAATTAACAGCATTATATAAAAAAGAAGTGACATCAGTGTAAAATGGTAACAAAAAGACTGGCTCACTGTGGCAACACAAAATAAGAGTTTAGATTTTAAACGGAAATTGTTAGTAATTTGTCCTTGACATGGTTTAGGAGATAATGCTTGCAGATATTTAGGGGTTCCGTTAAGCCTGACGTATTTCTAAAAGCATCAAATTCAAGTTTGCAGCCAGTGTTGGAAACATTTGTGATTATGGCTGATGAGAAAGTAGTCATCTTCGAAAATGTTAACTTGCCAGCTCAGGGATTTGCTCATATGGAGGAAATACGAAGACAAGGAAAGCTTTGTGATGTGACATTGAAGGTTGGTTGGTAATCAGGGTTTTCAAATATCGCATTAAATTTAACTTGTACATTTCTATCATAAGGCCAATGCCCAGTGTCAGTGTGAATATCGGTATTAAACTAAAACTGACTCTGAGTGTGACTGTGAGCGTCAGTCAGAGTGTGAATCAGTCACTCACATTCACTCTAATGTGATGATCATGATGATGATGACAATGATGAGTTGGTCATGATAATTATCGTCTTTGAATCAGCTCAAAACTAAAACCAGCATTAGCAGTCACTCACACTGTAAGTGTAAGTGTAATTGTAATTATCAAACTGAAAGCTAGGTTTACTCCTAGTGATAGCTTTTAAATTGATCATTATGTTATTGACTTACCCATACTAACAGTTTACTTTCAGTTATATTACTTTTGAGTTTTGACCAAAACTACTAATTAGAAATTAATTTAGTAACTACTATTAATTAGTATTACTATTAGTATTACTAATAGTAATAGTATTACTATTACTAATAGGGCTTAAGTTTGACATTTGGTTTCACTTACTTTTAAACTAGAAATAAGTTACAGTTAAGTTTTAATTTGCATTGTGAGTTATGTTAGTTATGTTCAGTTCGTGTTGATGTAAATTTCTACGGCCAGCATCTGCATCTACTTAGCCTACTGTAACATTCACTGTGGCCTACTCAACAATTTGGTTCCAAGCTAACCACACATTTAGCTCAAGGTGAGTTTGTCAACAGTTGATAGGATTCAATTGTGAAAACCTATGCCACATGTATTTCTGTTCTCAACAACATTTTACCTGAAATCGTTAGATATCTTTAAACCTCAATTGGCAAAAGCTCGGCTTGCCAATCCTGAATGGTAGATTCCTAATTCTTTTCAACTCATGATAGAGTGTATACATGTAGTGCAAGTAATAATATCTCAGATATGAAATAACTCCGGTTTCTGGTGGTGCTGCAGCCTTAGTTGTTCTTGATTAGCTTAAGGTTTTAACTATAGTGAAATATGTTTATGTTAATTTAAACTCTAAATTATTACTTTAATCATTGACATTGAATATCAGTGTTAATTAATTGCCCTACTAAGTCTGTGATGTTGAGCTTCATTTTCATTTTACTTAGAGTAACATTTTTACGTTGTGATTTCAAGTCTGTATGAATGTCAATATGAGTATCACTGTAATCACATGTGTTACGGTTATAAGTTGGTAAGATCTTCATTCTCTCAAGAATTTATTGAGTCTGTGACATACATATACACGCTGATAAGTCCATTGAGTACAAGTATAGGAATACAGGTGAATAAAATGTGCCTGGAGATTGTTTTGACATTTTTGAAATTGTACTTGAAAGTGGCTCTTGAAAAGTGGACAAAAGAGGTAATACATTTTAATATTATATGTTGTAAAACAAGTTTTATTAAATGACACACTAGAAGTTGCTTTATAATTTTATGATCTTTCCACTTTGTTGTTATATCTTGTTTGCAACTGTTTTTACAGATAACATAACTGCAGTAATATGACATGCTATTAGATGTTGAAACTCATCAGTAATATATAAGCTGGGCTTAGCCTCCCAGCTAGTTCTATTTAACAAAATAATATTTAATATGCATACTCTGCATGTTTGTTTTACTGCAGGCAAGCTGTAGCATCAACTACTCCTTAGTTTATGTTGGCTCCTGCAAGATATTAGGTTATCAGGAGAATAAAATAAATTCAATAATAATAGCTCTATATTTAGATATAAACACCCGACAGTCTTTGTTCTATTGGATTTTGACTGCTATGTCAGTCTTGTAGAGATGTATTTGCCTGAAAAAAGTTATAAACATTTATTCACAATAAAATAAGTCAGATGTAGCCTAAACTATAAAGTTGTATAATTAACCCAGCAATGCCTCCTCTTCATTGTATCTAGATCAGCTCTATGAAGGTTCATTCAAACTCACTAGTTTTTGTGGAAACCATTGTTGAAACTTACCATATACCAGGGTCGAAATGAAAGACATATTAAGACGAGTTTAAAAGAATGTTTTTCTAGGGAGAAAGTATATTCTGTAGAAGCAGAAAGCCATCTGTTTGGCACTAAGTCACTCACATGGACAAGAAGTATACTTATTTGAGTCTGCATGTATTTCCTATCAACCAGAGTGCACTACTTTGAAAGAACATTTCTTCATTCAAACATGAAACATCATAAATTGTAGTGTTTAGCATTGCGCTGGTTGTTTTAAGCTTACAAATGTGTTTTTAGTCGTGGTTTAGCTACATATTGCAATATTCAACATTATAATTATTTACTGTTGTTGTATGTTATATGTTGGTGCTATAAAACTGTCCCTGTGATAATGGCCTCTCTGTATTAGTTAGTACATTTCTTTCATCATGTAATCACATAGTTTATCAACAACTGCAAGATTTCTGTCTTCATGCATTGATTCAATGAATTATTAATGTGACAAGCACTAAGTACACTTATTGTGATCATCTGCGACTGCTAGTGATGGTTTTACTACTAGTTTCAAGTTGTCAACATCTTACCAGCATCCTGTGACCGCCTTGGCATCTATAATAGTTAGCAAAAAGAGTCAAGCTGCTTAATAACTTAACCAGCTCGCGTGTTAGTTAAGGGAATGACTAGAAGCAGCACCGAGCTGGGGGGTGACTGAGTGCAGCGTTTATATATTCACATCACGTGTCCCAACTCTGAGCCCCCAACTACTGCACTCAGTAAACACCAACTTTGTGCTGCTTCAAGTGAATTCTATTTAGTCACCCTGGTACCTGATACAGAAATAACAAGAATTCAAAGTGCAACTTCAATCATTATTACACAATAATTACTTTACTGGTGGTAGTGAGTGCTTCACTCATGACAGTGAGCAATTGGGTGGATTCCATACTTGCAGATCAAATGTTGGATTTTGTTTCCTTCTATCACTTTGGTTACAGTATTTTTTAAGTAAAGGAAATGATTGTTGGGCTGAGAATTTTATTCCATTGTGATGACATCATCACTTGAGACAGCTCATCAATTTAACTCATATAGGGGTTAAACACTCTTTGAGACATCTTCTACAGTTGTGTGTTACTTACATAGTACCAAATAGTGTTTGTTCTAAATGTTTTTTCAGCTGAACGAAATACAGAACCTTCTAATTTTCAGCTAATGATATCTACATACTGAGGGGACGACATATTTATTTAACCTTGATGATCAATTACACATATTATTGCAACAATTGAGTTATTCCATGCAGTTTTTTTTACTATATTACACCACTCAAGTAGGAAGCTGGTTGCTAATCTAATACATCAACATATTTCCCATTTTTTACCTTCCAAACTTTGAATTAACCTGGTAGCTCTGTGTGCATAAGGTAATGAGGAAGTGCCTGTATGTAGTAACAATACCTAGGCTATAGTACAGCTATGTTGGCAATATTTATCACTAGTAAGCTACAGTAACAACACCTATGTTATGGTTGAGTTATTGCTACAAGTACCACATTGGCAACTTTAATCATTGTATACCCATTGAATTTACATAACAGTACATTAGGTATGTTTGTTTAGTAAACTGCTAGTTCTTGTTATGCAGGTCGGAGATGAGAAGTTCACAGCCCACAGAATAGTCTTAGCTTCTACAATACCCTACTTTGAGGCTATGTTCACTCATAACATGGTCGAATCAAAAAGAGATGAAATTTGCATGCAAGGCATTGAGGCTAGGTATGAATATCAGGCTTGTTGTCTATGTGTTTGGTACTCTTTAACTCCACAGAGTAGAGATGCTGTCATAGAGATGCTGTTATGCTGTTAAAGTCATCAGTATCTGAGTAGGGGTGTTCAACTGTTTCATAGCGAAGGCCATTCTGTAAAATTTAGCTTCAACCTGGGGCCACAACATCAGTATTTTTCAAATTACGCAATTCCAAATTCCTATCAGTTATTACACCATGAAAGCCCAACAAGTTACTGCAGGCTGCATGTTTTGTATTATGTATATAAATAAGACATTTAAAAGGTACTTTTTTCCTATTTAATCATATATTTCTTATATAATGTGTGCAAAAACGTTGTAATTTTTATGCCTTTGAGGGTCACATGAATATAGGCCTGTTGCACAGCATTCAGAGAGTATTGTTGGAAGTTTCATATTGCTTAGATAACTGGTTTTTTTTGTGTAAACAGAATAAGTAATTAGTGTCAGTTTCTTACCCTACTTTGACCACAAATCAACAAATGCTGGTAGTAGTTGTGCTGTAAGCCTAGGGCCACACTGTGCGTATTTTCGCATGCGAAAATTGAAATCACAAGTAGCAAAGGTGTCCACTGTAGCGTCAGTGATGCGTGATAAATAAAGCTTTCATTTTTAAATCGCGCTCGCTTTCAATAAAACGCAATTTACTGGAATGTAGCACTAAAATAAAGAAATTGGGCTTGCTGAATAACTACCAGCCTATTAGGTGACGATGACAGAGACAATTCGCACTTGTCGCTCAGCATTTTCAACGCAAGTGCGAACGTTTTCTCAACGCGCACAGTGGACACCTTTGCTACTTGTGATTTCAATTTTCGCATGCGAAAATACGCACCGTGTGGCCCTAGGCTAACTCTCACATGTGTATCTATACCTCATGCTACTCTGACTACAGTGCCTTGGAAGCTCTAGTCAACTTTGCATATACTGGGAAGGTGCAGATTAGTGATGAGAACGTACAGTCCCTGCTCATTGGTGCCAACTTTCTTAACTTATATGAAGTCAAGGAGTCGTGCTGCGAGTTTATCACCACCAGGTGACCTTTATTGCTGTAGATGTACTCTGCTGTAGATATACTCTGCTGTAGATGTACTCTGCTGTAGACATACTCTGCTGTAGATATACTCTGCTGTATACTATATTAGCTTTTACCTGCATCTGGCTGTATACTTTATCAACTTTTACCTGCATCTAACTGTATACTATAGTAACTTTTACCTGCAGGCTAAGCCCTGCCAATGTACTCGGTGCCAGGCAGTTTGGAGACCAGCTGATGGAGCCCACAATAGTAACGTGCTGCAACTCATACATAAATAGGCATTTCACAGATGTAACAGGGTAAGATAACTACCTACTACTTCAAAGTAACAGTTTTACAGCTACTCTGCAGCTGTGTTATATTGTTGTTGTTTATAATTAAATTATACTAGTTTGTCATTTTTTAGCAAAATAAGCTATTTTAGTATCAGAACATGATTTCCTGTCGATAGTTTGTAAATCAGTTTGCAAATGGTTGGAAATCTGTGCATTTTATAAGACAGGAAGACAATTCTCATTCATCAACTTCCTGTCATATTATGTCTGCACAAGAAATTGATTCTAATTGACTATAAATTGGCATGAGATGCAAAGCTTTATTTTTGTTTTTAGGAGAAGTTAAATATATGCTAAGTAGCCAGCAACTCTGTCAACTTATTAATGTAACTGCTAACTCTTACTCTCAGGCTGTCATATGTATTGTTTCTATCTGACACATTCATCAGTTGTTACAACAGAGCAACTGAGTGCTTAAGGCTTGTTATACAGAGTTTAACTGCCAGATTCATAGCTTTCAGCTTTACCAGGTCTTCCTACAGCCATTCATATTGTCATTCAGGTTGTTAGACATTTTTTGTCTAGGATAGAATAGATTAGCTTGACTTCAGTAGCCAAAGCAATGTAGCAATAATAGTAACTGGAAGATTAAGACTGACTCGAAGTGAATGTTGTAACGTTTAATAATTCACAGTGATAGTTGCAATTAGTCATAGTGATAGTCATACCAATAGTGATAGTCAAACTCTTGATCGATCTCATACGGATATTGAACTTGATACTTTATCTTGTTTGTTTTGTTGTATTTAGTCAAAAGTGAAAGAAAAAACAAAACATATATAACTGAATAAAATGATAATGACAATGCTCTGTGGTGCAATGTCACTGCAGTTAGACGAGGCGCACAGTAGTGATGAGTTTTATTTTAATATTTTAGATCTGAAGAGTTTAATAATTTACCGAAATCAGACGTGATAGATATAATCTCTAGAGATGAGTTGAACATTTCGTCTGAAGAACAGGTGGGTTAGCGCTTACTTCTACCATTTCAGTGATACCCTAAGTCCTAAGATATGGAAATGAAATTCCTGTACCTTGTGTATACCTCGTCGTTATGTCCTTGTAAACTTGCCTTTAGGTGTTTGAGGCATCTTTGGAGTGGGTGAAGCAATCTCCAGAAGAACGGGCTGAGTTCTTACCAGATCTTGTGGCTCAAGTGCGGCTGCCCTTGCTAACCCCCCACTATCTAGCTGATGTAGTAGGAACAGAAGAACTCATTAAAAGCTCTCTCCCCTGCAGGTTATACTGGCTGTTTGACTTGTTTAGCCTTTGGACCTTCTGTAACTACAGCTGTGAGGTCTTGCATGGGTCTCAATATTTTCCTGTAATGATATGTTAGTAACAAGTGAGCTATTTCCTCGTACTAATTCAGCAGTTTGACTGGTATATTTAATTGGCTGTTGTAGAGATTTATTAGACGAGGCAAAGGATTTCCATCTGATGCCTGAACGTCGCCATCATATGAATAGCTTCCGCACGAGGCCGAGATTGTGTACAGAAATAGTCGAGTATATCGTAGCCGTGGGTGGTCTTACATCATCAGGTGGGTGGTCTCACATTATCAGGTGGGTTTAGAAGTGAATGGTATATTATATAACTATAACTAGGTGGTATATTATATAACTACAACTAGGGGGTATATTATATGACTCTAACTAGGTGGTATATTATATGACTATAACTAGGTGGTATATTATATAACTACAACTAGGTGGTATATTATATAACTATAACTAGATGGTATATTATATAACTACAACTAGGGGGTATATTATATGACTCTAACTAGGTGGTATATTCCAGGTGACTCTGTATGCACTGTGGAGATATTCAACCCTCTGGTTGGTAAATGGACCAAGTCTACTCCCATGCGAACTCTACGTAGTCGTGTTGGAGTCAGTGTTCTAGACGGGGAGTTGTATGCTATTGGCGGGTACAACGGCACGGCCCGACTTGACACTGTTGAGGTGTTTGAACCCTCAACTATGGAATGGAAAGCCGTAGCCCCCTTGACATGTCCCCGCAGGTTAGTTTTATCAGTGTTTTACTGAGGCTTGTTTGGACATATTTATATTATATATACTTTTTATATATTGTATATATGATAGGATTTTTTATATATAAACTGAAAATCAGTTTATACTGAATACTTTGTTGATGGTATTGTGTATGAAAGACTAGTTTGTATGGACTCTGTATAATTTTTTTTAATTTGTATAATGCTTTCAATACTTGATTCATAGTCAAATATTATCATAGATAGTTAGATTGGTTCGGCAATCAAAGCTTGAATTTAAAAAGTCATTTGTTTGAATGTTTACATACTCGTAGCATAACATTTAAAATTCCACCTCAGTTCAATAATTAGAGGAACCCAATACCCACCACAACCATGACTATGTAGTACACGTGTTTACAGCTACACATTCTATGTTGACTTAGTGTATTTCATCAATACATAGACATACATATTGCTGTAGTGCTCTTGGAGCAGCTTCTATGGATGGTAGACTCTACGTCTGTGGAGGGTTTGATGGGATGACGTCACTAGATACAGTCGAGTGTTACACTAAAACCTCTAACAAGTCAGTGTCAAGTATCCTATACTATATACTGTATACTATATACTATATACTATATACTACACTATATACTCTATACTATACTATATACTATGCTATATACTGTATACTATACTATATACTATACTATATACTGTATACTATGCTATATACTGTTTATATCAATTATTTTTTGCACAGTTTATTTAATCGGTTATTTTCAGTGTTAATATTGACAGCAAGTTATTTTTACTGTTGATAAAATAAATTGTAAGATTACAATTGAATCATCTGTGAGAATAAATTTTAATGAATAAAAAAGAGCTAAAAGCTGATTTAATACCAATTCAAATGCGATCTATCAACTTTATGATTGCAGCTTTTGTAATTTAACTTTCCTGAAATTAAAGCACTTTGGTTAAACTGTGTCGAGTGGCTTCAATGATAAGATATCTTTATTTATCAAGAAAGAGTGGAAACACCGATACTTATTAAATAAACCCGTTAGCTGTTAGTGTCGGGAATGTTGCAGATGGCGGTCGCTGACCCGGATGACGAGACCGAGGAGTGCTGCCGGTATTGTTGCTTTCGATGGTAAAATCTATGCCTTGGGAGGGCATGACGGACTGTCAATATTTGACTCTGTGAGTTACATTCACAAGTAGAACAGTGGTAAAGTGAACTATACTTTGAAGTTATTCCCTCTTGAAACTCTGTAATAGAGGAAAGAGGATAACTATTAATAATTGATTACAAACAAATTTAATAGCATCTACTTTTTTAAATGCATACAACTGTTGTGGAAATTTTGATGAATTAAAGTCTGAAGATTTGTAATATAATATTTTTAAGTTTTATTGTATTTTATTGTTACACTATTGTTGGATAAATTCATAATAGACAGGCTAGAATTAAATTGTAAGACAACATATTAGCTTTCATTGTTCCGCTGTGACTGGTTATATTAAATGTCAAGGTTGAGTGTTATAACAAGACCACCAGGCAATGGGTGTCTGTCTGTCCAATGCAGTCAAGGAGGTGCAGACTAGGAGCGGTGGCTCTGAACGGCCGTCTCTACGCCGCAGGTACTCAGTCTATATCCTACATGAGCTGATTCACTAGTAATGTTACCAATAATCATTTGAATGATGCATTTGTATCATAGAAATTTAACATGCGTTAATTTGTAAGTCAAGTAAGTTTTAGCCTTCATTCATTCAAGTTGTTTATTTTATATTGTTATTTGAATAAAATGCTTTTGTATCTTATGGTGCATCTTGAAATAGTTTTTATTTATTATTAAATCTAATATTTCATATCTACGTGGGGAATTAATATTAGGATTTATTTTTATTTTTATTCGTTTTATGCAAATATGTTGTTGCCATGCGGCTGTACTTTGCCTTGGAATGCCAACACAAAGTTCTATGCATACAATTATGTGGAGTTATGTTCCCTCATGTTACGAATAATTTTAGGTGGTTATGATGGACAGCGATTTCTAAAGACCTGTGAATACTACGACCCTCTACTAAACAAGTGGAAGTCAGTGGCACCCATGACCGTACCGAGAAGTAGAGTGGCTCTGGTGGCCAGCTGTGGGAAACTCTATGCCATTGGTGAGATATTTCTCCGTGTTAACTCTTGCAGTACTCGACAATAACTGTATTGTCTGGTGTACATAACTCCACTGTTCCAGGGATGTTATTGTGCATCTCTTGGTATTTATTTGTCATGTTTTTATTGAATAATTAAATATTCTTGTGGAAAAAAAGAGTGTCAAGTAGTGTTAAATAAATACGTATATGTATATATTTATATGAATTACTATTTTGTTGATTATATTTTAGAGTTTTCTATCTAAACCTTATAGTATTTCATTGTTTCAACACAGTTAAGGCACTTAATGTGTTATAGTGAAGGCGTAGAATAAATCTAATCATAAGATCATTTTGTATTTCACGTGTTTGTTTGTCTACCAGGTGGTTATGATGGCCAGAACAACCTGACCTGCGTGGAGATGTATGATCCTACACTAGATGAATGGGTTCTAGCTCCTCCTATGGTTGCACACGAGGGTGGGGTGGGGGTCGGAGTGATCCCTAAAGCTTTTGACTGTAAAGACGCATTTAAAAGTGCTAAGTCACTCATTAGTCAAGGTTCATTCTCATCTCTCAGAACCAAGGCTAAATATAGCTGATAGTTTATTTTATTACACAGATCTTTCGGCTAACGTCTCAGTGCCATCCGAACTAGTCAGTCCAACGATCTGGTTGGATAATCCCCATCTGCAGTATTCTCGCTGTGAATCAAAACCCTATTTATAACTATTTTTATATGCCATTCTATAATGTTTGAAAATGAATTGCCAAATGATGGCTTGTTTTATGTCTATATTGTAAAATATCTTGCTCTTATTTTTCCATATCACAGTTTCCTATTTGGTTGTCTGATGAATTTTTATCGTCATTTTTCAACTCTGGTGAACAAAATTAATGGGAACTCAATTTAAACTGTATTGCATTTCAAAGCTCAGCATAATAAACAGCTATTTTTAGGACACATCTGCCCTTTAAACTCCTAAGGTTGATTTTTTCGCATTCATTCGTTGGTTTTACTTTTTATGACATGTCTATAAGATTATTGAATTAGCTGCTTTTTGTATTTAAATTTTTAATGATAACAATAAAAGTCTTAGTTTCCATTATAACTTATTGGTGCTTTTTATCTCTGATTAGTTTCAGTAATCTAAAATTCAGACCACAAAGTAATTCATACTGTGATTTGAAGCCATGATATGATGTTATAGTTATTTGCTTTTAAATTAGCTGTTAGTAATATGATGGATAACAACATCTACTAATACTTATTCATGATTATATTAATATTATATTATTATATATTAAAAAAAATAGTAAATTCATAGGTATTCCTAAATATTGCATAGCTTGAATGTTGGATATTTGTATAAATTTGGTTTCTGTTGTACTCCAATCAAGTAAAATGAGTTTATTTAAATTACAAAACTCAAAGCCTTGAAAAATTGTCGCTTTCATATCTCAATTAAAGTTATTAGCCCAATATTTCTATTAGGAGTTATCTTTCCAAAGAAGTTCGTAAACTATTTCGAAATACCAACAAGAGTTGTTGCCTAGCGATTGTATAAATAGTTATGCCATTAGTAAAGTGATCTAGCTGTATCTGCGTTGTCAACGAAGTTTCTTTTCCAAGATTGTCAACATGGCAGCCCAAGAAATTTACCCTGTTCCTGAATTGCCTAAAATATTTATAGAACGAACTCTAGCTATTATTAAACCAGACGCTACACACAAATACGAAGAAATCAAAGATATTATTTTGCGAACTGGGTTTTCAATTTTGAGTGTAAGTAAATCAAAACGTAAATATTATGTAAAAATATTTCACTCTGTTCAACTGCAGTTAAAATAGCAGCGCCGTAGTCACAGATAACAGTTACGCCTACAAGTGCTCAAAAAATAAGTAAACGCAAAAAAAATAGTTTTGCTTTTAATTGGCTTATCTGCTTAGGTTAACATTCTAAAGATACCTACTTTCGATTTTGAGTTTGATTTCTATCTTGCTTGAAACGAGTAACTACTCCTAAAAGTAAATGCTATAAAAAAAATTCAAAGTGAAGCTTATTCTTTAATAAAATTAATTTATTTATTTTTGCAGTACTAGTGAAAGTAAAATTTGTATCCAAACTCTGATTGTGATAAAGGCAGTAAAAATGATACCGAAGAATAACGTTTTTTTTTAATTTTAATTTTATTGATACTTGTTTTTTAATTTTGTTTACTGACTTTGAATTTTTCTGCCTGGCAAACTTTAAGTTTTTTTGCAACCTAGCAAATGATTGGTGTTAATTTTTATTACCAGACTCGTAGAGTTCAACTGACTCCAGAACAAGCTAGTGACTTTTATGCTGAGCATTATGGGAAACTATTCTTCCCATCTCTAGTGGCATATATAAGTAGTGGACCAATTATTGCACTCGCTCTTGCTCGAGAAAAAGCTATTGCTCACTGGAGAGATTTGATTGGCCCTACAAACACACTTAAAGCTCGACAAACACATCCTGATTGGTAAGTGTGGAAATGAGTCAGTTCTAAAAATAGATTATGCTTTAGGTTAAAAATAATATGTTGAGGCAGCAGAGTGCTGATAGGAGGCGCAGGTAGAAACGCAGGCAAACAGCAGCTGTCCTCAAAAATGCAATGCATGAAACATGAAGTAGCATTAAGAAAATTAAACGTCCTCAAAGTGATTAAAATCTAGCATGTGACAGCATTTCAACTGAATGGTGCAGCAGCTGTTGCTGAACTTTCGACTTTGTCAGTACAAAAACTAGTTAATATCTGAAATGCTAATTAGTTGTTATAAATAATTATTTTAAGAAATACTTGTAGTATTAATAGTCAGCATTAAGTCAGAATTACCTGTTGCCTTTTATTCTACAACAGTCAAAACTGCCTAATTATTACAAACTCATACACTAATGTTACTTAAATGGTTGTTGCTAAAGTTATTTGTGGCATGAAAACTACCAACACCTCTGTCATTTATTCAACCTTTACTACTATGCTATTCACGGCCAAACTGCCACTATCACTATAACTTTTACAACTAAACAAATCCATAAGATAAAAAAACAATTGTAGTGTTCAACTTATGATATTTACAATGGCTAACAATCGCTTCGATTCTACTATTCTAAGTCATACGTTGCACTTATTTGATTCAACATACAACTTTACAGTCTAAGAGCCATATATGGAACGGACGACCAGCGGAATGCTCTGCACGGAAGTGACTCATTCTCAAGTGCAGAAAGAGAAATAAGATTTTTCTTCCCTGACAGCATCATAGAACCTGTTCCCACTGGTCAAGCTGCCAAAGATTATCTCTCGCATGAGGTGGGTTTTACCAGCAAGCATTATTCAACAGTTAGTATTACAGTATTTTTTATTGTTCAATCTGCCTTATATGTTATATTATTTGTCTTATATGCTATATGCTGTATATAACTATATACTATACATGCCTTATTGATTTGTATATGCTGCATATAATACCTTCTATACTATATATGTTATAAGCCATATATTGAAACAAACCGTGCAAAAGATTAAACAAGAATATAAAAAATATAGTGCTTAGAATAGACAGCTTCAAATAATTTCTACACAAGCTTTGTCTCATTTAAATGTGACACGCATTTTAACTTGATTTTAAGTCTTAAACCTTGCTAGTTGCATTCAATATGGTACTTTATAATTGCTACGTTTATGCTATTGGAGAAAATGTTTTAGACATTCTATCTATCATTAAATATTGATCACACAAACCTTATAGGTATTATAGAAACTTACTAATAATAAAATTATATGTTTAGATAAACCCAACACTCCTGAAAGGATTGACAGCACTATGTAAGCAGAAGCCAGAAGATCCAGTGGTAAGTGTGCATATAGTGTGTGTTAAAGAGAATTCTTTCGATAATTTCAACAATATTGACTATCTTTTTTCTAAAACAGCTTATATTAGTATCTTGATTCTATTTATTACTTTGTATTTAGTACATATAGTTTTCCTGTAGACAGCCTAATGCCTGTAGAACGACAAAATAACATTGTAATTATTTTGCTATAGATTTTATAAAAATTGCTAACTTTAAATTTACATGGAATTTTGAACCAGTAGTTACCAGAAGCCCAGGATTTCATTTCTAGTTGGTTCTAAATTGTCAAGTTGCAAGCGGCAGTAAGCATGCATTGCTTGTTAGGCGTGAGAATAATCATCTTTTGTTTTGGTAGAAATGATTTTAAATTTTAGTAAAAACACTGTTTGAAATTTTAGCTCACTAGAATCTTTTTATATTCTTGCAACTGCAATTTTAAATTATTAGATAAATTTTATATTTATTTTATTGGATTTTAATTTATGACATCAACCTTATTGTCTTTTATTATTGTTCCAGGTGTGGCTTGCTGATTGGCTGATAGATAACAATCCTAACAAGCCGAAGATTGCAAGTAATGGCCCATCTGTTGAAGAGGCATAGAGTGCAGTTGTTTCAAATCCTTAGTTCTCTATATTCACTCAATTTATGATCTTTTGGAACTGTAAATAGTAATTGTTTTATATATATTTATTGCTGACACAGTAACTTTCTAACTATGTTATGTAATTGATTTTCAATTCTAATACAACAATAAATGAAATAGATAAAGTATATGTGGTACTCAAGATGAATCTTAATGAAAAATAAACATTGAACATAAATTAAATAATGCCTTGCTTATTTAAAACTTTGCAGAAAATAGCCATGTATGATATCACATCAATAATAAAAGGTAAATAGGAAAAAAGCACTGTAGACACACAGGAAGCTAAGGTTATAGCTAGAAGAAAGCTTCAGATACAAAGTAAGACATAGCAAGCTATAAAAGAAAATCCTAAATACATAACATAGCCAGTTGATGCAATGTTCTAAAAGCATATAAAATAGTAGTCTAAAAGATATTTTCTCCTTGTTAATTTGTTAAGACTAGAATTAATTTACGCACTGAATGCGGCCTTCACATTTTTAACTAACTGTAGGTTTTAAATTCAACATTCTTTCCTTTATTTGAAAAAAAACAACATTTCAGAATTACAATTTTTATGCTTCCAGCCTTGAAGATGATGAATAAATTTATTGGCAACAGCTCAAGCATCAACCTCTACACTCTACGGTGTAATTTCTATAAAAGATTTTAGAGAGCATGTAAATTAATCCGTAGGCTGGTCCCTTTTATTAGCCTAATTTTATTAGAACTCAATGTATCGAGTGGAAGTCATTGAGTTACTTAAAGTGTAATTAACCATCAGCAAGACAACAACTTCTAATATACTCTGCACTCCTTAAATCTTCTCTCAACACTTAAACCAATTAGCTACAAACTAGAGGTGGGCGGAACTAATGAAATGAATGCATTCATCACTAGTTCGCATGTCACATATTACGCAGGTTTAGTTGGCATAACCAGGAAGGACGTACTATAAACGACATGATGAGAAGACATTTGAGCATTTTAACATGTTTTATAATAGTTTTAGGTTTTGAAATGTTTGCAATGAGCAGCGCAGGTAAGAATATAAAAATTAAACTATTTAATTATTTTCATAGTTGAAGCCGCATTAGTTACCTACAAATTTTATTAAATGCTTTTTGATTGTAAAACCTGCCTACAGTGGGTAAAGATCTTTAGGAGTACTTCACAATGCAAATTGAATTTGTTGTTACAAATTTATTATGAGGCAGTAGAATGGCTGGGAAAGGCTTCTGCTAATAATTGTTAAAAAGTTGAAACTGGATAGTCTCATTGGTTTAACGAAATTTATTGTATTAATCAAAGTTAGAGTTTGTACCATATTTAGGGCATTACGTTTGACATCTTCTGTTATATGCATTAAACTTCATAAGCTATATACTTTTAGATGTCAATGTGACGTACACAGATGAGGTTCATCTCATCAAACATTTACTAGATCGCTATGACAACAGAGCCCGACCTGTCCTCAATTCATCACATACTGTTCAGGTGTTGTTTGGGATAACTCCTATTCAGATATCAGATCTGGTAAGTGTTGCTTCTCTCTTTAAACAAAGACCAAGTCCTTACTTGCTCTATAAGTACCACCATTAGCACTGTGTGCGCGTGTGCATGTTCATGTGCATGTTCATGTGCGCGTGTGTGCGCGTGTGTGTGCGCGTGTGTGTGCGTGTGTGTGCGTGTGTGTGTGTGTGTGTGTGTGTGTGTGTGTGTGTGTGTGTGTGTGTGGTGTGCGAGTTTGTGTGTAGATGTGTGTGTGTGTGTGAATGTGCGTGTGTATGTGTGTGTAGGTGGGTGTGTATGTGTGTGTAGGTGGGTGTGTGTGGATGGGTAGGTGGGTGGGTGGGTGTGTATGTGTGTGTAGGTGGGTGTGTGTGGATGGGTAGGTGGGTGGGTGGGTGTGTGTCTGTGGATGGGTAGGTGTGTGCATGTGCGTGTGTATGTGTGTGTAGGTGGGTGGGCAGATGGATGGGTAAGTGGATTAGTGAGCAGGTAGTTGGATGAGTGAGCGGGTAGGTGGGTGTTTGCGTTTGTTAGTTGTGTGCTCTTGATTTAAGTTTCAAGTTAAAAATAAATTGCTAATTAAAAGCCTGCAGAAAATGTAAAATATTACTTTAATGTGCTAATTGTTCATGAGCTGTGAAGCTCTGCATATTGCATTCATGTAGAATGACTCACTTTTATTCTGTTAAAACTCTTAACTTGCTAAATAATTACAAGACGTAAAATAGATTGAGTGTTGATGTCGGCCTTGATAGGTTTATAATAAAAAATCAATGCTGTTGCAGCAGACATGCTTGAGCCGCTCTCTACTTATTAAAAACTTAGAAGTGAGTGAGTCCTTTACATAATTAAGTTGTTTACTTCATTAGCTACATGTTAGGTAACCAAATTCATAACCACAAAGATTAACAGTGTCCTTGAGGAATTAGACTAGCATGTTTTGATGTAAATCTGTTGACAAAATACTTCCATCTATTTTTTAAACCCTAGGAGCTAAATCTTGATTATGCACTGTATATATTTCTGCAACACTTGCCGCTGCTGCTGTTACTGCTGCTGTTGCTGCTGCTAGACATATAATTGATTTTATAAGACCTGATTGTTAAAGCACAATATTTACTGTGCCAGTTTCATGGTAGAAGCATGGTATTTTTATTAGTAAGATTTGACGAAAACACAATCAAATTATTTTATAATAATACTGTTGTATACTGTTATAATGGTACATTATATTATAATATAATAATGTTACTTCATATTATGTAAGTGAATTGTAACAACTTCCTAGCTGTTAAAAAATCAAAAGAAAATATTTTAGTTCACTTGACTTGTTTTATTTAAACTGAGATACAGTTAATAAACTGTCTATATTGCTCAAATAGTATACTGTCACTCACACAACTGTAGTCCTGTAAGGGTGGCCGTAACACCCTCTCTCTCTCTATAAACTTAGATGCTAACTGTGATCATAATATATTTAGACTATAATCCTACCACAGAAGAGTGAGTTAGTTTATTTTACTGAATTGAAAAAATATTTTGAAAAATAATCACTTTGAATCTTAAGCTAAAATTTTATAGTTTTACTCTGTGCGAAAGAATCATGTGACTAGTTAGTCAACAAAAGCAGATGGGTGTGTTGAGAAGTGCTGAGCATTTTATGTGGTCTTTGCACCTTGCATAAACAGAACACAGTTTTATATTAAATTATGTTTTATAGGATGAAGTGAACCAAGTATTCACCATAAATGTCTGGCTGTCCCAGGTAAGTAACAGTAGATTTTTCAAGTTAATGCTCAATAGCAAAGCTTTTAATATCTTTTAGCCAGTAGATTTATAGAAGCAGGTACTAAATGCATTCAATTCTTGCTAACTGTGGTGAAAATACTGCTGTCAAAAAGTAATAAATTTAAAAATTAGTGCTAAAGTAATATAATATATTATGTATAAACTATCTTTTTAAATTAAGGTAAAATTATCACTAAGCAATATTTTTCAAAATGATAATGTTTTTGGTAAAAATTGTATTTATGTAAAATATTTTGCAAGTTAAGATTAAATGTCTTGAAAAGTGTGCGAAGTATTGAACTTGAAACACTGCACAAATTAATATAGCTGTCGACTCCAAGCGATACATTCATAATTTGCTAGTTCTTTAAGTTAGACTTATCATGCATGAGAAAAGACAAACAATGGTTACAACTTCAATATGTTTTCAATTCTTGCACAGGTATGGACAGATGAAAGGCTTACATGGGACCCCAGAAAATACAACAACCTGAATAAATTAAGAATTCCACAGAATGAAATTTGGCTGCCCGATATTGTCTTGTATAACAGGTGACAATACATATATGCATACCTAAACTAAACACAAATTCTCCTGGCTTATACAAATAGCATTGGCATACCATCATTAAAACCCATACATTGAAAAACAATGTGTTTTTTGAATTCTTACTTTATTTTTGTGCAAACAATTTATCTGCTGCAGCTGCTGTGCAGAAATATATTAGTTTTGTTGTACTTTATTCAATCAAAACAATTTTGAGGAAATTGATGATATTCATTGAAAATCTTATTTAGACTCTTGCATTAACTGTGATTTATTTATTACGATGTTACCAGCATGTATAACAAAATTAAACTTAGTCATTCGCACAGTTTAGTTTATACTATACTGAAAAAAAGCCGGTGAAAAACAACTTGTGATATATGATTTTCATCTTTCAAGTATAATTATTAGTCATACTTGAATGAAAGACTGAGTTTACTTTACATAACTGTAATACAAAACTAGAAGACTTGTATAAATTAAGTTGTATGGACAAGTCACAAGGTTACTTGACTTTAAAACCCTAAAAACTTAAATTAATTGATGTGGGTAAAAGAATCACCAAGTCACCAATTTCCTGTTGATATACTGCAGTGCAGAAGATTATAAAGAAGGTGTGAAAACAAAGATAACAGTGAGCTCAAGTGGGGAGGTGTTCTGGGGGCCCCCTAGCCGATATCACGCCTCTTGTCACATAGACGTCAGGTTCTTCCCCTTTGATGTTCAAAAATGCATCCTCAAGTTTGGTTCTTGGATATACGATGGCACACAGGTGAATTTGTCAGTACTGTCACCAGAAACGGATATGGCCAACTATCTGTCCAATGGTGAATGGGACCTTTCAGCAGTCATTGTGAACAGGTATGCTCCAGGTTGACATAATAGCATACATGAAGTATTTTTATCATCTCTAAAATTACATTTATATTTTACTATTAGAAAGTGAGTTTCAGCATCAACATAATTTCAACGATTTTCAGTAAAATTTTAAAGGGGTACTCGAACGAGTGAAATTAATTGAAAATTGGAACTTTTTTTAGGTAAAAGTATATTTATAAATGCACCATATGCTCTTTCAATCTTTCATATCATTCATACATACAGCAAACCACATGCATTAGATTGTGTTATTGGGATTTTTGAAGAGTGAAACATTTACCACATAATTGAGTTGACAGCAAGATCTGTTTGTATTCCGCCACTTCTCTTTACCAGATTATACTGTACTCTTGCTATTTTAACATTTACAGAAGTGGTTTCATCTACGACTGCTGTGCGGAACCATATCCCTTGGTTACATATACTTTCATAGCACGACGCAGAGTGCTGTACTACATGTTTAACATTGTCTTCCCATGTCTATGGCTCTCTATACTCAGTACACTGACCTTCTGGTTACCTCCAGACAGCGGAGAGAAGATAACTCTAGGAATAACCGTGTTGCTGGCTTTCTCCGTGTTTATGTTACTTGTAGCTGAGAATATGCCCAAGACTTCAGAATCTATTCCTTTGATAGGTAACTTTTCTTTGTTTTTTCTAATAGTTTTCTTTACTTGCACACAGTAAAGCTATTAAAATTAATTATTATTACTAGCTTATGCACGCTGCTAGCTCAAATTGCATTATGATTTTTAACAATTTATCATGTTGTACGTTTACCATACATGATTTTGATTCAACTATCATTTTTTTAGGAATTTACTTGTTTGTGACAATGTCCCTCAACTCAATAGCTACAATACAGACAATAGTAGTACTGAAAATGCACCATTCTGGACCTCTCGTACAAAAGATACCACCAAGATTGAAAACCTTTATGTTCAACTATTTGTCAAAATATTTGTGCGCCGATGATGTCATAGCAAGTTTCGCAAAGCATGAAGCGAGCATAGAACGCTATGACCTTGACATGTTAACGACCCAGATCCCTGTGATAAACTCGGATATTGCTAGCTGCTTGTGTCTAGTGGATGACAAGGAGGACAACTACACAACTTTAAAACAATTACGAAAAAAGTCGGTACAGGAAAAGAATTGTTCGAAGCAAAGAGGTTGCACCAACGACTCTGTGATTAGGGAGCTTCAACAGCTTTCAGAGTACAGGAGACGCAAAGAGAGACAAAACAGTATAAGTGAGGAGTGGAAACTTCTGGCTATTGTTCTCGACAGACTATTCTTTGTGATTTATTTAATTTTTACTAGTTGTGCAACTTTGGGTATTTTGATACTAATGCCGGTGGGTGGAGAATGGTTTAACACAAAACTATTTTAATCTATACTCAACATAATTCTTCATTAACCTGGGAAACGTATATAACTATAATATATTTTTGAAGTAAATTCAACCTGAGATACTATATTTTTGATTTATCTAAATAGAGAGAGTAATATTGATTTAAAAATAAAAGTGAAATTTTAGCTTCTAGTTGTAATACAGCATAATAATATTGTGTGGTTTGCCAAATATAATTGGTTTTACAGATTTTTTATTACTTCAAACATTTTAAGTAGCACACACATATTGGCGAAAAATTACACAAAAGAAGCTATACTAAAAATTGCAGATGGATATATATATATTTGTAACTATTTTTAAAAGAAATTTAATATCTCTTTAGTTTGACAGCCACAACATTCCTACCTATGTAAAGAACATATTATGATATAATATTATAATAAACATTACTCATTATTGATTTCTACTAGATTTATGTTAAAGTATTCATTTAAATCCAGACCTATAAATCTTGAAAGCAGTACGGCAAAAGTAACACCTGGATAAATCAAATATAATTAATATACCAAAAGCAGTTTTTAATAAACAACGTTTACTTAAGTAACATATACCTGTATTGCATGAACTATAACTTATAACAATTTAGCATGTTATACAGCTCATATTTGAATTAACCCATTGATATTTGTAATCATAGCTTTTTCAAGACGTTCACTATTAAAGTAAGAAGAAGAGAAAAATACATCAAAGCTTTGTGAGGTCATATTGAACTAAACAATTCTAGATTACAAATATCACACTGATATTATATTTGTAAACAACATATACAAGCAGTTTTTAAAAATGCCATAGAAAATTCATCAATCTAGTTTTTCAATTATGACTTAATCCAACTCAGTTAAAATTATTTTGATAAATCATAAATAAAAAAAAAGTAATACGAAAAAATGAATACTTATAATTGACCAAAATATTTTGTGGCTGTAAATATAGCTCATAAAATCAAAGCTGAAATATTATGACATTATTCATAATTTGCTTTCAATTTTTAGTGTGTGCTTATAAATATAAACCCTTAATTCATGTATTTGTTGAACCATTCTCCTTTCAAAGGTACCAGTACGAGAATGGCTAAGGTGATGAGACTCGTAAAAGTTGCGTATATCACAAAGAACAGCCTATCTAGAAGAATTGCTAGAAGTTTCCACTCTTCAGCGACGCTGTTTCTTTTTCTCTTCTGGTGACAAAATCTCATCAGTTGCTGCAACTCAGTTATCAACGCAGTGCTCACGTCTTGACTTTGACTGGAAATACTTTCCTCAACCTGATTGTTTCCATGTAGCTTATTTGTAGAAGGGGAAATTGTGTATTCATTTTCTTGATGTAGATTTGGGGAATTTACTGAGCAGCTGAGACCTGAGTCTATGTCAGATTGACAGATCTCTGCAGGTGCTTCTCGATTCATATAACTCTGTACAATATCGGCAGCTCCTAAATATCTTGCCAACTGCTTGAACATAAAGTGCTTTATCCTTGGGTTTATTTCACCCTTACAAGGCCTAGCATGGTACATCTTCAAAACCAGTATGGTTAGTACTATGGCAATAGAATTAAGGGAGGTGGTGACAATCAAATATATATCTACAAAAGTCCATCAAAAAACTTAATTTATTGAATATGAGCTTATTGTATGACTTTCAAATTGATTGATTGATTGATTGATTTATTTATTTATTGCATTTCACAAACATGACAACACGTTGTGAAATTCAGTGTAAATAAACTGTAAAAAACTGTATTTTATAGTTTTAATATTTTACAATTCTTTAATAGTACAAACCAAGTAGAGGTACAGACTCTGAAGTATTAGGCATATTTTCAGCTATGAGCAGTAGAAATACAGTAAATGCCAGTAGGACGGACACTCCTAGAGTTATCTTCTCTCCACTGTCCGCAGGTAAGCAGAAGGTTAGTGTACTAAGCATAGACAGCCATAGACATGGGAAGACAATATTCAACATATAGTACAGCACCCTTCTCTGTACCACAAAGGTGTAGGTAATCATAGGGTACCGTATTGTGTGGTTGAACACCGAAACGGTCCTGCAACAAAACACAAACATTTATTACGCATTGATGTCGTGTCAACTTTGAAACAAAAAAAGAAAATTTATCTCTGAATATGAATTTTATGGTAATTAGACGTCTTTAATTAATACTGCTTAAGCTTGTACCCATAAAGTTTCAAATGCGAATATACAGTTAAGCTATGACTTATAAGTTCGTTAGAAATAATTCAACATAATATTCGACAAAATGCTTTTTTGAAAAATAAATTATCAACATCACCTATTGACAACAACACCATTGAGATGCCATTCTCCATTGGGCATGTAGAGATCCAAACACACTTTATTTGCCAAGACTGACAAATTTAGCTGCGTCTCATCATGCATCCACGAACCAAACTTCAAAGTGCATTTCTGAACATCAAAAGGAAAATACTTGACATCTATCTTACAAGAAGCTTGATATCTGCTCGGAGGCCCCCATAAAACTTCTCCTTTGTAGTTGACCAATGCCTTAGATTTGAAAGATTCTTCATAACCATCAACGCTGAAATATTTCCATGATTCACTACATGTCATAGTAATAGTTATATGTGCATATTCTATCAACACTTTTTATAACTATTAATTAAATTATAAATATAATTATTTATTTATTAAAAACTAAAACATAATTATAAACATTCTATAATATAAAAGAAAAGTCACATTAATCTAGCATCTGTCTACTATAATTAATAATCTTACTTGTTGTACAAAATAACGTCTGGCACCCAAATGGTATTTGGTGGAATAATAATATTCGTCAAGTTGTTGTAGGTCAAAAGATCCCATGTAAGTCTTTCATCTACCCAAACCTACAAGTGCAGAAAATACCCCTATTTAGTTGTATAAAATTTAGTTATTTATTCTATTTATCAGAATTGTGAAACTGAACTATTTATTTTATGGTTCACCATGGAGAAGCCATATGTAACCTGTTCATCATGGCATGACATACAAGCTGCAAGTAGCAAACTAACCGATGAGTTCTGCAGTTCTAAAAACTTGTAGTTGTCTATGGATTAAAATTTTCCTTCAACTCTGGAATTCGGCATTTGATCATGTGATTAAGTGAACACACGGTCACGTGATTATTTGAACAAAGTAGCCACATGTTTATGATGTATTAATACAGCTGTAATGCAGAATAGGCATGCGCTGTATACCTTAAGCACATCACAAACATGAGGCTACTTAAAGTTCAAAAATAAGTGAAAAAAATTGACAAATTAATAACATCTAATTCAAAAAAAACCTATCATAATATCTTTGATGTAATTCTAGTCCAACCTCATCTATAGCCATGTGTACAGTCAACATTTGGTTCACTTCATCCTGTAAATTAATAAGTTATAAATTATCAATTTTGTGAAATTTGTATATAATATTAACATTTGTACATAACTGATACAATGCATAATATATTTCTATTATTTCCTATATTTCTGCAACTTGTAAAATATAATATTTAAAATATTAGTAAGCAATCTAATTTAGAACTTGCTATATAAGTTTTTTGCAGATTTTTTGTTTACTCCAAAAAATTAATCAGTCAGTAGCAATTTTATTAAAATTCAATGTTAATTAGTTTTACAAACTTCAGTTAAATAATAATAATTTTTTTAAATCAATCACAGTTTTAATCCTTAATAAAGATTGTAGCTTTAAATGTTTTTAGCAGCTGGCATAGAAGGACAATTTTTATGATAGAAGAAACAGAAAACAAAATAATTACATTACTTAATTTTAGTGTGTTGTGTTTTAATATATAGAAATATTTATTGTCGCAGACTGAAAGAAAATAGCAATGTGAAAACTGTTACATCATAAGTTATAAGTGTAGTTGCAAGTGTAAAGATAAGTGAAAATGCTGGGTTTATACCAAGTTAGCTATTTTGTAGTGGTCATAATGAGTGTGGAAAAGTATAATATAGCTGGTATAGCTGTGATGATACATGAAAAGCCATCATGAATTAGGAAAAGCTTTCCAAACTCATGTAATGCCCCAACACAATGTATGGTGTCCATCAGTGAGTTCTATGTTATATTGCTGCTAAGATCTAATCTAATGTATTATAAAGCATGTTTCAAAACGCTAGTAGTTAGCGGGCTGGCCTGGTAAACACAAGGTCAGTGGTTTGACCTCTTTGGTGATGTTAGGAAGAGTATTCAATTTATGCCAGAATAGAGAAAAGTCTCCAGTTTGATTAAAACACCCTTTCTATCAAGAGTTTTTACAGAGATAGTAACAGATGTGAGACCAGAAAGTTTGCAAAACTTGCATGTATCATTCTTTATTGTTAGAGAACATGCATCGGTACTTGTATTAGATAAGTTATTAATTCTGCTTTATTTTGTTTATGATAATTGCATTATATTATCTGTATTTCAGTGTTGTGAAGCACGTACCAGATCTGATATTAAAGTAGGAGTTATCCCAAGTAACACTTGAACAGCATGTGATGAGTTGAGGACAGGTCGGGCTCTGTTGTCATAGCGATCTAGTAAATGTTTGATGAGATGAACCTCATCTGTGTAAGTCACATTGACATCTATAAATATAACATTGACATCTAAAAAACAGCCTCAGACTACTAGTAATGGCAAATCATAGTGTATCTCATTTAATGCATGCAGCAGTTAATACTGCAATACATTAGGTAAGTAGTTTGAGGCCTTATGTTGCTTATAAAATATAATGTTACATTATTAGATGTCACATTAAATATAACATTGACAGCTAAAAATCTGCAATGATGTATAATATTTCTATAGCGTTAAGCAAATATAATATTAAAATAAAAATGAACTATACTGTCATTCTTTGTGTAAAACGTTGAACATGTTAGCATGAATGTAAACTTGGTCTGTATTGATAGAATACTGAAATTGCACATCAGTGTCAATGTGTAGGAATCAGTCTTTAAAGTAAGATATGTTAGTAAACTAGTTTATGCTATAAAAAAGACTATTCTACAAGCTGCCACCAGTCACTGTAATCATAGCTGTATCAGAAATGTATATAAGTAAACAGAGAGGATCATTTAAGCATTATAATATGTCATGCACATGAAACTTTTGTGACAAAAATTTGAATCAACGGTTAATGGTTAAATTCATAATAAAATTGTATTTATACACAACAAACTCAAACTGCAAATATATATATTCGAATATATAGCAGAAAAGCAATAACTTTAAATTTAGTAATGATGCAATATAGAAGCATATTTAAAAATTATAAACCTTGAATGACTCAGAAGACTGGTGTTTGTTAAAGTTATACAAGTATATATAACATATTATATTCACTATATTATATTATTATATTATATTATTATATTATATAATTATATTAGGTTTATTTAACATATTTACTCTCGTTCTATTTTAATTATCTAATTTTTAAAAGATTCTAGTTGAGTTGTCATAATAAATCAGCCAGCAGGGTCTAACCTTGACAGTGTAGTATTGAGATCAGGTGTCCAAATAGAGAAGTCACCAACAATAGTTGTGAGAACATGTTCATTCAGGTAAGATATATTGAGAACTAACCTGTCACTTAACTTATATACCTGTAATTCCACTTGCATCTTTCAGAGAGACTTTGAAGTCTATTTTTTACCTTATTGATTGCTATCTAATATTTACATAAACTGCATGAATTAATTAGTTAATGTGTCTATTGGTATAGGATTTTATTTTAGCTGCATGCATAAAAGTTCACAGTTATGTTGCACTCGAGACGTAACATGCATAAAATATCAGCCATAATAGATGCCATATTCACCTGCTTTATCTCAGATGTTCAATTCCCAAGTTGGCAGTTGTCAATATCGTGTGTACTCTTGCACATGAAAAGCAGAATACCTCCAGAGTAAAACAGTAATGTTCCTAAAACTCTAAATATGGTATTACCACTATAACCCTTACATAGCTAGCTCTATATCATTATTTTTTTACTATATTTTATTATAATTATTTATTTGAGTGAAGACACACTTTTAGTTTCCTATGCACGACACTTTTCAGCTTCGAAGATAGAAGTTGACAGAGTCATAGCATTACAAATTTATAAGTATGCATGAGAGTTGATTTCAAGCATGCACACATATTTAAGTTATAAAAAATTACTAGACTGAGTATGATCAATCATGTACATACGTCTGGGATTATGATAGAATATTATTAACATGAAATGCACAGTGACATGTCATACACTCTCTTAGGACTATATGCAAGACAAGTTATGCCATTGCATCAAAATGAATTATATATTTGTTCTACTTATTTTATTGCTATAGTACCATTATTTAAAGCAATATTTTATGGCAATCAAACATATTCTTCGCCAACAAAAACCAGTAATTTTAACTGAGCTATAACATGCTGATGGCAAGATTTTCTTTCAACAGAAAATTATAGTTGGCTTATGGATAGACATAAATAAAAAGATGGAAACTCAGAGCTTTATTTCTGTCTTCATCTTTAAAATGTGTATTTCAGTAACATTGCTCTTAAACTCCAGCATTATATATTTATAATAATTTATATTGTATTGATTTATCATTCAACAGTTGTTTATACAACAGCTATAATAATTATTATTATCTGGCTAAATATTACCAGAAAATTAGTATTAGTTTATAGCAAGATTAATATAGTTCATAAAGAATAAAGCTTGTAATTTTACCTATTTTTTATTTTACATGAAATATCCAATTGCTCATTCATGAAAATATATGGAAATTACACTACTCTTTTCTAAATTTATGTTACAAACTGCATAATAATGAAGGATGGGAGGATACACGTTATGTAATTTATCTGAATCGAAAATAGACTATATAGCTATAGCTTTTTTAGTTTTAAAATACATGAAGAAATTGTAAATTTTAAAAGGTACCTAAGCAAAAATATAAGTAATTATGAATATTTTAGGGGACGGACCACATTGAAGGTCCTAGTACTAGTGGTTTATAGAAGGAGAGTAACATAAAGGCTCTAAGGCTATAAGAATACAGCATGCACTAGCTTTATCCGTAAACTCCTTGAGTTGAAGACATGCTATAATAGTTACCCATAATTCCTTGAGAATTGAGGCTAATATCTTTAGAAAAAAACTGCAGGTTACTATTACAAGTTTGCTCAGAAAGGCCAACTAGTCTCATTCTGTAATAAATCTATAAAATTATTCCTAGTTAGAGCAAAATTTCATTTCACAGAAGAACAAGTGTGACATTACATGAAATTTATAATAATATTATATTTCTATTAATATTTCTAGACCCTACCGGTTTTATTAACAGACAACTCTTAAAACATGTAGAAAATAAGTAGTAAAAGGACGAATGAGATCGGGTGACAACAACTCTCACGCTATCCCCGTGAAAATCACAAGCTATATACTTTTTTATTAAAACTATAAAATGTTTTATAAACAGCTTCAAGTTAGGGGTGATTGTGTGCAATAGATAAGATTCTTATGTTTAAAGTTCGGGGTTAGCGTTGAAACCCCAAATAAAAATTTGAGAATGTTAACTAACTGCACCTAGTCGCCCCTAACCCTGAGCTGCTCGTAAAATAATTTTTTCAATCATAATATTTTATTAGTCGAGTATTTCTAAATGTTATAAGCAGCTCCGAGCTGGTGGTGAATGAGTGGAGTAGTTTAGGGTTTCACTATTGGAGTAAACTCTAAATGTCAGACCCTCAACCTAATACTGTCTTTCACCCCTAACTCAGAGCTGCTTATGGAACCATTCTAATTGGTTACGACTAATGTGCAGTATATAAAGAGCGAAACTAGTGTTACCTTCCATTTTCCAATACTCACGGCGCGAAGGTTAATCTCAATCTGTCGATATTTTTGTTCTCCGTCAACAATTGCATTTACAATCATCATATCACTTATTTCATGTGCTGACTGTAATGTTTTGCGGCCACTATAGGTGCCCAAACACATTATAATTAATAATGAACTACTAAGAATAATATTAATTATTATTAATTATAACATTTACTTTTGGTTTTACATTATGATTATCATTATGGCTATCGAGAAGTATAATCTTAATGATAATCATAATGCTAATCAATAATGATAATCATTGTGATGATTCATGATATTGATTGTATTAGAACTATTACTTTTACCTATAAACTATAGTTATAATTATGCTATATCATTATGATTATCAATATGAATATACTCATGCTCAATCTGATTCAATGAATCATGCTGTCAGAGTCAGTGACTGTGTCTAGTGTTTAGTTCTACAACTACAAGTATAAAGTTGATTATAACTGTAAGTTAAGGACTATCACTAGCCCTAGTTATAAGATTTATATAATAACTTTTATTAGATTTAATATAATATTATTTATTTTAAAATTATTAATTATTATAGTAATAATAATTTATTAATAATTATCATGGTTTTAATATAACATAAGTATTAATAAAATGATAATCTACAGCTGTTTTTTCACCCTATTTTTTGTAGCTAGTTTTCTCACATGTTGATTTTTTAATACACTGAACATTTTAAAAGCTCATGTAAGTTAGCAAATATTTGTATGCCTCTCACACAGGCTACATCCAGTGCATCTAAATAATTGTGTCGCCAAACATTAACACTGTAAAACTGCCCATTTTTTGACTAGCTAAACTCTGCTTCAACATAGAAACTGTGCTTTGTCACAAGTCATTATTTTCTCATCAGCTAAATTTTTTACTTTCTATAATATATAAAATTGTAATATTGTAATTATTTTCTCTTCAGCTAAATTTTTTACTTTCCATAATATATAAAATTGTAATAAGTATTGAAGGTAGGTCTTATAAAATTCAATTGATTAAATGATTTTTGAGACTTTTTTTGAACAGCTTTATTATTCAGGTACTGACTTTTATTGCATAATTCCAGAGGGAAATGTAGTTTCTAAGTTATGTTCATACAGTGGAATACCTGATGCTTCCTTTATTTTTCCAATGGTTTGTTTAGTTTCTCAAATTACTTTTAGAAAATAACATCTGCACAGATCTGATGATGCCGAGCTTCAAAAAAATTAACTCCTTCCCTCTACCCTACGAAATCCTGCTGATGGTATTCAAATACCTTCCTTTGTCCAGTAAAGCTGCGGTGGCTAGAGTTTGCAAAAAGTGGAAGTCGGTAGCCTATGATCCTATCTTATGGGCTGGCATAGAACCACGTTTAAAGTTTGGAGACCACAGTGTCTACAATGCTGCTGTATTAGCAGACAGTTTTATGTTGAGGAAGATTGTAAACATCAATGTTGCTGCTTTTTCAGGCAAAAAATCTTTAGATTTAAAATATTTTTTGCTGACGATGAGTGGAAGCGTTGAATCATTAAACCTGGCTTACTGCAATCTCAAATATGCGTTGGTTAATGAGTGCTTCCCGCAGGAGTTTCCCAATCTCATCCAGCTAGATTTGTCTTCCTGTTGGTTGGATAGCCACAGTTTTTTAAAAATTTGCAAATCTGTGCCAAATTTAAAGCGGTTAATACTCGCAGATTGCAATAACAAATATGGTACTTTTAACTCAAGGATTGGTATTGTCACAGAAACTTTAAATAATGTGGATGACCTCGAAATTGCTTTTACTCAAATTTCTTATGAAGGTTGCAACCAGCTGAAAGTTAATGGATTTGTAAACAGATTAAAAAGATTGTGTGTGGATAGAGATTGCACAGTACCAAGTTCTATGCTGGAGATGCTGGATCTAAGTCATCTCAAACATTTATCTATAAACAGTAGTATTGCTCTTTCACCTTTGGTGCGTCTGAAGTCACTAGTCAGCTTAAAACTATGGAACATGTCTGAAGACCAGTCTTTTGATTTGATAGCTGCATTGCCTTCTCTTATTTCTTTGAAAGCTCTAGACATTTCCAGAAGCTCAAGCACTCTGCTTCATGAAGTTATCAGAACTATTGTTAAAAGCCGTTCAAACTTACAAGCCCTAGTGATGAACAGTTGTTCACGTGTGACAGATGAGAATGCAAATCTAATTGCTTGCCGCATGCAGCAGCTGAAAGTGCTATCTGTAGGCCGGATACGGTTGAACGACCCTAGTTTTTTTCTGGAGAATGTTGCCAAGTTTCTTCAAGATCTATCAAGCTTCTGCTTTTTGGGTCGTGAACTTAGGCTTTCTGAGATTCGTGCCAAGTTATTACCTCTAAAGAAATTAGACTACTTACTTATTGAAGAACTCAAAGAACCAGAAGGTGATTATCTCAAAGGACTGAAAATCGATTCTTTTGCGAATAGGGAGGAGGCTTCTGGTGCCTCATTTTTCCGACTTCCTTCTTCCTACATCTAAATACTGTGTCAAAGTTTCACTAAATTTTCATACTGGTGCTCTCACAGTAAGTTTAATGTATTTTTATGTCATGAGCTACCATTCAATGGAAATTTTCTTGTAGGTTTCTTTTAGTATTATTATTTTAGTTTATGCTTGTAGTACCCCAAAAATTGTATTGATGATTTTTATAGTTGCAAATTAAAACTGCTAGATTTAGTCTTACAAATAAAATGTTTTAATTACTCAACACTTCTGACACTTGATTTTCTGAAATGATAATTGAAAAACTTTGTTCTAGTGTTTTATACTTGGGATCATTACTTGTGAATGTTTTTGAATTTTTAAGCCCAAGATAATGTCATAATTATAAGTAAATTAGGCACAGGTCAACTAGGTGAAGCAATTTTAGGGTTTATTAGTGGTAACCTAATTTTACTGAAAGCAGTAGTTGCTTCTGTTTGGAGGTAGCCATGCCATTTATGAGTTTTACTTTATTCAAGTCAATACGTTTGTTCATCCAACGTATCAGCTTAAAGTCGAGCATCACTTTAAAATATTGATGATGGTTAAAAGCTTTGATGTGGAGTAAAATTAAGCTTGCAATGATCCTATAAGGTATAAACCTATAAATCTTTTTAATACCGATGGAACATGCTTAGGGTTGTCTCATCTTTCTGAAACTTATGCAGTTAGCTGTAGTTACATTACATTTTACATCAAATATTAGATGTCACCACAGAAGCTGGAATAGTTATCGCGCTCTGTGGGAGCTGTATTCTGGAAGCACCCAGTATCGCCAGAGCAACACTTTCAACAGGCAGTTGAATGAAAGGATAGCCTCTTTTCCTAATGTTTGGGTATATGGAGGAAGGGAACACTCCTGTGATCTGTCATGATGCACTTATTTCAGTGGCTATGGAGAGGAACCCTCATATTTTCCAAGCTGCCATTTGAAAGGCTCATCATACTTTGATGAGTTGCACAATTAAGCCTAGGGCCACACTGTGCGTATTTTCGCATGCGAAAATTAAAATCACAAGTAGCAAAGGTGTCCACTGTAGCGTCAGTGATGCGTGGTAAATAAAGCTTTCATTTTTAAATCGCACTCGCTTTCAATAAAACGCAATTTACTGGAATATAGCACTAAATAAAGAAATTGGGCTCGCTGAATACCTACCAGCCAATTAGGTGACGACGACAGAGACGATTCGCACTTGCATTGAAAATGCAGAGCGACAAGTGCGAAGGTTTTCTCAACGCGCACAGTGGACACCTTTGCTACTTGTGATTTCAATTTTCGCATGCGAAAATACGCACCGTGTGGCCCTAGGCTTAGTCCAATTGCTTTCATCTGGTTATGTTATCTACCACTGCCAATTAGAAGTTAATTTTAATTTTGCACTCAAATAAACTTTAGGTCTAGTGTTTTAAAGAGTTGCAATTTGGGCATCTTGCTATGTTTTCATCATTTTAAATAGCATTTGTATGCATTATGCAATAATTGAATAACATGGACATGGTCATAGGAGGCAAACTTATAGCATTACTTTGTCGCTTGTATGCTCATTTGTACTAAATTCATCACATGCACTTTTTTCTATCTTCTGTAGATCAGTAAGTAATAGTAAAATAGGTTTAATAACACTTGGAAATGCATGGAGAAGTGTGGAAAGCAATATTCAGCTGAGCTGTTTTACATTTAGCAAACTACAATATGATCTTTCAAGGCCTGGAATAAACGATAATTTCACTGAAAGGCTTACAAAACATGGTATAATTGTTTGTCTTATTTTTCCAATAATTTATTAAAAGCCCCAAAATGCATAAGATCTAATGAGTAATGCATTAAATATATGTCACTCAGGTAGTTGCTAAACGGAGAAAAATGTGTTGAGATGATGCATATGACACCAAGTTGAATAATATCCCAACCAATAGCCATGATATAAATTATAAGAATTGCTGTTTTTCAATTATTTGCATGTAGATCATTAGCGAGTTTTGATCATTTTTACACCTGTTTGCACAATAACATACTTTTGGAAATATAACACACATGTATGGCGTATAGAAGCTAGTCATGATTATGAGCATATATTGACATGTGTAAGAGTATTACTAATGAAGTAAGCAATGTAATTAATAAATAAACACAGAAAGAAACTCTATCCAATATTAGTGAGAACAGGATCCACTCTCTTTGGATCAGATGCCTCTCTCCTTTTCCTTTGTCTCTACATTTCTTATAAGTCAGTGTGTCGTACAAGGCCCTCTCTAACCGCCATATTGCTATTGATCCATCTGTGTGCTCCACCATCTCTCGGTCACCTTGGTAGTTGCTCTCAACTTTTTCAAAACCTGAAGAATCAGCATCGTTAATCAGTTTGGTGAACTCTTGGGACTCGTCACTGCTTACAGCTCGGCCCGTCTCCTTCACACGGAAGAAGCGACCAAGATAGTCAAAAGCGAATTTTCGAAGCCAGGGAGGCATGCGTTGAGTAGAGGAACAGACATAGCAGAATCTGTTTATAAACACCGTCTGAATTACTATCATCGAAGTGAGAGAAAGGTTCACAGAAACATATGTACCTGCAAAGAGTGAAAAAGCAAATATTATATAGTAGATATAGTAGCAAACTTGTTAATGCAAAAAAACCTTATTTGTGTTGTATTTGTTCTGATAATGTATTATTCTAGTTGAGCAGATATAGAACTTTATGCAAAAAGATTTGTCCAAGTTGGCAACTTTCTTGATAACTGAAAGGAAGACTAATTTTGTTTGGCTACTACAAACAGCTGTAAGTTATTTAGTAAACTAGCCTGCTGTTTATGCTTACACCCACTTTTGGGACCCTTACTATAGCATATTATTGTAATTTAAAGTGCATGTTCTATTTATTGTACATGAGTTGTGGCAGCAAGGGAGATTTATATCTATATTTTATATTAACATGGTGAGGTGCCATGAAAGCTGTAAGCTACACATGTTATTCAGTTACTGGGCCATTGTCTTCTATTCTACTGTTTAGTCCATCTGCACAAGCATAATTATAAACTATTCCCAGAAATAAATAAATAAGTAAATAAATAAATTCAATCTACTATATATATAAAAAAGAAATTTGCAACAATGAGTTACGAGTATGTAGCCTACCAAGTAATGGAACAGTGTCGGATGTCTTGGGTAAGCTGTCTGCAATAAGAAGTTTAAACACAGACAGAGCCACTACAACTGTTATTCCAAGAGAGACTTTTTCACCACTGTCTGGAGGTAACCAGAAGGTCATCACACTCAACAAAGACATCCAAATGCAAGGAAAGACGATGTTGATCAGGTGGTAAAGAGGTCTTCGTTTGATAACAAATAAGTAGTTTACATGAGCATATCTTCGTGTACCATTGTTTTCAATAGCATATTCATCAAAGGCTCTGTAAATATACTCATGAGTATAAATATATAAAACATATTCACTGAGTGTGGCAACATGATTACCAAAAAACCGTTTATATAAATGAAACTTGCTGTAGAAAATTTGGCACTATTACAAAATAGTTCAGGATTTTTGGCCTATACTTATTCAAGACTCTATAATTAAAAAAATTTGACCAAAAATGTAAAAGTGAAAGCTAATCAATCTGAGAATGTTTCTACAATAATGCATTGATGCATGAGTAAATTATAAGTAAACTACAGCATGAAGAGCAAAACTTGATAATTAAGCTTGTTTCATTGAACCTATGAAACTTGTGAGAAATGACAAATTTCTGTCTTGAACACCTACATGGGTGTGCGATACTGTTAAGTTATACTAAACTTAAAACAAAGCTCAATATTGCATTAAAATGTGTTTAGAAACTAGCTGCCAAATTATAGACCATAAAAACTCAAATTTTAGTAAAAAGTTCAATTTAGTTTACATACTCAGTTTTTTCGAGATCGAGAAGATCCCATTCGCCATTTTCTGCGTAAAAGCTGCCTTGCTTGACATCTGATGTGTTGCGTAGTGTGAGTTGAGTCATGTCATACATCCAGGAAGCGTACGACAGCACACAGTGCTGAACGTCAAACGGAAAGTATTTCACGTTAATTTTGCAGAATACAGACTGTTGAGTAGATTCAACCAGCGTGATGTTGCCATGTGAAGTAACAATTACATTTAATAGCTTCGAAAAGTGCTCCTGGTGTGTGCTAAATAAGAAAGTTATAAAGTTACTAAAATAGACCAAGGTTTAAAATTGTTTGCTTGTTGTCTGAATATTTATGTATCAGAAAGGTGGAAAATTTATAAAACTTCAACAGGCAATCAGTCTTTAATTACCTGTTGTATAGAAATATGTCTGGCACCCATATCAGTGACACTGGAAGTCTTATAGAGGTCAAATTGTTGAAAATGGCTGGGTTCCATCTTAGTCTTTCATCATTCCATTCCTAGAAACACAGGCTTGTCAGCTTCAGGGAAACAAATATGAGCAGTAAAACTTTTTTTAATTCATAAATGCAGTAAATGCACTATATTTAGGTTTCATGAAAAATAACTAAATCTATGTAGTGAAATATAAAAATATTATTAGAAACTTATTATAAACTTTTCTTGCATAATGCAAAGGAAAAAACGCTAGTACATTATTTTATATTAAATCAAATAAAATGTGATATTGGATCCACAGATGTAGTGACTGTAACATATGTTCTGTCTTATATACAAAGTGTTGTATTTTTTACATTCTATAACTAATATGATACAATTTAAACTCACCTGGTGAAGCCAAACTCGAACTGTAAACACTTCATTAACTTCATCCTAAAGTATAAAACAGATGAACATGAACTGTGGAATATTGTGTCGTTAATTTACTAAATTAAATGCAGCTTCAGAAAAAAACTACATGGTAGAAATGTGTTCACACAAACATTTTTAATGGTTCAATTTTAAAATAATATAACAAATTGCTGTATAATTAAAAAATACAATAGCATTAATTAAAATGATTTATAACTGAGATTATTCGTTGAGGCAATTTATGTATCATAGACAGAGTATGCACAAGAAGCTTTGTAAATGTGTGACCACATGAAGTTGTCTGCCCACAGTTAGCCTGGGTCTCTACTCACCACATCTGAAAGGTATATTGGTGTCATGCCTAGCGTCACCTTCACGACACTGGAAGAATCTAAGACCGGTCTCACTCTGGTATCATATTCCTTTAGCAAGAATCGAACTAAGTCTTTTTCATCGACATAGTTTGTTTTACCTGTGTTGTTTACCTTGTGCTCATCTACAAACAAACAATCAATAAATAATAGTAAACAATAACTCTGTGTGGTACAAAACTTTACAAGCTTTTGGCAAAATTAAAAGTAATAATTATGCTACTAAATTCTATAGTTTAGTCGCTATTTAACTTACCCATACTTAGGTTTGCTGTAAGCTGTGAAGAGAATACAGAAGAAAATGTTGAAATTAAAAGAAAAGCATGAAATTTAACAAAATCCATCAACATTTTGCAAGGTAAGTGCAACTTCAAACTATCAAACCAAATACAAGATTGCTAAGCTGTCAGCTAGCTAGTATTGCTTCAGTGTGAATAATGAGTGTGGATAAGTTTTCTGTATCTATACTTAAGTTGCTCTTGTGCGTCTCTAACCAATATACTGAATAAATTACAGCTATAATGGAGAATGATGCATAAGGAAGGGTATTATATAGGACTGTGAATTATATGCATCACGTGACATCAGAGACTGAGCTTTTTAAGAAGTCACGTTAAAAGTTCATTTGTTCAACCTGGAAAGCCAATGTATACTGTATCAAAAAAGCTACCTTATTTTATGAAACCCTTTGATACAGCACAAAGTTGGGGGTCACTGAGTGCAGAGATTGAGAATTTTGCGTACAAAAAAAAATGTATACATTATTACAGCAAAAATCGTTAGAAGCAGCACAAATTTTGAAGTCGCTTAGTGCAGTGTTTCTATATATACATATACAAACACTGCACTAAGCGATTTCAAAAGAATTTGTGCTGCTTCTAACGATGTTTGCTGTTTTGCTTGCCGGAAGTGTTAATAAATAAAAAGCATTTTAATTTATTGTTGACATGAAGACATTAAAGGGATAGTCATTGCATCTCAAACAATGTTTTCAGCACCCTGAAGGGTACACTCTTCCCTTGACCCCCTTTTAAAACCCTTACCAGCATTGGTTCTCATAGAAGTGGAGGCGTTCAAAATGTCTTATTCTTTCTATCGATGTAAAACCATATGTTCTACCCGTTATTAGGCCATTGTAATCCTTCTTCTATATTTAGTAGGTATATAACATAGTACTTTCTCTTAGCTATTTTATTATTACTATTATATAGCTCAAGTAACTATCTCATGAAATATGTCTGTAAGTAAAACTATATGTTTAGATCAATTCACTTTTTAATCCTTTTTGGGCAATAGAGGTACAAAATGCACTATAATTATTTTATTGCATAATTAATTTCTACAAGTTTACAATAGTTCAGAAGAAAAGCTAATTTTAAAATTAAAATCAAGTTTACAGTCTTCTGTCTAAAAAACCTAATGCATCTCTAGTTTTCTAAGAACGATTATTTATGCTTTATGAGAATTTCGAAAAAACAGTTGTTTACGTTGCTTGCGAAAAGGTGGGAATCATTTATGTTTTATAAATTCTTGGAATAGCAGCAAGCTGTGTACTTACATAGTCTAGCTATGTGATTGTATATTGAAGTGTAACCACATTATAATTGCAGATTAAATACCCCAGTGTGCTTCAATATAGTCTCAATTCAGTACACTTGGGCATTTGCCAGCCGTATACAATCACATAGCCAGAATAATATTCTAGCACAGTTATGTGTAACTTGACAGTATAATGAGAAATTATAATAATGCTATCAGCACATTATAGAATACATTATTAATTAAAGTTTCCTCATTTTATGTTATTTCGTACTAAGATTGAAAAACAGTAGGTGTTTGACATTACAAGGGCTCAGTGAGAGCAATTATTCAAAAACAACAATAAACAAAAACAATAAACAATTACTCTTTACTGAAGCTTTTATATATACTATGACCAATTAACACATCTAGTCTTTCCAGAACAAACTATTGGTATTTTTATTATATCAGTTCATTTTTCTTCTCCTGAGTTTAAACGTAAAATTAATAATGTACAGATGAGCATCATATAGTAATGCATAAATAAATGATTGCCATTCTGCAGAAAAAGCATAAACAAGCTGTGTGTGGCAGCAGCCACTAATAGCTTGCAATGAAAGTCAGTAATGTTTACAATATGTCTTGTAATACATTAGCATATGAGCACATGCAACATTTAAAATAAAACAAAACTGTTTGAGCGCACAACCCTCAAGCAGCCTGTAGATGGTATCTGAAACGTAAATGAATGTTTTATTACTGCGTAAATAAAAAGGTTTTCTAAAACAGTATTCTATTTAATTCATGAACGTCAGAAATTTTTTGACCAGTTCGCTTTTAATAAAAAGAATGTTGCTTCCAACTGCCCTCAAATGTTAATAAGTGTTATAAGTATTTAGCTTAGATATTTGAATTTATTGACAGTAAATTTGCACTATGGGTGAATTTAAACAACTGAGTGAATGAAGCAGTCAGATGCATGTAGAATTGCTTATAAGAAAATTGGGCTTCAAACAGCCAATATAAAATAACTTTAGTGATAGTATAATAGTATAAATGTTACCACACCAGAAAGAAGTTCTTAGCCTGCTTTGGAAAAGACCCTTTCTATTTATAGGGTTTCTGACAGGGATTATAGTGACTATAAACTTTCGTGAGTTTTATAATAGTACATATTGTGAAACTTTTAAACTTTACCATGACTCAACGCATAACTTCAAAGAAAATCACAAGTCTTATTGAAAATTGTTGCAACATTATTTGTATAATTTATATGTGAATATTATGACTCATGTAAAAGCTTCTTCCTGTGAAGTTTTTCTTGTGAGATGTAAGAATATCAATGGAGATGGTTGATCAGAATTTATTGATTAGAATTAAATAAAAGCAGCAAAGAGCAACACATTACATAAGCTTAACAACTTAAGATGAAAAACAAATAATTATAATCACAATAATTGAAAAAAGCTGTCTACTATTATATAAAACTACTACACGATTGATTAACATTTGAAACTGATCTAAACTTAGCTTTGAGGCAGTCAATGAATGGAAATAGAAAGTTGCTTTGTTACAGTAACAGTGAGCAGAATTCTAATGCTACAAAAATTATACTTTCTCTACTATATTATAGGCACTGGACTGCAAGGCTTTATTCTTGTATTACATAATTATTATTTAAAGTTCCACCTCTCTAAAAAATTTAATATTTTGTCACTGCATGCGGGATAATTATAATTGAATGCTCTTCCTGACATTACTGACTCTGATGAAATTTGATGTCATTACCTAAATAATTTTTATCACAGCTGTTTAAATCCTCATTTGTAATTAGCAAAAATAAAAAAGAAGTTAACCAAGTAGTTTGCACTGAATTTAGTGCTACATGCAACTGTATTTCCTTTGTATTTTTATTTTATTTTAAAAACTACTTTTAAATAATTAGAATAACTAGTTTTATCAAGGGTATTTCTGCATTTTTGATTGATTTTAGAATAGACTTTTTAAAAACTTCAATATCAACAACTATACAACTATGTTTGTCTTTTTATTGATTTTATCCAGAATTTAATTATTTTTATATCTGTCTCTTACTATGCAGATGGGATAAACTTTAAATATAATAAAACTATCATGGGAATCGTAAGAATTGCCAAGATAACTGGTAGTCTGAATTTCTCTTGGGTCCCACAGTTTTACGCAAATGCCATCTTCTCAGAAATTAACTGCATGAGTAGGTTATAATATATATTACGCTAGCAGTGTAAGTACATATATAATAGTAGTTTTACTAAAATTAGCATTAAGGGTAAATTGAGACCATGAAAATTTAGGTTGACTCATAAAAATCACACAAATAAACTAAAGAACATCTCACCAATTTATTTAAAAAAAGCACTGCAACAGCTGCAGCTTTTAAGGCAAGCTTTATAATGTAGACAGTTCGGTATAAAATCTAAAATAAGAGGTTTGTACTAAAGCTGTATTTATAGCCTAATATCATGTTACATATTTCTTAGCTCTACTAGTTTAAAGCTGCTGCCCAAAGTTATTCCTCATTTCCTGTTTCAGCTGACATGAGTAACAAGATGGTTATTGTGGAAGCAACTGTAACCAATAAATAAATGCAAAAGGACACTCTGTCTAGAATTAGAGAGAAGAGCGTCCACTCTTTGCTAATCAAAACTCTCTCTGCCTTTTCCTTGTCTTTGCCGATTTTGTAGCCAAGTATGTTGTATACAGCCGTCTCCAGTCTCTTTATTGCTTTGTCTCCCACTACTTTTGCCAGCATCTTCTGGTCATCATTGTAATTGTTTTTAAGTTTGTCCAGAGATGGTGATGAAGAAAACCTGTCTGCTTTAAGGATTTCTTGAAAGTCAATGACTTTACTTACTGCTAAACTCTTGCACTCTTTGACACAGAAAAAATAGCCAAGATAGTCAAAAGCAAATTTACGAAGCCAGGGAGGCATTCTTCGAGTAGAGGAACAGACATAGCACAGTCTGTTTATAAATACCGTCTGAACTATGATCATTGATGTGAGAGATAATATTACAGATACATACGTTCCTACAAAACAAAATGGCAAATAATTTTCGCTTTCAGTGGAAAATATTTATATCATCTAATAATTATTTATTAATTTAATATAACAATAGTAAACAAACAAATGAATAAATGATAATTATTAACTTAAATATAATGCAGCCATATTCTAGAGGTTAAAACTTTCGCCTATAGTAAACACGGAGTCATGAGTTCGAACCCAACAAACGCCATTGGTGATGTTAGGAGGAGCATCTAGTCATAATTGCGCCTGAATAAGTCCTTAGCCCGCTTTAACAAAATCCCTTTCTATCACGATTTTTCTCACAGGGATGGTGACTATAAACTTGCGTGGGTTTTAATAAATTAAACAGAATAGTAGTAAAAAGTTATTTGATGATTTAAGACTTATTTTAAATAACAAACTGTTTGAATGATACATGAAACATACCTATCAGTGGAACGGAGTCGGATGTCTTGGGTAAGCTATCTGCAATAAGTAGTTTAAACACAGACAGAGCCACTACAACTGTCATTCCAAGAGAGACTTTTTCACCACTGTCTGGAGGTAACCAGAAGGTCATCACACTCAACAGAGACAACCAGATGCAAGGAAACACGATGTTGATCATGTGGTACAGCACCTTCCTCTTAATAACAAAACTGTAGTTTACATGAGTATATCTTCTTGTAGTGTTGTTGTCACCAGCATATTCATCAAAGGTTCTACCAAAATATCAGACTGTTCTGTTTAAACATACTTACTTAATATATTAATATAAATATCAAGAAAACAAGATTTTATGTAGTATACGAATAGAAAAATGCTAATGTAAAACTTAGCTCTTTTACTACAGAGTTGTCTGTAATAAAACACTCCTACAAGTTTATATTCACCATCCCTGTGTGAAACCGCTGATGGACAGGTTTTTTATTTGTTGAATTGGGTTAAGAACTTATTCAGATGGGTGCAGGAGCAGTTATGACTATATACTCTTCTTAACAACACCAATGGCCAATTTGTCCGGGTTTCAACCCATGACTTTATGTTTACTAAGCCAAACGCTTTAACCCCTAGACCACGCCTGCTCCCTAGTTGTCCGCTAGCACTTTTCTTTAGATGTATCTATTGAAACTAAAAACTCACTCTTCTGCTTCAATGCTGACGAGGTCCCATTCTCCATTGTCTACATAAAAGTTTTCATATTTAATGCCTGGTGTCTTGTACAGCCTTAAGAGAGTGGTGTCGTAGAACCAAGAGGCATATGACAGCAGACAGTGCTGCACATCAAATGGAAAATATTTGACGTTAATTTTACAGAAGACTGTTTGCTCCGTCGATTCAACCATCGTTAGTTTTCCCGATGAAGTGACTAAAACGTTTAATAGCTTTTTTTTCTGTTCCTCATGAGTGCTGAAAACAAAATAAAAGTATTTAAAAATTTCTTTTTATTTTATGCATCTGAAAGTGAAAAGTGCGAAAATTCTTTTAGCTAGCTTATTTATAAATATTAGCTTTAATTATTTAAAAAACTTTGACTCTTGATTATATAATATCTGCAACCTAAAGAATGATCACAGTTGATGGGCTAAAAAGTTATAACTAACTTGTTATATAGTGTGATGTCTGGTATCCAGATAAGATCTAGTGGTATTCTGAAGTTCTCCATGCCATTGTACATCCCTGGGTCCCACCTGAGTCTCTCATCTACCCACTCCTGTCAATTGAAGGAAATGTTATGTAAATAAATATTTTGTAGATCTTTATAAAGTATGAAATAGACTATATTAGTAAAAAAATTTTGTGACTATACAACTCAAAGTCTATTGTTGAAATAAGATTATATACAGTGTGAGAAAATAAGTTAAACTTATTTTTACATTAATTAATTTAACGATATAATAATTGAAAGACTTTTTCCCATAAAATTTTAAATAAAACAACACATGAAAAAGTATAATTTAATTTATATATAATAGCAATTAATATTGGCTATAAATACTGTATTTTAATTACGTGACAATGTATTATCGGAAAATTGTTTGTAACCTATAAAACGGGAGAAAACTCCAATTTCTAAGTTTTTAGATTCTCACCTCAAAAAGCCAAACCCGAACTGTGAACAGCTGGTTTACCTCATCCTAAAAGACAATACAAAACCTATAATCTTAAGAAATAAAGAAAATATAAAATGTTTTTTTATTATATTATATTATATTATATTATCAATTATATTATAATACTATTATAATGTTTATATATAAACACAATGATCAAACAATTTAGCAAAAAGTAAAAGGGTATACAATTAGACTATACTTGCAGGGCTTACAGTACAATCTTTTTAAACAACATGTATGAAAGATGTACAAAGTGTTGTAAAGTTGCATATAAAAGGATTATGTATTTAGCTTTACGCACCACATTTGCGATGTGAATGGGGGTAATACTTAGCGTCACATTAACAACTGTAGAAGAATCTAGAACTGGTCTAACTCTGTTGTCATAGCCTTGAAATAAATATTTTATCAGATCTTTCTCGTCTATATGGTTTAGTGCAGCTGCTGTGCTGTTTTCTACAGAAAAAATATCTGTTCATTATTAGAAAAAGCTACAAAAGGAGCAACCACCGTGGTGCAGTGATTAGAACACTGGCTTGGTAGACAAGCAGTCAGTGGTTTGAGCCCAGTCACTAGCGGTGATGTAGAAAGGGCTCTGGTGCCACACCAGAAAGTTTTTAGCCCTATTAAAACTCTCTCCCTCTCTCTTTCAGAGGTATTGACTATAAACTTAGGTGAGTATAGTTGACAAACATATTCACAACAACATGCCGTGCTGACTTTCCAGCAAGACAGTTAATTTATCCAAATCAAACGGTAGACTGCAATAGTAAGAACACTGAAATATTCTCAGCAATGTAAAAGTGTTAGTTCTAATTTTACACATGTGTACATTTATCATCTAAATTAAACAACTGTACAAAAGATAAGAAAAATTACCGTTTACCTTACCTTTAGTCATTGCTGCAATACTTTGCTGTTTCAATATTATAATTAAAAAGACAAAAATCAAAAGTTTTATTTTTATGTTCTCCATTTTAAACAAGCGATGTTTTGTTTGAAGCTCGCAGTGGCTAGAAGTCTGTTGCGTCAGCTAATGAAGTCAGTTTAGACATACTATGTACACTCCTCTTCAGCTTCATTTGCATGAATAATCGATATTGAATAAATTTCAACTCTAATCGGCTTCCATCATTCAACTCCTACTGCTAGATAGTGTATTGGATTTATAGTTGACTAAACAACTCTGTGCAATGTTGGTAGTAAAGTGGTTGTAGACACAACCTGGATTTTATCAGAATACCTGCAAAATCTATCAAATTTAATTTTTACATCATGTCACATGATTGAGAGCTCTTTACTAATGTGTAGTTTTGGGCATCGTGCCAGCTATTTTACTTCTATAGCAGCCATAATTCACGATTTTTTTTCTTAAAACCTAGATTCTGAAAAATTACGGTGAGGTCATTCCGGAAATGTTTTATTACACTCAGACAAAGCAGAATAACATTATAAATGATTTTATGAGATATTATAATTAAATTATATTGCTGTGGGATTTGTGATTAATGCATGATATTACGTGTTTCTATAATAGTAAAGGATATTTATACTATAAGGTATTGTGGTAAATCAATAGCTGCTGTTTTATATATGACTGATCACGTTCTACTGACACGTTCTGCTACGTGTTATATATGACTGTTTTGTATAGCTTTTTACCTAGCTAAATAAAATTCAAGTTTTAAAATAAAGTAAGGAAGTTTTAAAATGCAAAATGATGATTGCTAGCAAAATATTTCTAGTTGTTTTAAATTAATAATTTTGAAACATACATAAAAACATTCTTCCACCCACCTCCCACTCCCTCCCATGCCCCCTCCTACCTCCCCCACCCCCTCCCATGCCTTCCTGTCCATCTCCCATTCCTGTATTGCTTCTGTGGGGTTGAAATTTTTCAATAGGCCCTGTAGTGTGCTGGTTAGCACTCTGGCTTTTGAGTTATAGGAGCTGTGAGGCTCGATTCCCGGTGGGGCAGAAGCTTTTACAGCTTCCATATATGACATCAACCAAACAATTATATATATATATATATATATATATATATATATATATATATATATATATATATATATATCTCAATCTGTGGACAGCAGCTGTTTCAGGATTTGTCCCCTCATCAGCACAGAACAGAGTACCATGGCCCACACCTTCGCAATAGTAAAACTTATAGTTTTACTAAAGCATATTTAAAAGGTGTGTAAACTCAAGCCAGAGTGCTCAAGTGACTCTAGGGGTCACCTAGGAGTCACGAGCATTGCAAAATGCTAGCAGCTTGAGTTTGTGACCATGGTGAGAGTGCTCAATCATTTAATGTCATTGCTGAGCATATATATATATATATATATATATATATATATATATATATATATATATATATATATATATATATATATATATATATATATATACATGTATATTGCATTGCAAGTTTGGCTCTATAACTTATTTTTTAGATCAATTTACTCGTTAGCTGTTTATGACTCCATTTTAGTACATGATATAAAAATTTAAAGTAATTAGTTTTTAAACATCACAGTAAAACAGATGTCTACTTAGAAAAATATTAGTAAATTAATGGGATTATATATACCTGCATATGCTTATAACGCAGTACAGCTTTACATAGATAATTTAAGACAATATAAACTAAAATTTAGTTTGTCAATTTACAGCATTTTCATCTGAACTGAAGGCATGCATCTTTCTCGTGTATTATACTCTGCAATGAATTGCATTACACAAATATAATAACCTTTACTGTAACTTGTAATAAAATGTTTTATGACTTTAATCCAAAATATAATAAAAAATATTTTAATATCATTTATAAAAATCAATGAATATAATTTTTAACACACTCATAAATATGCCATGTTGCAAAATAAGATGTCAATTAGTACTTATCCAACTTTTCTTTGGTGAACAGAGATACTTGAACTTGGCGTAAGTAAATTCTTTCTAAATAGAAGCTAATATAATAACAACTATAGCTGTAAATAAAAAATACAACTTTCAATGTCTTAATGTGTTGTATATGCATTTAGCAGCCTGAACCGTTGAATAAATTGTTTCTAGGTCATAGAATCTAGGTCAATGCAACCATCGAACCAATACTAACTTTTTACATAACACACATCTATACTGAAGTTGTTTATAGTTTGCGTATTTTTTTTTGAGAACAATCTACATTCGGCAGCAATGTCAGATTGCGTAATACCAAAACTAAAACAAGCTGAATCTACAGAACAGTAGAATGCACAACTTTCTTTTAACATGAACTCATCTCTAATTATCTTTGTAAAATAGCAGACTTTTTCTTGGCAAACGTCGTTAGCCTGTCCGTATTGAACATGCAAGTTTGAATTGTCTCTTGTCGAGTTAGCTGCAGTAGTGGCATTGGTCCCGATCACTGTAGAGGTGCTTGTGCTACTTGTGGATGTACCAGTAGTTTCTACAAATGTCAACCAATTGGAAAATAGTATTTGTCATTGACAACACTACCCTTCTTTTTTAGTAAAAATACTTTTACTGCAAATTCTTTACACCTATCCACAAGTTGGCTTTTTCTATTACTTTTAGAAATCTTACTCAAAAATTTTTATATAGTGAAAGCAACTCTTCAGTAAAAGAATAGATACTAAAACCTATAGACATATTTCTTGCTTTTGTTGGGTGAACTTATATAGAGTTTTAATCATTCAAGCAAATGCTTTAAATTTTAATGAAAATAAATAAAATTATTTTTATTACAATCATTAAACTGTGGAGTTTCTTTCAAGAGGCACAATTAAAAAAAATTAACAAGTCTTGTATTATTGTAAAGAGTTGTAGTTCAACAACATAATGAAAATAATAAGGGAGAATAGAATAAAATCAAGGAAAATTACTGTTTTTAACATGATACAAGCGCATTATTATACTTCTAAACATGCTTTTGACCTACACACTTACTTTGATATTATACTTACCTCTAGCGCGGGAATACTGGCAAATAAATGGTTTAGTTTTATCCTTATTTAATCTTCTCAATGTTTTTCCTTTTTTGAAATACCACGAAAGGTCATCACCTTCATCACTCTTATCAGAATCTTTGATTAGTGGGTGATAACCAGTATTAATAGGTTGGTCAGTTGCCATCCAGTAATGCTTATCGTTTCTAGTATAAATGCCAATGTGCACCTCTTTACCTAAAGCAAAATTCAAATATCTAATGTAAAATGTCTAATTTGTCCTAAACATCTTAAGCAAAATTTTACCAAGTTTTAATTAATTAAAAGAAAAATTAGTGGCAATAAAATAAATCATTAATTTAAACATTTATGCATATTTTCGCAAATAGATTTAACAGCTTACAATAAAGTGAATAACAAGGAGTTATCTACTCTTATGTTGTGCTGACTTGTGTCAATATGTTATAAATGCAAGAAAATTTCTTACAGAGGTTGAGATAACCTCAGTAACTTCTTGACCTAATGTACACTAGTCATGGACTCAAAGTAATTTGACAATTGTCCATTCATTTTACACTGTTTAACTTATAGGTCTTGCAATAATAAAACTATATCATCATTCTACTATGCTGAGAGATGCTTTGAGAGATGGGAATATATTTTAAGCGGATAAAAGGCTTGTAGACAGTAGACATATTTTTACATGTATAATTTACTTTTAGTCACCAAAAGTCAAGCACAAAGCTTACCATTCAAAATACCATTAACGGCAGCAGTAACTTCAGCACTATCTAATGCTGCCAGTGTGCCACCTGAGTGAAGCACTGCACAATGCTCTGCAGCTTCTTCATGTTCCTTTTCTTCATCAACATACACGTAGCAGATTCCATTTACTGACACCTCGGGGTTGCCTAAAGATGAGGCTATCTTGTGTAGCATACAAAATGTATAAAACTGTGCTAGTAAATGCATAGTGCAAGACTATCTGAAATCAAATGTAAGCTGCCTGCCTTGCCACAAACTGCTTGCATGTAGATACATGTGCAGTTTGTTTGCTTAGTGCAGTCTGTATTTATATAAAATTTAAAAGTTTACCAATAAAAGGAAATCCGCAATGATTATATACAAAGAGAATTGATTTGCTGGCAATCCCTTTTTTCTGGTGTTGAATAAGTCATGACGTAAAAAACGCAAGCCTATATCTAATAATTATAAACAAAATTGATTAAAATCTTAAAGAAATAATTTATGGCACCAAAATTGGGCAACCTATTATGATGGCAAAAATGTGAACTTTGTCGAAAAAGCTGATAGAAAACTGTTTTGTATATTTTACCTAAAGTTTTGTATACTTTGTATACTTGTATACTTGTATAAATTCTAAACACATTTTTATAAACATACTGCAGTTTGTTTGTTTCACCAATTACAGGGTAGGCTAGAGAATAAAAATATAAAACAAGTTAAAAAGTGGCATGAGAAAGCCGACGCATGTCATCACACACACACACACACACACACACGCACACGCACACGCACACACAAACGCACACTCACACACGCACACACGCACGCACGCACACACGCACGCACACGTGCATGCACATACACACGCGCACGCGTGCACATCCCAAATTACCACTTAGATATTTGTGGCTGTAAAATAAGTGTGACAGGCTCTGAACAATAGGACACATTTGATATATCAAATTTATGAAAAGCACCATAATAGAACATAATAATATTTGTCTCATTGGCAAAAGTTTCTAGTTATCTTTCAGCTGACTGAAGATTTTCTGCTCATTTAATCCAATACAATAATTAAGTGCCCTCAAGATTTACCAAGTAAAAGGAAAACCAATAGTTGAGAACTGAAGAACTGCATAAATTATGTATAAATTATAATAAAGTGGTAAATATCACTATTGAACAATTTATATCTTGTGGAAGATGTTGCTAAAACAAAGGTGTCAATAAAACTTTGCTTAGTTATTCAACGATTGCTGAGGAATAACCAGCCTTTCAATTTGCTCATTATGAAACTGTCTTACTGCATTAATTTCTCAGTTTTTCATCTAATCTTTGTACAATGGAATTCTTTAGCAGGTGAGGTAACTGATGTCATATAACAAACACTTTTTTCAAAACTTACATAGAAATATGTATATGTATTGTATAGAAATACATATAAAGACACAAGCAGCTAGTAGGTGCATGCTTATAAATCTTTAAAGTGTTGATAGATGAGGTTTCAGCTGTAGTCTGTTAGTAGGAATGTATCAGCTGTGCTAGCTTTATTGTAAATATTAATTTTAGAAAAGCATAAGACCAGTTTCCGCTGGGTTAACTTGCCGAAATAGATCTCTAATAGGGTATCATAAATCATTTCATTTAAATGCTAAATTACTATATATATATATATATATATATATATATATATATATATATATATATATATATATATATATATATATATATATATATATATATATATATATATATATATATTTATCTTTTTTAAGTATAAACTTAGGTTGCTGTTTGAAGAAACAACTTCATTGGCCAAGACAGTAATGTGAAGATGTTATAAAAATAGATGTAAAAATATATATTTCAGATTCAGAGAAGCATGAAAAGTTATTAGGAGACAAGGAGTTTGGTGAGACAGGAGAGAGAGATTTGGTGTCTCGGCTCTTTGACTCATATGACACAAGAACTAGGCCTGTCTTGGACTCTTCAAGATCAATAAATATATCTCTTAGCGCTGTTCTGATACAGATATCTGATGTGGTGAGTGAACAGCATTGATATTTAATAAGCTTGGGGTGTTCTAAATAAAAGTAGATTGTAGAAATATTTTGTTCCGATTTCTTTATGTTATGAAAAGCACCTTCACATAACTATACATGGTCAAACATTTACTCATTATAATATAGTTTACCTCCTATGTTCCAATAAAGCATCTAGCCATTATTCCTACTCAAATGCTTGCCAAAAGTTTTATACGGCTCATTATTGATTTTCTTATGTCTATTATTTGGTATTATACTGCTGCTACACCTTCTTAATTTACTCTTACTTTCTTTCTGTCATACCTACATGTTAGTAGGTACCTATTAAATTTGGAGAATTTATTGGCAAAGTCACATACATGTATGGCTAGCCATAAATAAATTAATAAATTGCATATATTTTATTTCTATCATTCTATATATGCACTCTGCAACAAGTTTACTTTTAATGTATAATTAAAATCTACAGCTGAAAAGGCTTAAGCGAAAGTGGCTTTTACTTAAAAACACTTAAAAATCAATACATACTTATTTTGAGTAAACATAAGTGATGGTCCTTTAAGTGTAATTATTTATTGCTGAGTGGTACGTGAAGTATTATAGCTACCACAATATAAGCATCATCAGTTTTAATTATATATATATATATATATATATATATATATATATATATATATATATATATATATATATATATATATATATATATATATATATATATATATATATATATATGTGTATATATATATGTATGTATACATATATAACTCCGTGAGCTAACAGATAACTATATTGCAGCTATAATAATATATTGTAGGCTTCAAGACTCCTAGAAATAGTAAAGCTGTGATGCTAGATAAAAGAGATATATGTATTTCATCAAAAATCTGACTTTGAATATTTGGTTATATATGTTTATATTATGATGCTTCTAGAATTTCTAATTACAAAAATGTTATTTTAAGTAGCAATTTGATTGACTTGTGTCGTCATATGCGTTAAAGTTTTTAATTACTCCATATTATATTACAATAACTCCCACTGAAAACTTCTGGTGTTTGCATTGCTCATTTGCAAATTCTACAAAAATAACATTTTGCTTTTTAGGATGAAGTAAATCAAATATTTGCTGCTAATATTTGGGTTAGACATGTAAGTAAAAATCTATTTACCTTTTACTGTTTCTATTTATAAAATATGCAAATACAATTAAAAAGCAATATTGTATAATGCATTGATTTACACTTTTGTTCAAGTTTTCAAAAGACAAAGACTACTTTTAGACATGGTTTGATGAATATTTACACTGGGACCCGGCGGACTACAACAATCTCACCAGAATACGATTTCCAGAGAATCAGATTTGGCTCCCTGACATTACTCTGTATGAAGGGTAAAATCAAACTCATTTTTCTGAAAAAATAATGCGCGACTTTTTTTACTTTAAATAATATATTTTTTTCTATCTGCACAAAATTATGGAAATAAATAAACGTATTAATTTGATTAATTCCAGTGTTGAAATTTATTTATGGATATTTATATTCATAACATTAAAAAGTACGATTACAAAATTATAGAAAGACATTACTCTCTAAATAAAAAGTAGAATATTCAACCTAAAGTACATATTCTAAGCAAAAGGTTTATATGCAGTGAACTTGGTCACATAATAAAATACAACTACATGTAATAAACAGGATTGTATTGTACATTGCTGTGGCATTGTTTGTGTAGAGGAGAAAGCACTGAAGATACGGGAACTTCTTCAAAGCATTTAGCAGAAGTAACGTTTGAAGGAGAGGTGTTCTGGGTACCGCAAAAAGTCCACAAAGTGCCGTGTAAGATTGATGTTACTTACTTCCCTTACGACATTCAGACATGCTCCATGATGTTTGGCTCATGGATGTATGACAACTCCCAACTATCATTATTTCCTACAACACAGGCTGTAAACACAAATAACTACATGAAGAATGTTGAGTGGGATTTACTAAGTGTCTCTGCAGAAAGGTAAGGCTTTGGAATAACTTACTGAAAGCATCTCTAGCATTCAACTAGTCAGTTATGTATTGATGTCAAATTGAGACACTTCAATAGTATCCATTATTCAAAATAATATCCTGTGTCTTAAAAATGACTTTTGCTGCAAGTAGTAAACTTATAAAGCGTGAACAGCTGCATGCTTGTTGTTTGCATCCTAGAAAAGTTGGTAAGTTTTATCTTAGCGAAAGCAGCCAGAGAAATTTTTATCTAGAAAAATTTTGATTTTTTTCGGGTAGTAATCGCCAATTTTCAATTTGAAAAATACTGATATGTTTTTAAAAAGATCAACTGCAATGTAGTTTTTCATCATTATATGAGTTGAAGTTATATAAATATTTTTTTTTCAAAATATTTCAATTAGTAAGTGCTATGCAGTTACATCTTACTACTAAATCATTATCTAAATGTTAGTCACATCTTCAGATGCATATAATTAGACTTATAATGTATAATATAAATACAGATCAGCTCTCTAAGCCAATTAGTCATCTCTTTACAGAAGTATAGATGAGTATCAGAGAGATTTTCAATACTCCCACATCACATTCTCTTTCACTGTGAAGCGCAGAGTGCTTTACTACATGATCAACATTGTGTTCCCATGTCTATGGCTCTCCATACTCAGTACACTAACCTTCTGGTTACCTCCAGACAGCGGAGAGAAGATAACTCTAGGAATAACCGTGTTGCTGGCATTCTCTGTGTTTATGTTACTTGTGGCTGAGAATATGCCTAAGACTTCAGAGTCGACTCCACTTATTGGTTAGTTTTAATTAACATGCATGAGTTTATCCAATTTGTTAGAAATATTCTTTATTTATTTCAAGCTGCGATGTAGTTCTAGGAGCTTTTATTCAAAACCAATGTAAATCCTTTTTAAATACATCCTGCCTGATAATACATAATAATGCAAATTTCAATCAGCTGACACATTTAACACCTTTTAAAATTTTCTAGCATTCAATTTGTTGACTTCAAAAAACTTTCAATTAAGTTGGAAAAAATTTAATGATGATGATAAAAGTTTTATTAAATGATTTATACTATTCTCTCTTTTTACTAAAGATATTGAGTTTTATCTTTTATTAGTATATAAGAGCAACATTGCCAGCTATAATGTATAACGCTTTTCTTTTAATAATCAATTATTGTGTCACAGTTTGGCTATGCTTCTATCTTTCAATTCCTTATAAATTAATTTTTATTGTGTGTTTTTTAGAGATTTACTTGTGTATAACTATGTCCTTGACTTCAATGACGATAATCCAGACGACAATAATAAAAAAGATCTGCTATGTTGGACCAGAGGCTCAGAGAATGCCTGTTTGGCTACGACAGTTTACCTTCAAGTACCTGGCTAAAGCGCTTTGCATTTCCAGCAGCAGACTAACTGCAGCTGCTGAGCATAAGGATGAGCTGCCTCAGGCGTGGCCTGAACCTAAACAGAATGTATTTTTTGCCGACCTGGAGATGGGTAAAGATGAGAAAGAAAAAAAGACATCCATGGAAAACAGCTCATATGCTTTTTCTAAAAGTTCGTTCAAGTGTTTGCTTAATAGACTTCGAAGGAGACCAATGAGATTGGATGGAAAAGCCAAGAAAGCGGATGACCTTGAACTTAGCACTGAAGAAGAGTGGAAGATTTTGGCTGTGCTGTTGGATAAAATTCTCTTCCTAATCTACTTGGTTATAACTGGAGTAGTTACTGCCGCCATACTAATCTATGGTTCAACCACAGCTGCTGACCTGTGAATGAAATGTCAAGGTTACAAAAGGATTAGACAAATATGATCACTGCACTACAATAAAAAATGGCTAAGGAATAAATATTTTTTAGAAAAAGCAATAAAATGAGTAATAATTTTTGTTGTTAATTTCTTTTTAGTTGCTGTATAAAAGCTTTCTTTAAGAATTATTATTATTAGGCTTGTTATATTTCTATTTTGGAGTTGCCATACCAAAAGACATAACTTGATGACGCACAAAGATAAACTTGAGTTGTGTTTTTTTAAAACAGATAAGCATTTTTAACCAGAATTTTGTGTTATTGCTACTTTCAACAAGCTTAATTATATAATAATTATCAACACATAGCTAACTCAATATCATCATTATAAGTAGAATAAATATTTTATCACCATATTCATATATATTATATTATATATTATAGTTTATGTGAGTTTTTCAAAAGTTAATATTTTTCCATATATATAAATAATAAAATTTCTTTTCATCTGAAAGTTTTTTCCAGTAAAACTTGATATATTATGTAATATAATTCAAAAACAATTTACGAAAAGTTACCTTTTTTACAATGTTGACAAAACAGTGTTTTATGTGAAAGTTGTTACAGGCCAATTACCAATATTATAGCAATAAGATGAACAACTCTAAATCAATAACCATACAGTTACTCAGTAATTTCCTTTTGCTATGGTTTTCATTAAACATGCTCAATAATAGCCTGTGATTCTTGCATTTCCTGAAAGCTTATTGGGAAACTTCTGCAATCATCAGGCTTTAATTTGCACGACTAACAAGATTTGTCTATCAATATAGTAGAAGGGTGTAGTTACTGTACAGTTAGTGAAGGGAAATACTCAAGCATTATTCTGCCAGTGTTTTGGATTATTAATTAATATGTTTTACTCCAACATCAACTTTGGGTAAAAAGGTAAGTCAATATTAGTTATTAAAATTTACATCAGCAAGCAAATTTACATTATGACTTGTGTTGAAACAACTAGCTTGAATGACCTTTGAACTGTAATGATAATCATTTGAGCATTAAATCCCATTACATGAGTTATAGTGAAGCTAAATATTGAATGCATGCAAATGTTTCTGTATTTGTTACAATTATTTAAAATACATAATTTATACTGAATTTTTTTATCACAACTGCTCTGCTTCCCAACTCCTCATATCCATGTGAACTCATCGGGTTAGTGGCGTCTAGACAGTTGCATAATTTAACCTCAGCACAAAGTACATATTATAATAAGAGGGGCAAAGTGCTGTGCAGCATGTCTAGTATATTTTGTCTAGTTTGTTTGCTGTAATGTGTTTACTGTAACACTATTAGTATAGTAGTAATTACATGATTGATTGACAGTCCAGGTTCTGCAGTCAACAAATGCTGCTGCCAAAGTCTTTCTACTGCTGCTGACTTTTACCACAAAATCTTATTATAAATACTGTGATTAGGTGTTCTTTACATAATATAATTTCAGTGTAAAAGCACTAAGATAATAATTATTTGTTGCAATAATTAGTACGGTCATATAAAAAGGAGATAACTCCCAAAGCTGCAACTGCCAGAAGAAATTTTCTGGTTGTTGGGCCGTATCCATAGCAACAACTAAAACTAGAAACTTATACTTGCTTATTTATAAGTAGGTGAAATATGCAACGAGTTGAGAGCATAACTTTGGTTATAGAATACATCTACTGCGTCATGGCAACCAGTGTACATAACATATAGTAAACAGTGTTAAACTTAAAATCCTATCTAGTTTGTTTAATATTCAAGTACAATGTATGTATGCAATTAGTAATACTTGCTATTAAATTAGCAAAGGTGCTTCAATTCTAAGAATTTTACTTCAATATAATTATCATCAACTGACTATGATAAACATATATAAGTTGACTGGTAAAGTTAAAATATTTATTCATATAGAGTATGCTAGACACCTTGACAATGAGAGGTTTGCCTAGAGTTTAAATTCTTTCGCTAATGTTTCAAAACAGACGCTATCTACTAAATAAATGCTATAATAATTGTTGTGATCCGTTAGATTAACATTCGTAATGCACTTGTCTTATCAGATAGATTAAATTTATAACATGCTTATTGCAATATTTTTGCTAATACAAATGATATATATTATTATATAATTTGAATTAAAGCTACAAAATGACAGAACAGCGCTACATGTGTTATAACCAACAGAGCATAGTTGATAAGTATTGTGAAAGCAGAGCTGTGGGTTGTATGTTTATATCACAATTGATTATTGGCAGCCTGTCTGTGAGATGAAGAGATGTAGAAGTTGTAGCAGCAGCAGCAGCAGTAACATATCTGCTGAACATGCTGCCTGTCTATAAACTAAACAAACCTATAATATGTATTAATTCCCTGATATGTTCAAATTTATTTGTACTGAGTCTCAAACAAATATTATTAATCCCTTATCGAAATATTAATAATATATCACGATATATCCCAACTCATACATGCAGCTTGTGTTTTGTATTTCTTGTTATAGTACTGTAGTATGCTAATTATTATAAGCTGATATATATATATATATATATATATATAATATATATATATATATATATATATATATATATATATATATATATATATATATATATATATATATAACATATCATTATGGAAGATATTAATTCAACGCAAATAGATTATAAGGTAATTGCATCAAGAAAACTTACATTTAAAATTTCATTGTGTAACTACTAAAACACCAACAGGCAGCATTTTATGCAGAGTAATAAATACTTAAACTGCAACATAAGTTTTGTGCTTTATTCTGTTGTTAAATCATTCAATTTATTTTAATTTGCTAAGTAAATTATCGTATATAGGTAATAATTTTTTACAAAGTTCAAGTCTTAAAACAGTGAAATGAATTAAATACTAGCCATTTGCTGCTTTTATTTTTCAGGGGTAAATTAAAGTGCAAGCAGGTGTATTTTACTTAGTTTTGTATTAACTTAAAATTCTCGAGTTAAAAAGCTCCAAAATATTCTCAAAAAACCGACGCTTGTTTGTTTCATGGCCTGAGAAATAATCAAAAGCTCTTCTAGCTTAAAAATCCTAATTTAGCCTGTCATCATGCAAAGTATCAACTTCATAGAGCATTAGATCGATGCAAGAAACAAGGCTAAGTTCACACCTTAATCTTATATCAATTGATGTGATACGCTCACTGGCCTACATCACTTTAACTTAGGATACACACAGAGGCTAACATGTTGCTTATAGTTGTTTGATAGCAGTGCTACAGCAGGGCTAATTATTGAGTAGATGAAGGCAGGGTAGGCACATGTGTGTGGGAAAGTAGATAAACTTACGTTATTGCTTATAGTTGAAGGTGAGTTAGTTATACACATACTCAGAAAATATTCCCTAGAGTTTTATGACTATGAAGTGTAAAACATGCACATCCATATAAGATTAGTATTAAATACAAGGTCATAATACATTTAGAGTAAAACAGCCGAATGCATCTGCTAAATTTGATTGTTTTGTTTTAAAACCCAATTGTATTTAATTAGTACGACTTAATAAATTTTATGAATAGATTTAGTTTAATGTGCTTATACAAGCAAAAATTCTAAAATCTACTATAATAATTTATTATTTCATGTGCCCATAAAAATTAATAAATTTTATGAATAGATTTAGTTTAATGTGCTTATACAAGAACAATTTCTAAAATCTACTATAATAATTTATTATTTCATGTGCCCATAAAAATTAATAAATTTTATGAATAGATTTAGTTTAATGTGCTTATACAAGCAAAAATTCTAAAATCTACTATAATAATTTATTATTTCATGTGCCCATAAAAATTAATAAATTTTATGAATAGATTTAGTTTAATGTGCTTATACAAGAACAATTTCTAAAATCTACTATAATAATTTATTATTTCATGTGCCCATAAAAATTAATAAATTTTATGAATAGATTTAGTTTAATGTGCTTATACAAGCAAAAATTCTAAAATCTACTATAATAATGTATTTACGTGCCCTTAAAAATTTTACTATATTTGAAACAGCATAATGTTTTTGTATTATACATCATAGCTTTATATTTAGTGTAAGTTCAAAACTTGTAAGAGTAAATTATTGACTAAAAATGGTTATGTAAGAAGTTATGTACTATAGCACTAGTTCTTACCAATTACAGGTATTTATCTGGATATTATCTCAGGAATGCTGACTTGTCCTATAAATTGCTGACAAGCTTATTGTTTTGAAACTTTACACTTCAAGTTATGCATATTTTATTTAACTTGAAGCGTTGCACTTTTTAAAAACACTACTTCAACAATTTTCACTGAGCTTGTCAAGTTTTAGGTGAATAAAATCATTTGGCATACAAAATCTGTCATAAATTTTTTAAAATACTGCTTCATGTTTAGTAAAAAGTTTGCTATTAAAGAAGCAGGGTAAACGTTGTATATAGTGAATGTTTGCAACATGCTTCTTTCTTATTGCAACAAAATGTCATAATTAATTGGGTATAACTGTAAGAAATATCACTTGACAGAAAGTAATACAGTTTGTTATTTCCAGTAATTATCTTTCTGGAAAATATCAAACTTTCAGTTATACTCAATAAGTGATTCAATAATGAAATAATAGCATATTGGCTAACTGTAAAGATAAGTCTTGCATGTGTGGTATGCTTTCATTTATAAATCTAATTTCAAAATTGCGTTAGTATATTTTAGTTTGTGTAATTAATGAACTTTACAGCTAATCAAATAATCTTAAATAAAATAATTCATAAGAGTTATTCCATTACTATAAGTCAGGCTAAAATTGAGGTTCACCTTATTTATGGGTTTAGTCTGTGTGAATGAATTGGCTATAGTGGATGATTATAAACATATCTCCATAATTCCTATCAACTCTTCAATAGCTCAATTGAGTAGCTTATCTGTTGCTTGTTTAGTTTAAAACAAAGTCTGTATGAAGGAATAAAATATTTTTAGTATATGCTGATTTTTGCTGCTCAAAATATTTTAAATAGTTAAATTTAATAAGTGTCTAGCATTTTTAAAACCATATTTTGTTTATGTAGTTTCAGCCAAATGTCGTTTTGGAGGCTTTTTGAAATTGGAAAATATTTATCAGTCATTCTCTCAAATGCGACTGCAACTATAAAAGTATATATTGTAGCAAGCTCTCATATTGCATTTTTTGACAATTTTTATGATGAATATTTATATTTCAACTAATTATCCATATATTAGACTTTTGTGCATTTAAATTATATTTTAGGCTTGGAGCTTCCACAAGTAATGAGAGTAAGGATTGTAAATTCTCCAACTCTTTTACTGACGCTATTTTCAGGTAAGGACACTGTATGACTTATACCACACCTATGTTAGCAAAGATATAGGCTAAAAAGTCTTGTTCTACTAAATATATTTTTTGTTATCCAGTTATAAGCATTTGGACTTCATTATAATGTAGTTTGCACAGGTTAATACATTTTGTTAACAGAGAAAGATAGAATTAATGTTTTCATTAGCTAAAGGCTGTTTACAAAGCTGCTTGTAATATCAAACTTACTAAACTCTAACGATAACTGATGGATATTGATTTTAGTAGGAGTGTTGACATCGCCGTTCAATTCATCTAAAAGTGCAACTCAGACTGAATATGACTCTAACTCAAAGTCACTATCAGCAGTGCCATCACCTGGCTACAGAATTGACTACGCAGCACATCTGAGCTCTGCTAATTCAAGTTATGCTAAGCTTTGCAGAAATCAACAATTCAACAATACGGGCCGTCCTACTACACCCCCTTACACAAGACTCGTGAACACTGTACATCAAAAGCTTGAACAAATATTGAATACAGACTTGAAGCAATGGCCCGTACAGCTCATAAACTTGGAGAATGAAGTGCTGGAATTAAACAATGATTTACTTCCTGGCAAAATCTTAGAGGAGTTGTGCTTCTTGCTGACCCTGATGGCCGCTGCCGATAACACAGGAAACAGCGATGCTCTGCTGAAAACAAAAGTAGAGGAATTTAAAAACTCAACTAATGAAATACTGGATAACTATGATTATACAGCACACAGGCTAAGAAAAAGTGATGAGCAAAGGCTACTTAGCGAGCTGATGACTAACTACGAGAGAGATGTGCGGCCGGTGTTGAAGGCCTCCGAGCCTGTGGAGCTGAAGATCGGTCTCACTCTCAACCAAATAGATGTGGTACGTATAGTGCAATACATTATATATATATTATATATATTATATATATATATATATATATATATATATATATATATATATATATATATATATATATATATATATATATATATATATATATATATATATATATATATATATATATATATATATATATATATATATATATATATATATATATATATATAGGCCCTAATTCTCCCATATATGTGCATTTTTTAAGAAAACTGATGAAACATTCCTTTTATCAAAAAATAGACATGCACGTTCACATACACAAAGAAAATTAAAAACATATATTATGATGACATATCATGCATTGTTTATCAATGCTACCAAACATTCACTTTTATTTTCTACTAAGAATTATGAACTGTTATCATTTATGTTTGAGAAAAAAATTATTTATTGAGAATATGAAGTTATTTCACAGTTTCCTATAAAACAGTTGCTTGTTGATTTCATTGCTTATTTATTATCATATTGTATCATTGCTTTTGTATCAAGGCTATAAATTATGAATGATTAGATTTTTCAGAAAGCAAACATTTTTTAGCAGGTTTTGAGCACATTACAAGAAACTGAACAACATATATTGTCTGAACTGCATTACTTTATTGTTTTTATTTTAACTTGTTGCTAGTTTAAGCAGAGTACGTAATTATGGACTCGTAACTTGAACTTGGTTTTGGCTGATGCGTGTACTTATTGTCTATAAAGGTTTTATAACCCGAGCTGATCTTAACGAGTTAAATATTTTCTCCTAAAATAAGAACCTTTTTTGTACCAGCTGTTTGACGAGTGTTTGCATATGATTTCAAAGAGAGATTAAATGGAATCAGGACTCTGGTTATTTACCTCAGAGTACAAAGTGAATCAAACGCAAATCTTTCCAGACAATCATCTGCTGCAATAATCTTTGATCTTGAGAAATAATCAGCAAATCAGAATGACTGGAACATTACACAGGAAACATAGTATATTGACTGTTAGAGGATAGTGTGTCTGCTACCTCACTAATCTTTTGATACAACACGTGTTATTCAAAATAGAATATCAGGAAGTTTACTATTAATTAAAAAAACTCTGTGCTCAAAATAGCTTGCAGTGAACTCGTTGAACTTGTATGCACATACATTCAGAGTTGTCCTCATTTTACTAAACATAATATAGAATATTTTTAACTTAACATTGCTAAACTGGTATAAATGTATTTTTAGGATGAAAAGAACCAGGTCCTGACTGTACTGGTCTGGCTGGATCAGGTGAGATATTGAATGAGCATATACCTGCTTAAGTTCTCTAAGTATGACTTAACTGACTTAAAGCAACTTGGCTATGCATTAGCTTGCATTCAGATAAGATAAGAAATGGCAACTTTACATGCTTTCATAATCTTAAATTAGTTAAGAAGTGAAATCTGCATTTTATAGTAGAGGTTATGCTAGGGTTTCAAATTAGTGTTTAAATACTTTCTAAGCTTTCTTTACTCATTTAAAAGTTATTTTTATTGGGATAAGATATTATAGATATTATAAGTTATATTGAGTTACAGATAGTGCAAATAGAAAAAGCAATAGCAAGCGCCGTTAAAAATAATTCAGCTACTAAACTGTACTGTGGAGATTTGAACGTTCAACTAATAAATTCTGGATTTGAATCTATGACTCATATTAATAGTATAAATTACCGTAAGCAAAATTGGTAAAAAAAACTTTAAATATCTTATTAAATTTATTTAATTTAAGTAATCATTTTGCAACATTATCTGACTGCGTTATCCCACACATGATTTCCAGGAGTGGATTGATGAGAAGTTGATATGGGATCCAGCTAACTACAGTGGATTAACTGTCCTTAGGATACCCTGTTCTCTCACCTGGCTGCCTGACATTGTCCTGTATAACAGGTGAGTCAGCATCAAACTATTTACCAACGGAAGCTGCTTAAGCGGTGCTCCTAAAAATATTACTTATAATATTTTTATAATTAGCTAGTCTATAACACAAGGTTTAGGCACCTACACAAAAGACCCCATCTGTTTCACTATTGAAGGAGCAAACCATGTAGTGGACACATGGGAACTTACTGTGGCATCAATAGTAAATGCAGGGCTATATTCCCATAGATCTATTTATAGAAAGGGTGCATTTAGCTTACTAAAGCTCTAATGATGATATACTCTCACTATAGGTAAAATGGTTTCGAATTCATAGGACATGCAATAGTAATGCAATGTATTTGACGTTATATAGAAAAAATATTAGAATGATAGCAGCATACTTGCAAAATAAAAGAAAATTAGCTTTACTTTTTCATAGCAGCGGATTGTAAATTAGCTTTATTTAACTCTTGAAAAACACAATGAACTACACTGCTGCACTAATAAATGTAACGAAACAATCTTTTAGTCTGCAAATTACCCTGAATACTAGTTCCAAGACTGTTTGAGTAGCAATAAGTAAAAAACAGTTTTTGCAAAATCAACATATACAGAAGTGTCCAGTTTTGCATAATTGATGAATAAGAAATTTGTAAAATTGTTTATTTGACTAGCTATAAAAAAGAAGTTCATTACTCTGGCCTATCATTATGACGACATTATCTGGTAGAGGATTTATACAACGACATGTGACATTGACCTACAAGAGCGTCTCATTTCACCACATACTGAGCTGAACTTATTTTCAGTTTAAGCATCCATAAAACAAACATCTGCACAGAGACATAGAGATTACATGCAAAGTACATTGAACTTATTGTGGCTAATTTGTTATATATTATATACAAACTCATATAAACACTTGTCAAGGGATTTGATGACAATAATCTCTGTAAACACTCTGTATGCACAGATTATAAGGTTAGCAACCTAAATTTCTCTCAATGATGAAGGGTTGAAATTGAGAGGCTGTCTTTATAAACAACTAATAGCTAATTTAACAGTCACCAACATCCTTTAGCAATAAAAATGAAACAATTGCTATAAAACTCCACAAGATATAAACTCACTATAAATACACATATTCAGAGGTAAATAACTAGAAATAAGGATTTATATAGATGACTTCAATTTTTTAATTTATGTGAAATATTTTATAATTACACATTTAGTTTTAAAAAAATGTAATGCCTAAATGTTTGGTTTTGTTAGCAATAGAGCATAATATTTTAGCCAACCATTACTGCGCAGTCTCTCATAATTACTCCAGTGAATGAAGAAAATATTGCATCATAATGATAGGACAGCCTTAATAATTAACTGCATCTCACTCAACTGACTACAAAGGAAAGTGCATATAAAGGCTATAATTTTTCATTATTTCCCCGATGCTAACAAAAAGGTTGCAAGCTTTATTTAATATTTGACTAGGTCTTCACAAACTAGGTTGAACTTTAGGCTACTGGAAACAATTTCGAGCTGAGTTTATTTAATTATCCAGATTTCCCACCAGTTATGTGATATGATTATTAATAATTTACACTACAAAACTCACACTGAGTGTGTTAGAGATAAAGAAACTGAGTGGAACTTATTTTATCTGCTGCAAACAAATATAAAACATCAATTTTACTTGCAGTAAACAGTTTAGGGTTGTCTAACTCACCTGGGAGTCGAGTACAATGATTTACATCTACTCTAGTCTAATTGAATTAGGTTATATAATTATAGGATTATGCATGGTTTGTAGTATATTGCTGGAAGTATTTATTGGTTTTTAAATTACTGTTTAAATATGTTGGGTTTTTATTACCAGCATGTAAGTTAGGCTCATATAATCGTAAAGATAGTACAGTTAATAAATTCTCATCAACAAATTAAATAAAAGAATTATAAAAAGAATATTATACTAATTGTTAGTATTGATCAATTCCATAACGAGCCTAAAATAATTTTGCAACTGGTCATTATACACAAATGTATGATAGCTAAACTGACGGTATATTATCATTTTTATCTGACAGTGTGGAGGATTTGAGGGAGGGGTACATGCAGGCCCTCACAATGGTAGAACATAATGGCAATGTCTTCTGGCCTCCTATAGTGAAATACAGAGGAAACTGTGAAATTAAAATCAAATACTTCCCTTATGATGATCAGGTAACTGTCTACCTTATCAGTTTCCACGGTATATTGGGTATTATATGATTTTTAGTGCTGACAGAATTATCTTCCCTTGTTTCATATATTAATTTTACTGAGCATATAAGCATTTTATTTCTCTTAGCTTGTCATTGGGTAGAACTGATTTATTAAGAATTTAGGAAATATAGTAAAGCAAAGCAAAGAGTTGTATATTAATTAATAAAAACTATTTATAGGAATGCAGACTAAAGCTGGGTTCGTGGGCATACGATGGTTTTCAAGTCAACCTGACGAAACGAAAAGATGGCATTGACCTTTCAAATTACCAAAAGAATGGAGAGTGGTCACTCAAGAGAACTGAAGTTGTGAGGAACGTGGAGGTGTATCCATGCTGTCCAGAACCGTACATTGACATCACCTTCATAATACACCTACAGAGGAGGTAATCATTTCAACAACTTAAATAACGTGATTATTGCTAAATGAGTGGACAACCCTGATTTAGGTATTTTGTAAAAAGCCTCAGAGCTGTGTATGGCATAGTTGTACTTCAATTAAAATGATCAATGCATGGGCACTGCATATAGATATGCTGGTAAATTTGCGTTATAAAAGCTATGAATTGGCCGGGAGCAAATATTCACCTGTTTAGTTAGCTGTCTGTTTAAATATAAACAATACAAATACAATTATTGATTTTTATAAATCTTGTTTTTTGTATGTTTTTGATAGTGTTTGTAGAAAAGTTAAACCATGTTGAAATTTAACTTTGTGTTTTTGCTAAAATTTTGCAAGTTACATTATATTAAGTTTCTAGAGTTTTTCTAAAGAATTATCAAATTCAAAACATATTTTACTATCATTTTATTACTGCCAATTAGAAATTGAAAATGCAAAATATTATTGCATTTTTTTTTGACTCTCTATAATTCAGTGTAAAATATTGGGTTACACAAATTATTTGTTTTATATCATATGCACATATCGTATTTATTATAACTTTCATGTTGAAAATGCATCAATAGTCCATTTCCTCAACCTATATTAAATTACAGTAACTGACACTTATTGAAGCTTTCACCGAATCCTGTAAATGTGTTCACATATTACTGTTTATTTATTTCATACAACATGAAGTAGTAAGACAAGTCTTAACGGGTAGACATTTGATTTATTTTCTACAAGCTACTGTATGTGTCTAATGTGTTAAATTGATGATTTGATTGTAGTAACATTTAGTAACTAGCATTTAGCATGCAGTATATGCAGATATAACAACATTCCACAATGTGTAATATTATTGTTAATTTTCCAGTTTTTATCTGTATACTCAAAGCACCTTTAATTATATGCTCATAGTGTGCTTCTCACTCCTTCTTTTACCTAAAATAGTCACATAGTCATACTTATTCCTCAATTTCTTGAACCCCTTTATATTTTTCAACTACACTATTTCATATTTACATTTCTCTTCTTCCTTTAGTCACTACCATCTACTCAACATTTAATTTTATAGTATATTATTCTTCTACTCATATCACCACATGCCCAAATACTAGCTTTCTTTAGTTTTAATAGCATATATTCATGGTTTTACAGGCGTTTTGCTGTTCTACTATTTAAACAATGCTAAGCAGCCTCAACTGTGTTTTATACTACACTTTTACAGCTTCTGCCATATATTCTGATAGTTTTTTGCAATTTTTCACAATTATACTGTTATTTTAAAAATTTTAATTATAGAAAAAAATACAAGACTTTATGCTATGTATAATACTATAATACAGCTTCTACATTACTGTTAGGAAACTTTAAATAATGTGCGGTAATAGATTATCTTTCCTGTTGTAATACTCTATATTATGTATATTCATATATACTCTTTGTTCTTACAAAACTCGTTATCATTTATAATACTATATATACTCTTTGTTCCTACAGAACTATATATTATATATAATACTATAATAATATACTCTTTGCTCATAGAGGACTATTATATTATATACAACACTATATACTCTTTGCTTCCACAGGACTCTATACTACGTATACAACATCATCATACCTTGCATCATGCTCTCCATCCTCACTCTGCTCAGCTTCTGGATGAAACCAGACTCCGGGGAGAAGATAAGTCTCGGTCTCACAATATTATTGGCCTTCTCCGTCTTCATGCTACTTATAGCTGAGAGCATGCCTTCTACCAGCTTCCACGTGCCTATCATTGGTGAGTCATAAAGGGTGAAATCTTTTGATTTTTTAATTAAATTGTGACTCAATCTAAACACATTTTACAGTTTTATAGTTTGGCATAATTTAAAACTGTATATATAATAAACTTTAAAAATTTGCAATAATAATTTAAGCTAGTTTTATAATCTTGAAATATTCACACAAGTTTGAAAGGGTTTTTTTATAAATCATGCTAAAGACTTATTCATATATGACACAGAAGTACTTATGACGGGAGGCTCTTCCTAACATCACCGCCAGTGTTTAGACTTGAACCACAGACCTATATAGTGTTTTATTATGCCATCACTCTAACTACTACTTCTAAGCTAATTTCTTTTATGATGTTTTTGCAAAGTATTTAAAACTAAAAAAGTTTCTAAAATATAAGAAAAAAATGTTAATATACTTGTGAAAATATATTTGGATTACATCACAATTTCTATAATGTTGCAGGTATATACATAACTTCCTCCATGTGTCTCACAGCCTTCTCTGTCATTAGCGCTGTGTTCATCGCTAACGTAAACCACAGAGCGGAGGGGGATACAGTCGTCCCGTACTGGATTCACAAGTTGTGTCACAAACTAGGTCAACTCATGTGTGTCAAGATGGTGACTTGGGAGGAGAGACACTGCAATATCCGTCAGCTGGCAATGGTGTGTGTAGTACCTGAAGCTTCCTTTATAGTATACTACAAAATACTGTAGAATCTGAGGCTATTCTTATTCATTCCGTATACCAGTCTTTCTATAAGCAGACCCAAGTTGAGAGTGGCTGAGGGCAGTAGTTTGAGTTCTTAAGTTTGGAGTTAGGTGCTTAGGTTAGAACCACTGAACTATATAACTATAATATGAAGTTTTAGTTCATTGGTTAGAATTTTGAACCCCCCCAACTCCAAACTTGAGACCCCAAACTGCTGCACTCAGTCAATTCCAACTGGGGGGCTGCTTATAGATAACTTCATTCCATACAGCTTCTTTATTATAGAGCCTTTTTAAAGTTTTAAACATTAAATCTATTTCAATAGCTCTCTCTGGCAGCATATACTGCATATCTGTTGCATCTTACTATTTGCTGCTGCTGCCAACAGCTATAAGGAGTGCATAATTTAATGTCCCAGAGATCCAAGGCAAAGGTTAACTAAAATTGTCAACTAGAACTAAAATGGTGTAACATGAATAATTTGCTATCCATTCTATCTCTTAACTTTATACATACTTTATTCATACATAACACAGGGTATTGAAAGTTGGTCCCCAGCCTATACCATGACAACCTGAGTTATTCTAGACTATGCCATGTAAATGTTATGCTGAATGATATTACATCGTCTATTTTATTGCACACCATTTAGCAGTTATGAATTAAGAATAATATATAACAGTGTTCAGGATATACCATATTTTGTAGAAAATGTGTCATGCAAATAATAATTTTATTTTACAGATGGCGCTAGGCCCAAAATCATCCAATAGAAAAGGAGATAAGAAACACTCTGACACACAAAAGACCTGTAATGGGAAAGCCAAGTCAGGAGTAGACGAGGGTGCTGAGGCTAAGGAAGAAGATCCTCTGCTAAAAAGACTTCACACTATAGTAGAGCACCAAGAGGAGCTGCTCCAGAAACAACACACAAGTGACGACTGGCACGCAGTAGCTACTATATTGGACAGGTAAGTAATTGTCTTAGAGTTATCTGCCCTGTTCATCATATGTTGCTTCTTGTATGCTTTATGTTCCTTGCAAGAGCTGTACTTTAAGGCTTCTATTATGTCATAGTATATAGTTGTATAATTTACCATTTCATTTACAAATTATTAGAATAACTTAATTATAAGTTAATGATATTTTGTAGATGTCTATTTTGGATTTATCTTCTCATGATGACTTCAACCACCATTGGCTGCATATTCATATTTCCTATCACAAAGAAGACAATATCAGAGGAAACAGATCTGGACAATTGCTAAGCAGCTACCTGCGCGCTGACAGCATTGTTACAGTAGCAGTTGCAGCAGCAGCAGAGTTGTAACAATCAAAGTGATAGCAGTTATATTAGCTAGTAGTGTTATAGTAGCTTATAGTAGCATACTACAGCATACTAAGAATATGATGCACCAATCACCGAGCAGCATTTATTATGACCGACACTGCTGCAATATTGTTTGCTATCAGTTAATTAACTCATTATTATAAGCAAATATTACAATCCTGTAAAGCCCTCTTAAAAGTCATATTTTTTATTGATTTACCAAGAATGTAAAATAGCATTCTGTCTACAACCACATAAATATACCATATGCTTGTTTGCACAAGAGTATTGAACAATGTTATATAATACTAAAATAGTTTTATTTAATAAAAAGAGACTGTCTTTTGAATTATTTGTTATTACATATATAGCTTCCACCATGTAAATATTTAGCTTAGCCCTGCATGCTGCTCTCCTCTTAGACGAGGCTGTAGTAAATCAATAAATTAGCAGCTAATCTTATATGCTGTCTGCCAAACCTCGCACTCTGCTAAATTATTGACATGCTTCAGTATATCTCACAGTAAAACTCGTCATTAGTTGGGCTGAGATAAAAGTTGAAAACCAGGCAATGGCTGGTAACTTATGGATAAAGTATTTACAAGGCAACCATTGTAAATAGCTTTGAAAGAGAGCTGGCTTTCTCTTAGCAAAATAGCAGCAGTTTTGAAATTTAAATCATAAAACTTTTCTCATTGCATTATCAAATTCTAACACTGACTATGTCAGTAAAGTTGCGCTTTTTTCAGCTATTCTTAGCCGTAATTAATTTTAACTAAGTCTAAATTTCAAACAATATTGCTGCATTCACCTCTCAATCAGGCATTGCATTTAAATTATAAAATCTAACTTTTACAATCCAAGTGAACGCATCACATATAGTATCACGATTATTGAAGCAATTATGAATTACATGCTACAGAATTTACGCTATTATTAGGATAGTTTTGTACCCATTTACTGGCAAATATCTACACCCACTGTTTATATTATTTGGTGCATAAGTAGTGTACTTGCTGTCATATTTAATAAACACATGCTTGTGATTTGGGTGCATACTATACAGACTGGTTCGATGATTTGATGATCCCACAATATTATGCAAGATGCAATGCTTATAAGTATCATTAGGCAAAATAAACAATCTCAAAACACAATTTAATTGATGTAAAAACAAGCAAACAGGAAATGTAACTATGACATTTTTTATCTGTTAATTTACTGAAGTTACCAACAAATCAAGTTTTAATGACTAAACTCAACTACCAGCACAGCTCTTTGTAATGTAGTATCTTGCAAAGAAGCACTACTCGTAGTATAGTTGGACTTTTGCCAGTGTTCTAATCTTTCATTTAAGAAACTAACTGACTGATTCAAGGCCAATTATTGCAAGTAAAATTGCAGCAAATTATGTTCTCTCGGCTATTATTTAATTTGCTGCACTCGGGTCAAGCTATTTTCTCACTAACGTTCATTAAATTATGTTATTAGCTTTTTATATTGGCTTAAATAAGCAGACTTGCTAAGCCAATAGCGTGTGGCATCTGATACGGTGCATTAGTTATGAGATCAAATATGTTTTAGTGAAGTGGTTGGAGTGAGTGTACAGCCATTGAGGAACATGCCATCTCTAAAGTTAGCTCTACTTTCTACATTACAAGTTCTGCTGCACTTTATACCTCTTACCTTCACCTCAGGTTGGTCTTAAATGGTTATAAACGAAAATGTTGAACTTTCTCTATTTCAGAAATTTATTCCAGGAATTGAAGACATTTATTACACAGTTGAAAAGTAAGTTATACGTAGCTTGTAAGTTGAATGTATGCCATCATTACTTTAAAAAAATCTACATTAAAGTTAAATTCCATTCACTAAAATATTTTACTGATGCAAATTTCTTCTAAATCTTGACAAGTGTTTATTAATTTTTCATTATCATTGAACTAATGGATACTAATTCAAAAAAATAAACTTGGAATTTGATGATTTCACCATGAGTTTGAGACATTTTAAAATGTATGCAAGGGGGGCCATCAACGCATGCAGACTTGATAATTAGTTTGTAGGGTGTCTGTTGAACACACACATTTGGTAGAGGTCATATTTATAATTGTCAGCTTAAGCAGCAGGTTGTGTTGCTATACTATATAAAATATTTGTGAGAGTGGGATTGCTCTTACCACAGCAAACCTTTCATACACAACTTCAAGATGTTTTAGCTCTAATCTTATAGCAGGCCTAGGAAGTCCCCGGAGACGAGTCTATATTGATCCCATAAGCAAACTGGGTTAATAGTTTGCGGAGAAAAGTGTTTGAGGGTTGCTAATGGAAATTTGTAACAACTTTGGCAATTAAGACAATATTTATGATATATAAATTGCTGGTACTAGCTAAATCAAAAATGTAGATATAATACATTACACACATGCATGTATAATAATATAACATTAAAATAATAATTGACGCTTATTATTCTACATTGTAATATATGCTATTTTCCAAAAAAAAAACAAAATATTGATAGTTTAATTATTTTTTGCTTACTGAATTATATACAATACACTTAATGCTGGTGCATTTGTTTGCTATTTTAGCATTTCAACGAAGCAGACTTTTACCGGCAAAGCACAGATATGGTTATAATGGTTATAACTGCAAAGAAATACTATGTAGGCTATCGTGAATGGCTCTCATTGCATGAAACTTTTCCAAGCCAAAACATTATATAATCATTTCACAGCTTTAAATTTGATGAAGCTGTTAATATGGCCCACACTACTATAGCTTAAGCTGTTAAGAAAAATCAATTATGCATATGTTATTTTTAAATACCGTTTGAATATGGAACTGGTAAAGAATACCTCACGCAAATTACGTGAGGCACATAAGTTGCTATTATATGGTATCCGGCTGTATTTAGTTATACGCAACGGATTAATTAGTGTTCATTTTATCAAGGCCTAGCATATTTTATGTTTAAATTTATTTAAATATGTTGGAAAACTAAATTAAGTATGGCATGCTAAAGAATAAATAAAAATGTATCAATATTTTACAGAGCAGCATGTCACCACTCCTCAAATACTGGGAGCTACTGAGCAGTTCATTGCAGGAGGCATCGCCATGGTGATAGACAGCAATGAGCTCTCCAGCACACAGCCTGTAAAGAACTACTCAGCTACGGACATTCTAGAGCTCAGGTAAGAATGTGAGACAAGTTATTATTACGTGTATTATACAGATATTAAGCTACTATACTATATGTAGAGCAACTAGTTTCAATGAATAGCTAACTTTAAAAGTTATAAATAATTTTTCTATACCCAACGTTGAAAATTGTCATTTTTTTAATATTAACCACAATATAGGTTTAGCTTGCACATGCCCAAAATTAATACTTTGAGTATTTATTACATTTGTGATAATCAGATGAAACTGTAAGCTATAAGTTGCTGATGAGTAAAATAGATACTGAAAGAGTTATATATCTCCTTATGCATTAAATGAACTGCTATATAATGATGTAAAATAGAAGTCACAAAATATCATTAAATTTTAGTAAAATTTGCACCAACAACTTGCGTTTAAACAACATTAGTAACTACTACCATAATAAAATTTTAAGCATATAATATATAACTTGTTAGAAAATTAAAAAAAAACTAAAACTCTTTAGGAATTATTTTACCATCAACATAATTCTGCTGCGTACACTTTATCTAATGGACTATGTGTAGCTCACTAAATCTTACAACATATCTGATTATGTAAAGCATAAACAAATACTTCATCAGCAAAAGCAATTAGTATTTGATATTATATAATATAGCTGCAAGATTTCTGTAAAACCAGCAGTATATAACTATACAATTGACCTTTCTATTAAATTGCAATATTTCATAACTAACGGCAAAGTATTCCAGCAACTTGTTAGTTTAGCATTTGAAGATGATGTGTGGTTTTTTATATGCAAAATTATTCAGCTTGATTTCACGAGTTTTTTTATAGACATATTATGTGCATGCTATAGTTAGTTGTAGTCGTCCAACCTAATTTATTTTGTTATAATCGTATTAAAATGGAAACAATGTGATATTACTAATTCACTATATAAAATATTAGAAATTGAGACTTTAAACCAAGTAATGTAACATTGTAATTTATTTGACATGTTGCTTTTGACCAAATTCTGCAAAAATATAAAGATATGATTGCTAAAAACTTCTTTAATAATGACACCATACCATATTCAAAGTCATGTCTAGTTTTTGCTATAGTACAGCATGAAAATACTTTTAAAAATATTCATACTTTGTTGATATGTATAATAAAAGTAAATAAATATTTCTTCTTAATAGGTAATGTAATTATAGATTTGTCTACATCAATTAATTCAGTATGTACAACTAATAGTTTCATATTAAACTGCTTTTTAAAATAGGATTTGTAGTAGCATAATAGCACTGGCCATGCCAGAGTTCTAACCATTAGACCACAGCTGCTCTTTATGACTATGACTGCTCTTCACTAAACTTAATAAACATTGCATGTTTATTCATTCCAAAAGGTAGATTTCATCAAATTGGATTAATTTATAGTTGAGCATAATTGGCACTTACTATCTACAATTTTATTCCATGTGGTAGAAAGTAGAAAATTGCAACAAATACAAATGAATGCTCAATAAATTTCAAATCAACTTTTTAGAAAAAAATTATAAAACAACATAGCTAATTTTAGTGATGGTTATAGTCAGAAAAATTAAATGCTTCAATTTAATTTTTTTGAATAAGTTCGTTGCAAGTTGTATGAAGGGTATCCATGGTACCCGAAGCTGCTCAGAAGCACAAAAACCATTTTCTGACTATTCAAAAACTCCAATATTTATTATTATTATTATTCAATTAATAATATTATTATTTTGAACGTTGAATAAAAAATAAAATTATAAAAAGCTCTTATGTAATGTCTAAGCTGAGAGTTACACCATATAAATATATTTGACAGGCAGACGATAACTCCAGAAGCTCAGCTGTATAGAGAGATCATGAAGAACTATGACAAAATGACCAGACCTGTGTTCAATGCATCTCACATTGTCCATATCAACTTGAACTTCACCTTCTCTCAAGTTCTCAAAGTGGTAATCAATGCATTTTCAGTAGAACTTAAAGAAACTTAATTTCTTACATAACAGTTATCTCCCCTGAAAGTAATAATTGCTGGGGGGGGAGGAATTTGAGGAACAAAATTGGCTGGTGCCTCAGACTATGTTGACAACAAAATTTAGGTGCAGTAATGGATAAATTTTAAAAGCGCAAGTTTTTTAAGATTGATAGTTATAAGTTTTAGTTTAGGGCCCAAGATGAAATCATTCTGAGAACATAAACTATTTTGCTACATTTTCCATCTAGAACACAGGTTTTTTCAATTTCTCCATTTACTGCATCTACCTCAAGATTTAAAAATGTTCAAGACGATCAGCAATCAATTATTATAATTAGCTGCTCTTAATAATTAACTATGTCTACAGTAGACAGATGGCTTTGCTTTAAAATTCATTATATTGGGTTGAAAATATTTAATCTTTGCTCAAAACCTGGTGCATGATAAATAATAGCTGTCTCAATTAGTGTAACTGAAAAGCACTAGAAGCTAAAACTATGTTTTATACAATGTGTTAAATCATAGGTCTTATGTATAGTATATTCAGCTTCATACACAGTATGAAAAGTTAGTTAAACTTTTCCTTACACCACTGCATATGGCAGCATCCCCTACCTTGCTGCCACTGCAAGCAACTTTATAACTGACTTTTCTGTCTGAGAAAGCCAAGCTGTACTATTTATTATATTAGTTCAAGAGTTCAAAAGTTAGCTAGCTATAGCAATGAACAGATAACTCTTTAGATACATTGACTATTACTAACTTATGTTTTATCTTATGCTGAACAGAAAAGACAAGTTTTAGTTGCTCACTGTAATAGTTTTTGTGTTGCATTGCATTGCATTGTATTGTATCGTATTGTTTTGTATTTTATCTCACTGTATTGTGTTGTATTGCATTGTATTGTACATTAATGGTTATTGTACTGTACTGTAATGGTTATTGTATTGTATTGTACTGCAATGGTTATTGCATTTCATTGCACTGTGGTAATTATTGTATTGTATTGCACTGTATCGATTATTGTATTGCTATTGTATTGCACTGTCATGGTTATTGTATTCCTAGGAAGAGAAGGAGCAGTCCATGTCTGTGATCCTGTGGATGGACCACTTCTGGTACGATGAGAAACTGGTTTGGCGCCCGAAGGACTACAGTGGAATTGAAGAACTCAAAATACCTTCTTCTGCAATATGGCTGCCTGATATTGTTTTATACAACACGTAAGGAATCGAAATGGTGGTTGTTTAGCACATAGGATCATTAATTTATATTGTTTTTAAATTGCTTAACAAGTTATTTTAATAATGTGTACCTATAGCACTAAAGAATTCAGCTACAGCATTTGTCGACTAACAAACCTTTAACATTTGTTTCAGCCTTTTATGATTTCACAGCAAATTTATCTAAAATTAGTTATTTGTGTTTGTTTAATTTTTAAAGACTACTGCAATTTTTTACAACCTCTATGTATTGTATAATTTCATATGCTCTTTTATTTTGCTTAATTGTAATAAACTGAATGAACAGTTTTCACTTATATATAGTATATGTTTGAAATTTGGACTGAGGGTCATTTTAAAAAACAATAGCTATCTTTGTTCATAGAGCAGAAGAAAGGATAATTAAAACATCCTCAACTAACACAGGAAGCAGAGCATATCTGAAGTACACAGGGGAAATCTATTGGCCACCAGTAAAACGCTACACGAGTAGCTGTAATATAGATATCACTTACTTCCCATTTGATGATCAAATCTGTCACCTTAAACTCGGCTCCTGGGCCTACGATGGAGACCAGGTGAGGGTGTTACAGATTTGTTGACATGCCGTCATTGTATTGATGTAGTGGATGTGACAAAGCCTTAAATGTCATATAGTATTTGTTCTATCTTGTAATATTTTACAATATCCCAGTTCCAACACGAACATCTTCATACATTTACTTAACATGCAGATCAAAAGTTTAAATAACATTTCTATTGCATTATTTTTTATATCACGTAAAAAAGTCTCCCCCTTTGCTTATATTAAGGAAATTACATAGCTATTGGTTTTGCCTTAAAATTTCAAAAGAGTTTAGTATGAATCATGAACGGACAACTTCTTAGGCTCATAATAAATGAAATTTAGGCTTTATTTATATAAATGGGGACTCTAGCTTCTTCTCTATAAAACAAAGGCACCATCTGTACACTAGCTGTGTATAATGAAACCTGCTATTCATTAGTGTGGTGGTAGAAACTAATTCGTTGTATCCTGTATCTTTATATCTTGTAGGTAAATGTGTGGAATCCAATGAACAAGATGGACATGTCCCAGGCACTAAAGAACAGCGAGTTTGAAGTGGTTGACTCTAAGATAAGGAGGTTCATCACATATTACCGGTGCTGCGTAGAGCCTTTTCCAGATATCAAAGTTAGTATCGCTAATAATACCCTTCAGCTAAAATAAATATATAACATATGTTGAGAGTATATAAATACTATAGCCTATATAATATATATAATTATTGCATAAATGATATATAAATAAAATATAAATAATATATTAAGAACGTATACGAGCAACAGTCCATCACAATGTTAAAAATTTAAACCCTGCTTTCACCTAGATTTAGTTGAATAAAATAAGTAAAAAAAGATTTTTTATAATTTTTTGGCAAACCCTGCTAAAAATATTTTTCAACTTTGACAGCGTACTTATGCAGGTCTACATTCACATTAGAAGGCAGACTATACAACACGTATTCAACATAGTGATACCGTGTATAACTCTCTCCATTATATGTATGGTTGGATTCCTCATTCCACCTGACAAGAACGATGAGAAGATTTCTGTTCAGTTGACTGTCCTGTTTTCTCTCTCCCTGTTCATGCTGCTGGTTGCTGAGAGTACACCACGCACCTCTGAGACTGTACCACTTATCAGTACGTTATTCTGACACAGAGTGAATGTAGTGATAGTCATTGGATTATATTCTGTAACTTTGCTAAAGACAAGATTGGGAAAAATCGAATGATTATTTTTCTACTGTGTTTTCTAATGCCAGTCAAACAAATGTCATCCATTTGACTTGAAACTAATTACGAATAATTAAAGCATCGTATAAACTTAAAGAAAAAATATTAAATGAATCATAAAAAGCTATTAGAGCCTTGAATTATTTAGTATTTGCTTAACACCCAACTTGATTTATGGGAGAAACTATTTTACTCTGGTTTTTTACTCACAGTAGACTTATATAACTTTTTGCTCAAAGCAATAAATGTACATCCCTATAGGTATTGTAGTTGTCTACTCTTCTTATTACACAGGTATATATCTAACTGCGCTGATGTGTATAACTGCCATGTCAACGACAGCGCATGTGGTGGCAGACAAGTTAGTCGCATCACCAAGAATTAGAAAAGAAGTGCCCTATTTGGTTAATAAGGTATACAAATTATGCACACAGTTTTACTGCTGAAAACTTTAATAATTAGTTTGTATTTCTATCTTCTTATGTCTTGCAAAATATCAAGTGTTGGAAATAGCGCTTAATTAAGCAACGTATACAATGGATTTTTTTCTTGACTAATTTACACTGTGTTACATGCCAATAATTTCATGAAATAGTACTATGTGCAGTGTTTAATTTGAACCTGTCTTAATCTGTTTTTATACACTAAATAGATTAGTATATTATTTAATATTAGTAATGCATCAACAGCTGCAAATGCAAGGAGTTATTGTTAGATAAGAAATATTGACTAATTAATGAGACCAACAGGTAGATTTGTGTTAAATGAAAATGACGTACTCTAGTATTGTTAATTTCTTTAGAATATTGCTTTTCTTTTAGCTGATATATAAGCTCTCACTTTGTTGCAATGATCGTAAAAAGAAAGCTGAAAATATTGAGTTAAAAAATCTCACTTCTAATGGCTCAACACCTGCAACAACAGAAGTGAAGAAGCAACAAAATGGAGGTATCACTGAAATCAATGATGACGACAGTCCGTCTGCTCCTGTTAGCAATTCTCAGACAAAAACAAAATCTTCTCCTGAGAGAAAGGCATCAAATGTGAAAAGCAAGCAACAGACTAAGACTAAGGAATCAGCTGAGCCTGCAATGGGAAACACAGAGAAAGGTTTACAAGACTTGTTTTTCCATTTGAAACAGCGCCATGACAAAGTGAGATTAGACTTGCAGGACACTGCTAAGTGGTATAAAGTAGCTACTAAAATGGATCGAATATTCTTCTGGTCTTATGGCTTCTCAGTTACTATATTGACTTTTTATGCTTTTGTGTTTAAACCAATGCAGAAAGATATCAGTTTGTATGAGAGCATCTGAGCGAACACTTTTTTAAAAAGTTATGAAAATAATGACCATGGATGAAGTAGTTTTATTTTTACTGTTGACTTTCTGCCGATGATATAGAATCGACTATATTCCATGACAACACTATATATATGAATATTATCTTATATTATATAAATAATGTAGTGAATTGCAAATATGCAATCTGATAATATATAGTACAAAACACTAATAAATTGTATCATTTTTTTCTTAATAAATATAACTTGCAATATAATTTGCACTTAATATTGAATAGTCACATCTTCATGTTACTAGCAAGAGACAGCTTTGTAATTGGAATATTCTTTCTCCGTGTCAAGCTTTCAGTCAGCTAAGATAATAAGACAATTAAAAAATACATATTATGTACAAACTGGGTTTGGAGCAATTTTTTGAGCTTAAAAGCAGGAAAAGCTGTAAATGAATTTAGTCTTGTCCCACGCAATGCTAGTAAAACTCTAAACAAAAGAGATAACCCTAAAACAACATATAGCACATGCAGAATAGAAATCTGCAAAATATTAAACTGGTTAAAGAAACTTACAATTTGATATGAAATATAAAAATATGCAACAAAGCGTGAAAGTTTTGTTGCCGAAAAACTAGAGTTTGTGGCGTGGCTATATAGCAGAGGTATCATAATTCTATATTGTTTACATATTTACTCAGCATTTTTTAAGATATAACTATTTTCATAAGAAGAGGTTATATCAAAAGGTTGCGAAACTATTACTGTAATGGGTATATATAACAGCTGTGTGGTACACTTTCAACTGCCCAATTACTGTTTGATATAGTCCATGGTGCGGGCTTGTTGGAAAAAAGACTATAGTAACCTTTGGCATTGCAAAAGGTCAAAAACTGAGTTCCACAATAATAATATGCATCACACTAAAATATTTTAGTCACAGCTTATAATATTAAAAGCAATAAGAGCATTAATTTTGTTTTACCTATATTTTTTGCAATTATTCATATATTCAAGTGAATATATAGATTTTCTAATTCTAATTTGCATATTCATAGTTATGCTATAATAACCGTTCATATTTACATTGTATAATGTACATAGAGTGAATATAATATTGCCTGAGCTGAAAAGTCATACATCACATTATGGAGCTTTAATTACTTTGCATACATTTTACATAATTTCATTAAAAGCCATCATATGTCAAAAATGCATACTGACATTACGTAGTTATGCTTGAATCAACTACAAATAGGCCTCTGATGTAGGTCTTCGTTGATTTGTAAACATTTAAACGCATTGAGATGAATCTCATAACTTTAATTTGAATTCATTTTGAAACAAATGTTTGATATATGACCTTGACAAAGGTCGTATTAGCAAACGCTCACCACACTTGATATTGTTTCAATCACACAATGTATACTTCAACTTGACAGTCTTTTTACTGTACAATTTCCACTTTTGTTATAATACGATAAATATTAATGGACACTATAGATATGCCAATAAAACCAGGAAAGGCATCCATTCTTTCAAGTAGTTACATACATTCATCATTTTTACACAACTTAATGATTATATTATAATGATTATTATTTATCCGGATTTGTATTGCTATTGATTGCTTAAAATGTTTAGCAGAAAAATGGAATCAGTTTCAACGAATCAATTCTATATCTAAAACTCTGCACTGCCTTTAGCAATTACAGCTACACCGTTTTCTGCAGGCATATGATGACTTTTCATGGCAGATTTACAATGTGGAAACATTTTGGTAAGAACATAATATTTTAAGTTAATAAACTTTTTAGAAATATACAGCACAGACACAACTAAACTGTAAACAATTAAAACACTGTTGCAAGTTGTCATTTCATATTTAGATAGATGCTATTTTCTTGATATAAATAAGATTGTAAATAATATATGCATTTGAGCTATTCATACTAATTAAATAAGAATTTTTAATCAAAATATGGCTGTTTAGGATGAAGTATCTTAGAGTTATCTTTTCTCTTAAAAGAGATTACTGCTGAACAGGAGCTGGATGGTCTTGAGTCAGTATGGATAATAATAAAAATGCTATGATTAAGTGACAACTAGCTTATCTGTATTTTAGCATCCTATTATTATGTACTTGTTGCTTTATTCTGTCATTATATTGACAATAATTTGAATCTTGGGTGGAACTACACATACAGCTTTAAACGATGCTCTCGGGTTAACCAAGCACTCTACGCTGCTAAAATGGTTGACTTCTAATACACTATACAGCGGCATCACATTGCGTATGCAAGTGAAGAGTTTCTTTAGGTAAGGGAGATAACTCTAGCCTCCTGTGCATATGTTAGCTGTGTATATCATCATGGTGTTGGATATTGTAGATCTGCTGATACTGTATTTAACCTTAATAAGAGTTTCAGTAGTATGGACAGCTCCTCCCCAGTATGTCGGGTGTTATTCTGATGCAGATGACAGAGCTCTACCAATTAAATTCTCTTCCTCACACATGACTATAGAGCTCTGTATTGGCTACTGCATACTACGAGGTAGGTTGTTTATTTCATTCAGTATGTTTATCGAATAATCATTCAGTATGTACTTCTAATAGTTGTGAAGTAAGTACGTCTAATAATGAAGTAGGTACACCTAATGGTTATGAAGTATAAGTGCACCTAATATTCATGTATCAAAGATAGAAGAAAATGAAGTTACAGCTTTTGCTTAAAATGAAAGTAAGAGAATGAATATCGATTTCAAACAATTAAATGTGCAAAAACCTTATTAAAAGCTTCAAGAATCAAAGGGTTATAATCTAGGTTGCTTTATAAGCATTGCCTGTATATTTAAGTACCTTTATAACAAATGAACTTCGTTTTACTCAGAATTTTCATATAGAATTTTCCTTTTATTTATACTGCAACACCAAAATTAATTTACTTATCTATTTCTTTTATAGTTAGATGTTTATGTAATACAGGGCAATGGCACATCATTCATCTTAATGCAACTCTGTTCAATGCAATTGAAACTCTATTAATGAAACCAAATGTATATTAATTGAAATAACTTTGATAAATAGTTCTTTACTTCAACGTATAAATTTTCAAAACTATATATTGCAAGAAAAGGGTATAGTTGTCTTAAAGAACGTTGGCAGCTTTTTGAACACAATACTGTTTTATAATTCACAATCACAACAGTACAGCTAGCTTAATTATTCTAGTGCACCCTACATGGCAGGTCCACGATTTCATATGTGCTAAGCATATAAATTGTCTGGTAGTGGAATAGTATTGCAAAACTTTCATAATATACATAATAGAGAGATAGAAATTCTGAAGTTAGGCCATAATAATTATTTTGTTATAGGGCGACCATATGCAGCCTTACAATCCAATGATCAATGTTTTTGCGGAGTCACTTACGACAAGTATAGGCAGTTGACTGATAGCAAGTGTTTTTTGCCGTGCAATGGGGATCAATCTCAGACGTGTGGTGGAGAATGGAGGATGAGTGTGTATCAAGTCTTTACAGGTATAAGTGTACCAGTATTTATGAAAAGCTTTTCTTTGCATTGCAAGTTACTGCAGCTAGCAAGCTGACTGACAAGCAGCCATCTGACATCTATAAATATTTTACTGTTTTATGCTGCATTCTTCCTTCAATTTTACTTATAATATGTAATGCACAGCAAATACCACCCAACAATAACTGTGGCCATCATTACAAACCATCGTACTTTCATCTATGTTATAATGGTATGCTTGATGGTGAGTGACAGGGTGGTGCTGACTTGTAATGTTTTACATGCTGATTTATTTGGTACAACTACTATGAATATAAAATGATAATAACACTTTGGAATCTAGCAACTAACTGACCGTTTAGCAATACCTACACAAGCATTATATATAGATGCTGACTATGACAATAATAAGGAAATGCATGATTCACATAGAAGTCATATATCTACTAATTATAGCTAATAAGATGTGAACTCTATGTGACATTATAACAATCTATAAACACTAACTAGTAATTTATACAAGAAGGCGATAATTTTGATATAACATCTACTCATCAACATCTACTTAATACCTCCAACCCAATGAAGAGTGTCCGTTGCCGACTCCCTCATGTAGACTATTACATATACTCACACTATAGTACAATAAGTACTATGTTATTGTTATAGGCTGAACTGCAACAAAACAACTACTTGGCAATCTATTATATTATCTTCATATTTTTCAATATTGCACATAACATAATTATGTAATTGTTTTTGTTATTCGAATAAAAAATTTGCATTTAAGTGTGTCTAATTAGATAACTAAACAATTTTATTTTTAAAGACAAATTAGAATTCATAAGCTAGTGGTTGTTAAGTCACTTTTAGTCACTTTTATTATTTTGCAAGTAATTGAATAGTAACTTGGCTATTAATAAATTTTTTATGTTATGCATTAATATCAATGAGGTTTGTTTATACAAGTGATAAACTATTTACATGTTTTATAAAGCTTAAATTTTTTAAAGCCACCATATCTAGATAGCAAGCAAACTAGGGGTTGTGCCTCTAATCAAGCTAACAACAATTGGTGCTGGAGGCCTTTTGCTTTGAGCGCAGGAGTTGTTATAACCAGATGCCTTCCACTACAACAACAACATTGGAACACATGGTTTACACATCTTCGCTTCACATAAGTACAATTTTATTTTATAGGTTCACTTATAGATTCACTCAGTCTAACTGCGGACAAGAACATTGCATTTTCTCACAGCATCCCTTTCAGCAAAATAGATAATGACATCATTTCCTTTATTGAGCATCCTGCTGACTCGAGTAGAATACTAGCTGTTACGCCACACCAACTGCTGAGTATAAGCTCCTATGAAGAATGTGAAGTCCTTGCAGGTGTGCAGCTACAAGGCTGTACCTACCATGACAACATCTACACATTCACCTCTATTAGTCATATTCTGTATGCTGAGTTTTCTAAAGTAAGCGACCTAGGGAGAAAGGACAGAGTTGTTATAGCAGACCAATCAGAACATTGCTTAAAATCGTTCATTATTGACAGTTTTGGTGTTAGCAGATATAGTGTGATTGGCCAATGCGGAACAGCTGAAACAATGCAACGGTATGCTACTTACACTGACCTGTCCAGCACTAGATTTACATCTCCAACTTACCTGGCCATCGCTTATTCCTCAGATGTAATCAGACTGATTATTAACTGTATTAAAAACAGCATCATTTACCCAGTAATCATCAGTTTCTATTCACAATCATTAACTATACATGACTACTTCAACCGAACCAATTCTAGTGGCTATGTTACTGGTTTTAACTATGACTTCTCCTACCCAACATTTCGCTCTTTTGGTTCAATGGCAACAAATGGTAATGCAGACAAAACATGCGAAGTAAAGCTTTTAACTGACTTAAGCTCACGCTCATTTAACTACATTTGCAAGGATTTGAAAAACTCAATAATTCCAGTTGATTTCGGTGGGTTACAACTCATTATACATGAAGGAGAACTTAAGCGCTTTGTGGTGGACAACAACATCGTTAATCTTAAGAATGTGGTGATCAACCATATGCCAGCATCATCAAGTTCTGAGTTGACACTGTTTACAGTCAAGTCTAATCATAAGTCTCTCATTCTGTACAGCAAAGTTCTAAAAGTCTTCTATTATACCAATACAATGACTCATCGGAAGTACCACCTTCTGTCTAACTCTCTCTGTGAGCATGACTCATTCCAAGCAATGAAAGGGGTTTCCTTAGATAGCTGTGCTTATGCATGCACAACCAACGTAGATTGTAGGGCTTTTTCTTTTGTTGGAAATACCGATTGTTATCTACACAGTTCGCCAACTCTCTTTGCTTCCTATCGAGATGACTCTGTTTGTTATGTTTCAATAAACTAAAAACTAAACATTTGGCTGTGTGAACAGCAATATACTTACTCATTGTGCTGTAAAAACATTTATTGGTTACAGCTGACTTTGCAATAAATCGAAAAAAATATTTCTATTGACATTATTATATGTATCTGCTTTATAAATTTGTTTTTGATCTAAAGAGCTTGGTCATATTATTATTTAAATTGTAAAAATATTTGAGTAAATTATACAGCTATCTTTATACTGTCATTTCAAAAATTTCTGTCAATAAATATTTACTACAATATTGTTTGTCAATAAATATTTTCAAAAAATGATTTTTCTGCAATTTTCTTGATGTTTGCTTATACTTTTCAATGTTTGCTCTCGCTAAAAGAGTTTTACTTTTATATGCAAGTTTTTTTATATTTATATTAATATAATGATTATTATATAATTATGTTGTGAAAGCTCAGTTAAACATGCCTAAAAGCCTAATACTACACTATATACATTGCAGTGCATATAGTTGGTATCAATAGAATTAATTATATAAATGAAGGCACCCAGATAACTATTACAAAACAAAGGGCTATGCCAACATAATTATTATATATGTAATCAGCAACCAAATTGCCTTTATTGTGTCTTCTAGCTGTAAACTTGTGAACTTAAGTTTGCTTTACTTTGTCATTATGGTGTTAAGTCAAAGTTCAAAATATGTACATTGTACACTTCATTTCTTGTAAAAAGTCAATGAAAGCTATGCATGATATCATTTTGTCTTAAATGATAATATATCAGCACATATTAAACGTGTAACAGTTTAGTTTATGTAAGGGCTGCAGTCGTTTTTATTTAGAGTGCTCCTGTGTGTACGAGTGTGTGTACACCAAGCTATTCTGACGCATGCAGGTTTGTAAGGTCATTATAATTTTTAAATTATGCTTTTGCGATTTTTCCAAAAGAGAACAATAAAAAACTCAAATATTTTGCTTCCTGCTAAATTTTATCTAATGCTCAACAAACAGACTTTGTCTCTTTGACTAAAATCTAAATATTATTGATTGAAGCATTGTGTCAACAAGAGAATCTTTACGAAAACACAAAAAATATTCACATCCTTAGATTATTTATGGATCTGAAAAATTATTTAATATATTAAAAAAATATCTTAGCTGTAAAGTAAAGCCCTTACTTATGCATTAGGAAAAGGGAATTAAGACAAAAAATATTCGTTAAGCTGCTTAAAGCTTTATTAAAATAAACCTAAAATTCTACATTAAATGTGGACAACTGGAATTCTACACTTCATATTATGCAGGTAAGTATTATAACTGTTCCTATATTATATGTGTCACAGCAACGCGGCTATATAACCCCTTCTGCATTCAATTGATCTCAAAATAAAGTTTTTCTCTAGAGATAAAGCCATCAAATGTAAAAAGCAAACGGCAGACTAAAAATATGTAAATTCTACTGAAAGTTTTATAGGAAACAAAAAAAGACATGCTGATGTCAATTCTATACAACGCAAGGTATCTAATTCTGGGCATGTAACTTAGCTTTCACAATGATGATAGCCTGATATATTCACAATAGCAATATAAATAAAATCACACCTTTGAAAAACCTCCCAGTAAGAGTGTGCATGTAATATTGAAGTTAAGCAGAAATTATGGTTGCTGAAAAACCTTTTCACGTCATTTATTTACAATAAAACAATATTGAAAACAATAAGGTACAAACAGATTTTTAGAAGCTAAATAATTTGGTGATCAAACTCTATATATCTACACATAAATTAATAAAACGAATAAATAAAATTAAATAAAAAAAATCTCTATACCTATCATAAAATATGTATCAATAAGCTCCTATACAGCACAACAAACAAACATTACCATTTCCACAACCAAATGTTTAGTTTTCAATCATTTAAAATATAACAGGTAGAGTCACCTTGATATGGAAAAAAGAAAGCGAAAATATCATGAAGAAAACAATCAGTATTTCCAACAAAAGAAAAACCCCTACAACTTATGTTGGTTGTGCATGCATAAGCACAGCTATCTAAGGAAACCCCTTTTCTTGTTTGGAATGAGTCACGGTCACAGATAAGGTTAGAAAAAGATTGGTACTTGTGATGAGTCATTGTGCTGATATAATAGAAGATTCTTAAGTGTCTACTGTACAGAATGAGAGACTTATGATCAGACTTGACTGTAAACAGCGTCAACTTAGAACTTGATGATGCTGGCATATGGTTGATCACCACATTCTTTAGATTAACAATGTTGTTGTCTACCACAAAGTGCTTAAGTTCTCCTTCATGTATAATAAGTTGTAACCCACCAAAATTAACTGGAATTATTGAGTTTTTTAAATCATTGCAAATGTAGTTAAATGAGTGTGAGCCTAAATCAGTTAAAAGCTTTACTTCACACGTTTTGTCTGCATTACCATTTGTTGTTATTAAACCCGAAGAGCGAAATGTTGGATAGTAGAAATCAGAGTTAAAACCAGTAACATACCCACTAGAATTGGTTCGGTTGTAGTAGCTATGTATAGTTAGTGATTGTGAATAGAAACTGATGATTACTGGGTAAATGATGCTGTTTTTAATACAGTTGATAATCAGTCTGATTACATCTGAGGAATAAGCGATGGCCAGGTAAGTTGGAGATGTAAATCTAGTGCTGGACAGGTCAGTGTAAGTAGCATACCGTTGCATTGTTCCAGCTGCTCCGCATTTACCTATCATACTATATATGCTAACACCAAAACTGTCAATAATGAACAATTTTAAGCAATGTTCTAATTGGTCTGCTATAACAACTCTGTCCTTTCTCCCTAGGTCGCTTACTTTAGAAAACTCAGCATACAGAATATGACTAATAGAGGTGAATGTGTAGATGTTGTCATGGTAGGTACAGCCTTGTAGCTGCACACCTGCAAGGACTTCACATTCTCCATGAGAGTTTATACTCAGTAGTTGGTGTGGCGTAACAGCTAGTATTCTACTCGAGTCAGCAGGATGCTCAATAAAGGAAATGATGTCATCATCTATTTTATTGAAGGAGAGGCTGTGGGAGAATGCAATGTTCTTGTTAACAGTTAGACTGAGTGAATCCATAAGTGAACCTAAAAAATAAAATTTAGTTCATGAAATGACTAAAAGAAGAGGAGAAGTCGTAGTCTCATGTTCAGAGTGATGGTTTAGTAAGCCCATGTTTGAGGCTCAAACCCTAAAAAGACCATTGCTGAGGCCAGGAATTGCATTTGGTCATCAATGTTACTTTGCTCCAGGTAGAAATTTTAAAAGCCATGTTGACAACATGTGGAGCAGCATATTCCTAAGGCCGCATATATTCCTGAGGGTTCCCACAGGTCTCACAGATTTATGACAAACATGAACCTAATAAACCATATTATTTTGTTCATGGTTTAGCGGCTTCTATAATCTATAATATTTCTCTTAGGTTAAGGAAATACTAATTTTGTTTTAGGCTAATTTTTTCCTGCAAATAACAAAAACCTTAAGTGAGTTTTACTCTGGAACTGCTCGCCAAAGTTGGTATGAATGCACAACTTCTTAAGTATTGATTTTAACAGGCTTCAATTGCACAGATTTGGTGTTTTCGCATTACTTTTGAGCAGAAATATTAAAAAAAGAAGCTAAGTAGTTTTTTGCCGTTCTGCAGCTTACACTAAACATTGTAGTACCTGAAAAGACTTGATATACACTCAGCCTATATTCACCACCACATATCTGGGAGGAATTTCCACTACATGGTAAGGAACACTCGCTATCGGACACATGACTATACTTGTCGTAAGTGACTCCACAAAAGCACTCAAAATGATACTCCGTACCTGCATATGGCTGCCCTAAAACACAATCATTTTAGTGGTTCAAACTCAAATTCCTTATATCTCTATTATATTATATGGTATGAAGTTGGCAATGCTGTTCCAATAGCCTCACGCCTGTTGCTAAGCAGAGCAGAATATATTTAATTACCAAACTTAATATTTGTAAAATGTGCTAATTTATGTGGTAAGTTGATCACTGTGTATACATGCATTTTAAAACATTATTCTGTAGTTAAATAACTCTCTGAAGGTTTTATTCGTTTAGTCAAACATCATTTCCTGAAAATAATATGTTTCTTCAAATTTATGCAAAAATTGTGCTTACACCTATAATAGTTTCAAAGAGTTTTTTGCTCGTAATTATTATTTAATATACATTACATATAACTTTACGATTTTAGATATACTTACTTTACAACTTTTAGATACACTTACTTCATAATGATCAGATGTACTTACTTGATGAAATACATAGCTTACCACGTAATATACAGTAGCCAATACAAAGCTCTATAGTCATGAGATTGGAAGCTAATCTAATTGGTAGAACTCTGTCATCTGCATCAGGGTAACAGCCGACATACTGGGGAGGAGCTGTCCATACTACTGAAACTTTTATTAAGGTTAAACACAGTATCAGCAGATCTGCAATATACAGCATGCAGATATACACAACTAATATATGGACAGAGTTATCTCCCTTGAGCAATTACTCGCTGATATATTGTAATACCATTGGTACTCACCCAGCAACAATTACTAGCTGTCAATGAAGCAAAAACAACGCTATGATATTCAATCTTAAAAATAACTAATCTTGTTTAAAATTAATGTATACAATCTAATTTATATCAAGTATATAATAACATGTATCTGAATATGAAAAGACAACTTTCAATATTTGCTGAAGATTTTGCTGTTTCAGTTTTAATTTTTTTCGTGATGAATTTGTCTATTAAAGTTGTTTGGTTAAAAAAATTATCTCACCTGAATAATGCTTTCCCATCATAAGTTTACCTTAAATTTATTGTATTGTCTTCATAGGCGTAGAGTGAGGGAGTTGTACTGTTGATAGGCATTGCAGAGTATTAAATAGAATCGATTTGGTGAAACTGATTCCATGTTTTACTAAAATCTTTAAATAGTCAATATAGACTTTTTAAATAAAAATGATTATAACATGAAAAAGGATTATTTTACATGCATATACAGCTACTTAATAAAGATTGATGTATTTCCTGCTTTTATTGGCAAATTCGTTATTATGTTTGTTTTCCGGTTCTATATAATGACACAAATTTAATGGTAGGTAAACAAATTGCTTCCCCCTTCACAATTAAAAGCTAATTTTAGAATATAGAGTGCTGCTCTAATTTTGCCCCAGCCTTGTTATAGGCATGTCAAATAACAAATACTAAGATACAATTATTTCAGAAATTAATTCAAGGTCATCTAGAATCGTAGAATGGTCGAATATTTGTAAATAAATGAAAGGTCGCCATATTAGGGTGCATGGTTCTTAATTATTAAAAATGAGAGAAAATATAAATTCTTGCCATGTTGGTTTTTGATGGAATTATAGAAAAATATGTACACAAAGTTACCAAAGGTACATAGTTCATGTATTTTAATTAAGCTCACGCAATAGTTTAATTCGGGCATAAAAATATAAATTATAGCTGTAGAATGGCTATGGGTATGCAAATAATAATTTGAATATAAATAGTTGAAATGGGTTTAAGTAAAACAAGCTATTATTGCTTGTAATTACAAGTTGCGCCTAAAAAACTTTAGTGTGTCACATGTTTTTGTGGCTATATAACCAAGAATCATTAAACACATTTCAAGAACAGTTTTAAATAATTTATATTGCTAAAAATCATCAGCCGCCTCAAGTTCCTAAATACAATTTTAATTTAGGTTTTAAACAAACCTCAATTCCATAAGAGTTTTGAGTGTTCAAACTCAAGCAATTGCAATATAACTGACATATTTTTTACACCTTTTAATGATTATTGTTATTATTAAAGCTGACCATAAACCTTTTAAAAAACAAGATTGAAAATCTAAAACTGTTGCTTGCTAAAAATGAACACGTCACTATTGCATTGTCCTGCATGAGTTGCTACATCTTAGTAATCATTATTTGTTGTAGCCTAGCTTTATTGTGTAAATGTAAAATTTATGCTACGATTTGAATTTGTGATGGAAGTTGTATATATAATAATAATACATTGTGAGAATGTTATTGTGTGCTTAAATATTATATAAAACTGCTATAAAATATTTGGTCAAGTATGCATTGATTTAATGATTGTAGGCCACAACTGTGTTAGCAGCCACTAAAAGGCCAAATCATGTGACCATTCTTACAATTGCTTATATATACTCATGAGATGTACCAATAAAATAATTACAAGTAGTGTTTTTATATAGTATTTTAGTATCATTTTTTCATATTTCAGTCTTTGCACTATTAAAACTTAACTATAACTTTTATCATGCCAAAAGTTACTAAAGTAAACTCTAACAGAATAATAATGTTCTTTCTAGTACAATTCAACACAAGTGCTCATCTAAAAATAGCAATACTAGTAGAGGTATACCTACTTTACCAAGTTACATTTAAGGATGTATTTATAGATTTAGAATACCGGCTAGAAGTTTTTGTTATTAAGCAACTAAGAACAAAATATTATTATTTTATTGCTATTTACTGGAGTAGAACCAAAATAGACTAAAACACAGTGATTAAATATTTTATAGTTTGTATTCTCCGGGTTTTGCTGGGTACAAATATATTTCTATCGTAAAACTCATTAAGCTAAAGCATGATTTACTGCGAGCTAAATTAAGATTGATTTAAGGGTCTATTACGATTTTTGTAGCGGCTGGCTACTAAACTAAAGCACACATTTAAACTACAAGGCACAAGTATAGTACTATTAAGTCTGCTGTTCAAAACCTCAACACCTAATCAAGCATGGTTTGATGGATATTGATTTTATAGCTACTTCCGCTAACAATATACTATTTGGCTCTTCATATATCTTGTTTTATTAAGTTATTTTTAAATATAAACATCTTCAAGTATAAATGTTTATGGATACATTATCCCTAACTAAATACCTCAAAGAGTAACAATGCAATAAATAACTATTTTCTAATGGGACAAAGGTGGTGTCAGTTAGTCAGGCTAAATTATCATGTGATTTAATCAATATTATGTTAATTTATAATTAGGCTAGATTAAAAATAAGGAATTGTCTTTTCATTGATGTCTATGTTGAGAAACAGTGACATAATTTTCATTTAGGTCTACAGCTTGATAAAATATTGTCAATTAAAGATAGTTATTCATAATTGCATTAATTAGCAATTATTATTAAGGTAAAGTTCATGAATCATTATGTATACACTCATCTGCAAACCAACGAAGACTTTTTATTGCAAGGCTATAATGAGGGCATAAAGTAACTTGTAATATATATAGTGTTTCCGTGGTGCAAAAAGCTGCACTATAATGAATACAATGAGCTCCCATGCATATAATTATATGTTATAGCCTGGATTAGTTTCATGCACTTAATAAATGATAGAAAGAACATTTAAATGATATTATGACATGTAAAAATCAAAATAGTAAAAACAAATAGTACTGCTAGTATTGTAAAAATATTCATCAGTAAGAAAGTCACATAATCTTATTAGTTTAGAGTGGTACAAGTACATTGGAACTTGCATGCATCTAGTGGGTACTAAATTAGTAATGAAAACATTGAAATGGATAAATACTGTGATAAACTTGTGGGTTGAATGTAACTTAGTGCAGAACAAGATAGGTTGAAGTAGTAGAGTTCCAAATGTTTATTGTATTAGAAAAATAATATCAACTTGTCCAGGCGAGCTCCAGTAGTAGACTGGCTTTACACCGTAACTCGCCTGCTTTTATATACAGCGAACAAAAGAACATAAAACAAAGAATCTTTTGTGTGTGTGGCCCGAAGTTCGGTAGCTCCGAAATTCGGCAGGCCCGAAGATCGGGGGAACCGATCTTCGGTCAAGCCGAAATTCGGAACTCCGAATTTCGGACCCCAATTAACATTATTGAACAAAAGAATAAACCAAGGCATAATCTATCACACACACCCCCTATCGGAAAGCGTGCTTTCCGATACGAGGGCGAATAATAACATAATAACAATGAGACGGACAATAAACAAAACAAAAAAACAGAAGAGAGAGAACAAAGAAACAAAACAAAACATAACACCAAGTACATAGTATAAGGGGCAACGAATATGTATAACAGAGAATTGTCATGCCACCAGTCAGGGAGAGGCGGGTCTCACTCCCTCCATGTCCCATCGTCGTTGTCGGTCTGACGTCGTTCCAGCCGGATCAGTCGTCGTCGCAATTGTGTCAGATCTTCCTCACACCGTGCCACGCGGCGCCGTAAGTGGCGCACCTCCTCTTCTAGTTGCGGTCGGGAGCGGAGTGTGTTGCGCTCCGGGTGTTGTCTGCGCTCTGGGTGGTGTCTGCTTGCCGCCGAGGAGCGGGGGTCCAGGTCCGATGTACCGGGTCTGGCACCATCCCCGACCCTTGTCAGCATGACCCGAAGAGGCTGGGTGGCTGCTGGTTGGAGGGCGGCGGCGGGTTCTCCGTCTTCTTCTTGAATTGCTCTGCACGCCGGAAACCCTTGGCCGAGGGTGGCACGCTTGTGGGGGTCCGCGACGTGCGGCAGGATGAGGTCCCGGAACTCCGGAAATGTGGCCTGATCCACGGTGAACACGTGACCTGAGTGGCAGCGCGAGATGCGCTGGTGGCGCAGCACATAATCCCGCTGGTAGGAGTATTCGCCGCAAGGGCAGAATACATTGATGAAATGTTGTGGGGCGTGAACACGCAACCGCCGGGAGGAGGAGAATTTCCTCCGACATTGCCGGCAGATGCGGTTGCCCGCTGCCCCGCATGCTTCACTAATCTGCTGATTAGTGTCGCGAGAGACCCAGGACTGGCGGGCGACCAGTGCCTGGGGTAGAGCCAAGGTGGGGGTGTCACTGTCTTCAGCTCGAGTAGAGGAGGGCACACCGCATAGTATTCCCTGTTCCTCCCCGGCGGCTAATTGTAGCTCAACTGGGTTGGCGACAGGGTCACTATTCATGGTGGATAGCACCTCAGTCCGGTCTGTGGCGACCCGCGGGCTGCAAGGAGCCGTCACGGGGGCTGGTGGAGGGGGGGAGTCGACTCGACTGACCTCCACCTCATCACACTCCATTGCAGTGTCTACAATAGACAGCAGAGGCCGAGTAAGGCCGGTCTCGCCGTCGCCGAAATTCGGCATCGCCTTATAGGGTACTTTGTGGGTGGTAGGGAGCCGAGGTGAGTCATGGAGAGTGACTGACCCTATGTCCTGGTCTAATAAAAACTCATTTAGAGAGTCTTCTCCAAAACTCACATCGACTTCCTCCGTTAATAAACTAGATTCTAACAAATCTAAACTAGCCCAATTAATTACAGTTGAGTCAGACTCCGGTACGGGAGGCTCTGACTCTAATGAAATACCTGTGTTTGTAGTGTTGTTACCGGGAAGAGTAATACCCATATCCAATTTGTGATTAATTCGATTACAAGTTTCAGCTTTAAAATTGCGTGTTACTAGTGGGTTAGTAGTAGTGCAAATGGCCGAGCCTCGTGTTTCAATATTTTTACCTGCTACGCGATCGTGGGGAATTCCCATCGAGTTTTGAAGGGACAACTCAGACAATCGCGTGCCCTCCGAATTTCGGTTTGCAACTGTTCCTTTTTGTAGTGATTCTCCAGGAGGGTGGAAGAATTTACTAACTAAGGAGGAATAATGGCCCTGGACAGATGGATTCCCACTTGGGGGGGGCAACCCTAGGTGTCCTATGTGATAGTCTACCAGATATCCGGGTAGTTTCCTCGCTCGCTGGCTCCTTTCCAGCGGTGCGGGTGCTGGTGGTGCCAGTTGCTCCTCAGTTGCCACCGTAGGGGGGTCCCCGCCTTCACCCGTAATACGGGTGGGGGTGTCCTCCCCCAAGAGGGGTGGTGGCTCTGGGGCGTGTTGCTGCTGCTGCTCCTGCCTCTGTTGTTGTTCCAACTGTTCTCGTAGGGCAGCCTGCTCCTGTTCTGCCTCCCTTCGGATGACAATTTCCACCTCCCGGGGCCGGGTGACTCTCCCCCGCTGGTTAGGCTGGCGGTTGGGCTCCAGGAGGGGTGGAGCCTGACCCACCGCGTCTGGGCTGGCATGGTATGGTTTCAGGCGCTGTTCGCTCTGGACTGAGACCTGTCCAGAGCGCTCCACACGGTATGTGTGGTTGGCCAGCACCTCCACCACGCAGTAGGGACCCACGAACTTGGGCTGAAGTTTAGCCGACTGTCCGCGACGCCTACGATAGCTCACCATCCAGACCCAGTCTCCCACCTGATACAATGGGGGCTCTTCTGAGTCCTCTGTGCGGATCTGCCACTGCTGGGCCCGCAGTGCATCATGGGCTTTACCCATGATCTCTGTCAGTCTTTCTACGTACTCATGTACCGGTGATTCGGGGGCGGGAACATGGTATGTCAGGTGTTCCGGAACCCGCGTTTCCCGGCCTAGCATCAGGAAGTTTGGGGTCTCCTGTGTGGTGGAGTGTGGTGTGCTGCGGTAAGCCCGCATGATCTGCGGCAGCACCACGTCCCATTCTTCCTGACCTCGACCAAGGAGCAGGCTCCTGAGGGCGTCACCCAACATCCTGTTGTTCCGCTCGACGACTCCGTTCCCTTGTGGGTGATATGGGGTGGTCCGACTCTGGTTCACCCCCCATATCCGGCAGAGGTCCCCCATGAGCTGGGACTGGAACTGGGCGCCCTGGTCCGTATGTATCTGCTCGGGTAAACCGAGGTAACAGAACACATGTTGGTCCAGGGTCCGGGCCACCGTGGGGGCGGTTGCGTCTGGAATAGCCAGAGCATCCGCCCACCGGGTAAAGTGGTCCGTGAGCACCAGTATCCAGGTGTTCCCTCTGGCGGATAACGGCATAGGCCCGACGAGGTCTACCGCCACTACTTGCCACGGTCGACCAGCGTACAGCCGGCGTCGACCAGTGGTTTCCGTAGGGCGGCCATGCTTGCTAGCTTGGCAGACCTCGCATTGCCGTACCCGCAGTCGTACGTCCCGAGTCATTCCGGGCCAATACCAACGCAGCCGCAGACACCTGATGACCCGACTGACTCCAGCATGAGCCTGCTTATGGGTGTCCCAGATCAGTTCCCGCCGGAGGGCGCGTGGACAGACGACGCGGTCCCTCTTCTGCTGGCGGTTGTCTGCTGCTAACGTTATCATCAGGAGGCCATCAGGACTGACCTTGAGGGCATCCCAGCGACGACAGAGGAGTTGGAACTCAACGTCTCCCTGCCGCTGCTGTTCCTCGCTAGGTCGTCGGCCCTCCTTCTTGGCCCGGAAGATGTCCGCTACCGCGCCGGGTAGCGTCTCCTGGAGTCGGCACAGCTCCTTGACGTTCTGGTGCAGAGTAGGGTTGGCGTGGAGCGCCTGGACACCGTCCTGGTGGGTTTCGGTCCGAAGATGGCCGTGCTCCCACCGGTAGGCGGTGCCCTCCACTAGCTCTGTTTCCACGTCAAGGCGAGCGGGTCCCCCGTCCCGCTGTTCAATGTGCAGGCATTGCTTACAGTTCTCTACCGGCCGCCGGCTCATGCCGTCGGCGTTCCCATGCTTCCGGCCTGCACGGTGCTCTATACGGTAAGAGAACTCGGCAAGAATCTCTAGCCAACGAGCCACCTGGCTCGAGGGCTCTGCACGTTTACACAGCCATATCAGTGATGCATGGTCTGTTCGCAAACGGAACGATTTCCCATACAGATATGGCCGAAAGTGTTTGACCGCCTTGACTACTGCTAGGAGTTCCTTCCTAGTGGTGCAGTAGTTCTTCTCGGCGGCCGCGAGAGTCTTGCTATAGTAAGCCACGACCACCTCACTTCCACCCTGGACTTGAGACAGGACGGCTCCCACGCTGTGGTCACTGGCGTCGGTGTCCAGGATGTACTCCTTGGCTGGATCAGGATACGCCAGAATTGGCGCCTCCATTAGACGTTGCTTGAGGTGGTCGAATGCCTGCTGCTCCTCCTGCGTCCACTGCCACCGGACCCCTTTTGCGGTCAGCCGATTTAACGGCTGAGCCACTCCTGCGAAGCCAGGTATGTACTGCCGGTAGTACCCTACTAGGCCCAAGAATGCGCGCAACTCAGGGAGGTCACGGGGGACAGTCCACTCCTTCACAGCCTGTACCTTCTCTGGGTCGGTAGCGACCCCATCACGGCCCACCACATGACCCAGGTACGTGACTTCCGGCTGCAAGAGTGCACACTTGGAGGGCTTCAGCTTGAGTCCAGCTGCCCGGAGGCGGTCAAAGACCTCCCGCAGACGACTGACATGAGTCGAAAAGTCTGGGGAGATGACAATGACGTCGTCCAGATAGATGAGGAGGGTCTTCCAGTGTAATCCACTGAGGACCTGCTCCATGAGCCGTTGGAAAGTTGCCGGGGCGGACGTTAGTCCAAATGGCAGTACTTTCCACTTCCAGAGCCCGTCGCGAGTAATGAATGCTGCTTTGTCCTGGGCATCAGGACTGAGAGGCACTTGCCAGTACCCGCTAAGCAGATCCAAAGTACTGAAGTACTTGCTACCCGCGAGGGCATCCAGAGACTCATCTATCCGAGGGAGAGGGTAGGCGTCTTGGATAGTAACGCTGTTGAGTCTGCGGTAGTCCACACAGAACCTCCAGCTACCATCTTTCTTCTTGACCAGGACTACTGGAGAGCTCCACGCACCGTGGGCAGGCTCAATCAGATCCCGGTCAAGAAGATCCTGTACCTGTCGGCTCACCTCCTTCTCCTTCTCCGGGCCTAGACGCCGGGTAGGCTGCCTGATGGGAGTGGTGCCGGCTGCCAGGGGTATCTCGTGGGAGATGACCTTGGTCAGCCCCATGTCTCTATCGCCACGACTGAAGACATCACTGTACTCCGCAAGTAGTTGAGCCAGTACTTGGCGTTCAGTACTACTTGTACAGTTTCCACACGCTCCATCATACAGGTCAGCCATATGCTCCGGGACTGCTCCTCGTCTGGTGTGAAGGGGGTTCCCCTGGGTGTCGGCCACTGTCTCCAGTGCCGGACCCACATCCGCTTCCTGGATGGAGTGGTACTTCCCCACCAGTGCTCCGGCCGATAATTGGACAGGTTCCGTGAAGGGGTTGATACACTGCACGAGGAGCTCTTGCCGACCATCTAGCCGATTCAGGCTGTTTGCTAGTCGGATCGCTCCGTGCGTTCCCTCAACCACCCCCAGGTCGGCGATCCCTTTGCAGTTGACTCTGCAGCGAAGGGTCGCCTGGGATCTCCCCGGAACTGTGCAGTCCCGCACTACCTGGACTCCGCCCACCAAGGGCCTCCCGAACTTGTCGACGCAGACAAGTTCCTTCCCAGCCATCACCACCACTGACTTCTGGAAATCCATGTGACACTGGTGTTTCTCCAGAAACGGCATTCCCAGGATGGCGTCCTCCTTCAGCTGGCTGACTATGAACGTCTCGTGAATTGCTTGATCACGAACGCGTCCAGGTAGTGAAATGATGCCGTAGAAAGGAATGCATGATCCGTCCGCCAACGTACCATGCGCACCTTCATACGGCTCGAGGCTCGCCCGCTCTCGTGCACCAAGGGTGTCAAAGAGACGCCTACTCAGCAGGTTGGTAGTGCACCCAGTATCCAGTAGGAATGTGGCAGCTTTACCCGAAATCTTTCCGGGCAGGAAGTAGCTGCTTCCATACGGCTGGGTGCTCCTGGAGCGGTCAGTCTCTGGGGGAGACACAACTTGGGTCCGCACAGCGGGCCTCCTCTTTGTCTTAGAGACAACGGGGGTTTTCTGAGGTCGGGAGGGTAGCTTGGGGTACTCTTGCGAGTAAGCTGAATCCTCTTCCACAACCTCCTCGGGCAACCCCGCGAACCGGTTCTGGAGTGGCCAGGCCGGAGGATCGGGTAGACCTTGCGGTCTCCGAGATCTCCGAGGTGCCTGCCATCCTGCTTCTTCTAGCTGCATCCGGGTCTCGAGTGACACGGCCGGAGGATCGGGTAGACCTTGCGGTCTCCGAGATCTCCGTGGCCTCTGCCACTCGGTATCGGCAGACCCTGTGGAGGTCTCTTCTTCTCCTCTTCGAGTCCTATCCCGGATGGGATTGGCGTGAGGCCCACGGTTGGCGGAAGTTACCGTGAGCCTTGGGTGTTTAAAGGCCCTTGGCCTCTAGGGCAGTGCCTCCTCACATGCCCTTGCACCCCGCACCCCCAACAGGTTAGCAGAGATGGGCGGACAGGGTTGTCCCGCGAACGGGGAGCCCGCCTATCCGCCTGTTCGCTCTGCAACTTCGTCACTGTAGCCTGCAGGCCTTTCATCATGTCCATTAACATGGTGAGCTGCGTCTGCTCGAGTGATTTAGTTGCTGCGGCCGCTACTTGGGGTTTAGCAGGCAGGGCGGTCTCCTCATCGACCACCTGGCGGGCGGCGAATCTTGGTCCCTGAAGCTCCTCTACCTGGAAATAGGCTTTGCCCGTTTCCAGAGCTTCGTCCAGGCTGCCCACCTTGCTAGCCATCCAATAGCGTTGGAGGTCAGGATGATTTATACTCCGGAAAAACGCGTTGTACACCAGGCGCTGTCTTTCCGTTCCGGTAGCCTGGCTGAAAGCAGCCTGGGCCAAGCGTTCCACCACGTTGGCGTGGTCCTCCAACGATGTCCTCCTGTCCCTTCTCAGGGCCTGTAGGCGGTCAGACGCCTCCTCTGACGTCATGCCAAACCTGGCCCTTAGGGCACGTAAGATGTGTGCTTCATCGGGCCCCAGAGCGAAACTCTTGGCCCGGCCTGTCAAACAGGCCCGGAGTTGGAGGACGCGCACCGGCACTGGCCATTCAGCGATGGTGGCCACGTCCTGGAACTCCCGGATGAATTGCTCCACATCCCCATCACCTCCAAAAGTTGGGGGACTGAGGCGGTACCTGTCACCAGGTGGCGCCTGCCCTGTCCCCTGCAACTGTCGGAGGGCTGTCACCAAAGCCTCCACAGTGAGGGTTGGTGTCGCGGCTGCTCCAGGGGTCGCCTCCTCACCCCCTGGAGCCATCTTGTTCTTCTTACACTAGTATTCAGAATCCCACCGCTGCCACCAATGTGATAAACTTGTGGGTTGAATGTAACTTAGTGCAGAACAAGATAGGTTGAAGTAGTAGAGTTCCAAATGTTTATTGTATTAGAAAAATAATATCAACTTGTCCAGGCGAGCTCCAGTAGTAGACTGGCTTTACACCGTAACTCGCCTGCTTTTATATACAGCGAACAAAAGAACATAAAACAAAGAATCTTTTGTGTGTGTGGCCCGAAGTTCGGTAGCTCCGAAATTCGGCAGGCCCGAAGATCGGGGGAACCGATCTTCGGTCAAGCCGAAATTCGGAACTCCGAATTTCGGACCCCAATTAACATTATTGAACAAAAGAATAAACCAAGGCATAATCTATCACAATACATGAGTTTCACAGAAAGGGTAAGTTCAGCTTTATTTTGACTAGCTAAAATGGACAATTATGAGACATGTATATGCAATTGATGGTCAACAGTATTCTTAAATTTACTTTAGTGGGTATAAAATTTTTCACATTTTAATTTGTAGAACATTACATTTAGGCGATAAAATTATACCCTGAGCCACTGGCTCCATCAGCTAGTACATCTACCATGCAGACCAGCACTAAAGCTTGTAAATAATATGTTAAGAGATTTAGATTGTTTGATTTTTCTTTAAAATTTACTTAAAAGCCAAAACAATATTAACAGAACAAACATTAATCATAAAAGTTTACACTAAAAAATACTATACTACAACAATAAATTTATAAGAAAAAAAGAAGCATAACATATTTTTGAGTTTTATTGCTTAATACTGCCTCTTCCTGAACATAATTAAAAGAACTTTTGTGAAGAAAGAGTAAAGCTTGCATCTTAAGACACATTAAATTACTTGTAAAAACCAAGTGATAAAGTTTATAATTTAAGTGTCAAGCAGGCCTTTGACGTCTATGACGAAGTCTTACCATACAGTATAATCTGATAGTATAGACTATAAATAGTGTTGTCGTATAATGATGAACTAGATTAGATTTGGATTCGGAATTTCTTAGCAACTAAAAAAATACTCGGCATAGTTACCTGAAAACCTCAGACTCTTCAGTGTTTATAGTATTTACTATATTTTTTACAACTAAAATTGCTATTAAGATATGATTTGCTTGTTTTGTGGAAATCAAGTCATTTTCTCAATTTGTTTGGCACCTATTACTTTGCTTTTTGTCACATGTTTTCATATTTTATGCTGATGCCTCATGAGTAATAGGGCTATTTCTGCTATAGAAATATTAAGAATAATGGGTTAGTTATGTTTTATGATTTTCAAAATTTCAAAGTTCCCCTAATTCAAACAATATTTGTGGTTTTTTATTATAATTAAATTAGAATAATTATAAAACATTAAATAAAATTTAGATATTTAAAATCGAAGTAATTTTAAAAATAATTGGTATGCAAAGAATTTTTAGATACAATTTTTACTTTTTTCATTTCTACAAATCTTGCAGTGCAAAAATCAAACTTTTAAATTCATGAAGTTAAGTAGTAAACAAAAACTTCATGTAAAATCTTAAGAATTTTTCCAACTTTCGTTTTTTTTAATTTTTGATATTGTTTTTGCTTTGATGTCCCTTTCGTTTGTCAATTTCAACCTTAAATCAAGTCCTCTGTCGATTTATTTTGTAAGTTAGTTTTTATTCAAAATAAAAATAAATCGAGAATTGGTGTTACATAACTATGCTATATAAATTGATTGATAATAACTAATTATCACAAAAATTATTTTTTGTTAATTATTGTATATGCATAAATTTTTAGCATCAAGGCTACTATAGATTGAGGCTAGAATAATTAATATGATCATAAATATTTTGAAGAGATCACTAAAATTATTGTTTTCTCTAAAAAACATATAAAATTAGAAAACTTGTAATTTACTCATGCAAAACCTTCATGCGTTGATAACTTTTTTTTCCCGAAAGAAGTTAACATAATTATTGCACGCTGGCTAAGTTTAATAAGATTTTAACAAATTTTTAACTTGTAGAATAAAGCACCTATATATAATGGTGAAAACAAGCTATATATATCTTACAAGATTTTGTTATTTAATCTGCTATTTTTATAGCTCTCAAAGCTTACCAGCAGTTACATTATATTTTTCTCAATTGCGTATAAAAGTAAATTATTGTTTATTTCAATTTTAATGTTTAAATATTGCAAAATTACCATGCTTTAGCAGCCTACAGGTTTTGAGGTAACAACCATGAATGACATCAATATTGCTTGTAGATAAATTGTATGCTATCATATTGTGTAATAGTTTGATACTATTTATAGTATTTGGTTCACTTGGTATTATGGATAATGAAATTTCTAACCTATTTATAGTAATAAAGATGAATATATACGACTGTCTTCAGTACCTCTTGCTCATTAACACTTTTGGTATAAGTAAAAAATTGAACGTTTTTCTTTCACTCACTGCATGCAGTGTTGTATATTTGAAGAAAAATTAAGTCATTATTAAGGCATATGTGTATATGCCAATTGTCCATATTACATACTGCTGACTTATAATAGCCTACATTTTTATTAAGTTGAGTTAATTGCTGACTTTTGATAATTAAAGTAAATCTCAGCTGTTAAGAGATATTTTACAACATTTGAGTAATGTATCAGCTAACTTGAAAGGATTTTTTCTTTTCAATAAATGAATTTGAAAAATTAGCAGGCATCATGAAAATGTCTTTTGACTTTTTCTCAAACTATGGTGTTTGAAATTAACAAAACTATAACAGGAAGTAGGAAATTAGCATTAGTTTTCTTTTCCTATTCACCTGATTTATAGGTATAAGTATATATCATTAATCAGAGTCCTAATATAGTATATCTCCATGTTTTTCAGCTCCAGCTATAACCCTCAGGAGCCTAAACATTTCCTACTCCAATGAAAACACCACGGACGTTTACCTAAATCAGCCAGTAACTATTATTTGCAAAGCTAGCAATTTCGTAAGTTTGGAGTATTTATATTTAAAATATAAAGATGGAGAACAAGTGCTAGAAGCAGGTTGTAATAAAGTTGCCAGTGACATTTGGCATAATAAAGAAGGTTCAGTCAACTACCAAATCAATGGTGTCTATGAAGGACCAGATGCCACTAAAGATTACTGCTTGACATATGGCAAAGTCATATAATAACTGTAAAAAAAGGGTCAGTACCTGGAGCATTTTCCTGCACTGCATATAATAAGGATGTAGGAAAAGTTGTGCCAGAGCAGTTAAAATATGATGTAATCAAAGGCATTGAGGTAATAAACTTTATAGGGCTTTAAATGACATGCAGTATAATCATAGATAAAATTTGTCACTCTGATTATAAAAATATTGTTCATAGGTGGCCTGCACATAGTACTACATTGCTATTGAGTTCACTTTGATTTTAACAGCATTATATTATTTTAATCTGCCTCAACCAATATTAAGGATACTAAATTTTAAATATCTATTCCCAATGATAAATATGAAGATATGTGGCTGTTTTCAGTATCTATTATATTAATCAACACTTATGGTAAATAGAGTTGAAACTTTTTTGTAAATCATATAGCTTCATTTGAAGGATATTAAAATCATAATTACAGCATATACCACATCTATTGCACATTGCTGGTTTATGATTGCTTTATATTTTATTTAAGTTTAGTTGTTGAACTTTAAGCATTAGATAAATACCAGTTATTTGAAGATACTTTCAACAGTTAAGTTCTTCTTGTTATTGCACAAAAAAATTAAAACATGCAAAATCATTCAACATTTTTTTAGCTACACCCATTAAGCTTAAATACTTCCTACAAACTAAAAACACCCTGGACATATACTTTGATGAACCAATAACAATAACTAATTGCAAAGCTTTATAAATTTGAAGTATCTATTATATCTAGAATATAAAAATAGAGATGACTTATTTAAAGCAGGTTGCGATAACATTGCTGATGAGGCTAGGAAGAACAAAAATGAGTTGTTAATGCAACATCAAATAAATGGTGAATATGGCAATCTTGGTGTAACTGCGGAATATTGTTTGACACATGGCAGAGGGGATGGATTTGAAATCAAAATCCAAGATGGATCCAAAACAAAGAAAAGGTTCATCTCAGAAGTGTTTTCCTGTATTGCATATGTGGAAATGGTATACGAGAAGTGATTTCAGAACAGTTGAGGTTTGAATTTATAAAAAATAAGTTTCTATAATCCACTGTTAATTAAACCCTTCTTAGGCTATAATGTTTTTGTTTTACATTATTACATCAACAGCATGGAGCAGAGATATATATCAGCATTATCTTACTGTGCAATGCTGAGTATCTTTACCAAATCGTTGGAAATCATTTATAATTCTTATAGCTCACAAGAGTTCTATATGAACATATAACCTATCCTGATCAGTTGTGCTGCGACAGGCATCAACAACATACAATCTAGCTTACCATAACGACATTCAAATAAAAAGAGGTTCAAAGCAACCGAAATTTAATTAAGGCTTTTACTTTCATTGAAAAAACAATTGATCTAAATTACGTATGCATTGAATATAGCAAAACTTGTTGTACAGTAACGGCAGAAAGATCTGCAAGTCTGGTTGCATTAAAAATACCAATCACATATGGCAAAACACAGCTGTAGCAATCAAAACGATCAAGGAAAAAAATGGCAACTTAGTGTAGTAAACTTTAAAATCACAGAGTGAAAATTGAAAGAAAATAACAATCTGAGGCTTGTGGAATGGATGCAAAGAGAGTAAGTTTCAAGTAAAAATTTTAAAAATTGGATGTTAGCCAAGCTTTTCCTTAATTGATTCATAGCCTGGAAGAAGACAACTTTACAAAGCATATACGCTTACAAAATTATTGTGTGGTTTTAAAACAGTTCAACAAATATTGTGCATGCGCACCCTTAAAAAAATTAGGTGACCAGTCTTCTATACAATTGAGAATTATACATTAAACTTATAGGTTTAATTAGCAGCAGCTCAGTCACAACATGGCACTCATCAACTATCAATTTATCAGCAATTCTTCAATGGAACAAGACCTATTTCATTTATATTGCAAATAATTTCAGCAACTTGGGATGGCCAATATTAAGAGATAGCAAGGTTGGCACTAGGGGTGCTAAAAAACACACGATGGCACGTAGAAGAGCACACCAAACCTACCAATCAACTTTCCTGAGTTACTATAATAGTTGTAAAGTGGTCAACTGCTGCTACTTTCTTAATATACACACATATTCTATACACAAGTTGGTATTTTCATATTTACATCAAAGTAATAACCTTGAACACATAGTAGCTCATAATTTTTGCTAGTATTAAAGTTATATTATAATAGTGTGGCAGTTTTAGCATTCATGCAGAGTTAGGAGTTATTATTCAACACAATTGTAACTAAAAATTAATCATTAGAGCTGAAGTTTGTTTACATTTATATACGAACAAATATATTTGTGTTTTAGATTCAATTATTAACGCCTCCGTAAGAATGCAACATTCATCTTCTACCAATAAATTTGTTAAAGCAGAAACGACTACTTTTACTTGCACATGCAGCTATGAATTTCAAAAACCTGAGATGGTTGATGCTGATGTATAGCAAGGCTGGCACTCGCTATAACTCAGGATGCCAAAAAGCAATAGATGGCTTGTGGAAGAATGCAACAAATTCGCTCATCAATGATGCAGAGAAAATAGCAAGTGAGAGTATTGGCAGTAATTACTGTGAAGTAATGGGAAAAAGTGGTGGCTTTAATATCAGCGTACGAGTTAACTTGCAGTATTCCGTGTTAAGAGGCCGATTTTACTGACCACCTATGGGATGGGTGGGATAGAGCTCATAATTACAGAGATTAAAGGTGTGCCTTTAACACCATGTAATATGTTTGCCTGCATGGTAGTGTGAAGAAAAGGATTTTGCTTAAAACCACTAAACAAATTTGCTTTGAATAAGGTCAAATCCACTATAATATAAAAATGTTGAAACTATGTGTCTAGCTGATCTCAATCATTTGCTTCTATAATGATCTTTCATGATTACTTATATTCTAAACTACATTTTTAGAAACCGTACATGTATACAACATTTTGAAGCTAAAAATTCTACTATAGTTAGTGTGACGCTATGAAAGTTGGAGAAAATAGAATTACTATATAGTTGGCTACCATAAAGGTTTTTGGCTAATAATCTGTTGTAGTTAGGGAAATTTATATTTTTAAAAGCATCTGTATATATAGAATAGTTTGTCTTTCTATATATATCTTTTATTTTTGCCCTGTATATCATTATAAGCTACTTTAATGACTTCCAGAATATATGATTCTTTAAATCTTTTTAACCTTCAAGAGACAAATCAGTGTGGGTTATTTGCTAATAGTATCCAGGAAATAATTTAGTAAAGTGAGGTGTGAAAATAGCACAACTGGCAGTACTGGTGTGCAAGCTCTTAAGCTAACCAAATGTGGTCAGTTTTAAAAAAGCCAATTCATGGAGACAAATCAATGTGTTGATGATAAAGAATTTCTGTTTCTTGTAAACAGTACATAAATAGCAGATAAAACTCTCTAAAAATTGATTATTGATTATTGCTTATGGTGCTATAAAAAGTATAGGGCCAATATTATTCAATATCAATACATGAATAATTAGTATTTTTCACAAAACCTTTTTACTTGTTTATCCAGTTTAGCCTACAATAACATCATGCAATTTTATAAAATAGAGTGCAACAAAGTTTATAATGGGCTTGGGATGTGACTGCCATTGGTCTGGTAGCCACAAGCATAGAAGTTACACAAATAGAAAATGACAACTGTAAGGCCTTGATTGAGGCTGAAAGAATAGTTTTCCCTATCAAACTGATGATCACGAGTGGGCAAAAGAAAGGAAAAGGAAAAATGCTTGAAGTATAAAATCATAATTTAAAAAAGTTTCAAAGCTTGTGTCAAATTTAAAAATAAAAGACAACTTCCATTTTCTATAAAATATTTATATTTTTTGCTTTATAGGTAATTCATATTAATATATGTAATATTATTATGTTAATATTTATTTTATGTAGCACATTGTATAATTATTTTATTCCTCGAATTTGCCATTTAACTGCTATAGATTGATATTCCTATTAATCTGATTTCAGGCGCAGTATACAACCACTCCATAACAATTGAGCCACATATGCCAAGTTTCCCAGATGTGTATCTGAATGAGCTGGTATCTTTCAGCTGCACAGCAGCCATGTTTCAAAGACTTGGATATCCTAATTTGATATTTATTGACATACAAAATAACAGCTATCAAGCAGGCTGTCTCAAAATTATTGATGGAACCTGGGAAAGCAGATCATTTCCTATCGAAAGTGTTGGAAAGTTAGAACCTCCTTTTCTAATCAATAGGCAAAGGAAAGGAAGTCTGTTTTGCTTTGTATTTGAGTTAAAAACTGGAGAGGCTCTGTCATCTAAGCTTGAACTCTCAAAATATCAAAGGTTGGTCACTTAGACAATTATTAAATGTTGAAATTAAATTGCTAGTGTTCGCTTACATTCATTATGAATGAATACGTTTTTGTTTCATGCAGATTTAATTAGCAGCTGCTCATGCAGTCATAACATGGCGTTCATCCACTATCAATTATTCAACAATTGTTCAAGGGAAAGAGACCACTTTCATTTGCATAGCAAATAATTTAAAAAACTTGAGATGGCTAATATTATATAACAAGGTTTGCACTAGGAGTGTCAAAAAGCCTACGATGGAATGTAGAAGAGCACACCAAGCCCACGAAACAACAGTGTTGACGGAACAGAAAATAGTTGCTTTAGATGCAATCATTATGATAAAGCATAGGGAGATTGTAGTGGAATTGGAATTAACAAGGCATGGCTGCTTCAAAAAGGGGCTAACTTTACTGCTCAGCATTTGAAATTGGAAAAATGGAGCTGGCATCCAGAGAAGTAAGGACCACTAAAATCAAAAGTTTGTCTTAACTATAAAATGTGTTGGCCCGACAATGTAGAGGATAAGGGGTTACTCCTCATTGTAGGGTAACTTGGTGTTGCAAGGTGTCAAACCTTTCCACAGTCTAAGAACATTGCAATTCTCCATTAGCAGCATGCATTTGATCTTTTTACCCGTATATAAACATGTTATTGCAATAAAACAAATGATTCACTGAGTTTCAATTTAATTTTTTATTAATTTTTGAAAACATGCAACATTTAGGACCCTGCAAATTACATCAGCTATTGTAACAGCAAGGCACTTTTTCTAAGCTCATACATTAGCTTTAATCGTGGAGAAAATAGAAGTACAGTTAGATTATAGTTGGCTACCATATTACTTTGGCTAATAGTTTTGCTACAATTAAATTGTGCTCATGCTTCTTTGTTATATGGTTACACATAATGTTTTGTGGGCAGTTTTTTAATATTTATAGAATTTTTCATTGTGCTACTGGAGTTATAGCAATTTATACTTGAGAGTGGCTAAGAATATGTTTACACAGATGCAGATGAAAAAAAAATGGTTGTCTGCAGATAGCAAAGCCTGTAATATGTGACAAAGACATATTAATACTTCAGGACTTATGCAATATGACTTTAAAGTGATCCAATTATAGTACATGTAGGCTTTTGCTCATCAAATATAGTATGTAGATCTCATGCTATGGAAACAGTGCTTTGGCTGTTTAAGCTACATCAATATCAAATATTATTGTGTACATCATATATATAAAAAAACGTTTAGGAATGTTGATAAAAATTGGTTTAAGTTAAGTGCATTTATAAGTTAACAAAAATTAATGTAGATTAAATTTTCAAAATACATAATATATTCATTACAATATTTTGGCAGCACCTATTTGAAAATCTGCATTACACCTACTAATATAATATTATGACCCTTGAAAAAGGAGATGTAATATAAAAATTTTTGCATTTAAAAAATTAAAACTAAAAATGAATATTAACACAAATAAAAAGCTTATCAATGAGGTTATGTAAGCCTAATTATTTTTAAGAAATTTAAGCAGCAGAAGTATCTATCTAAGTTTTAGCTATATAATGTTAATAAGCAAAGCATCTCACTTTTAAAATTCTGCATATTTTTATTTTTATTGGTTTAATTGCCAGTTTATACTGGGCAGTAAGTATGTTTATTAATAAAATATTAATCGAGGTTTATATTATCAATATGTAAATTATTATTGTTTAATTTTATAAACTTTATTTGCAGCAAAAGCATGATCAAAATCAAAGGGAGAGTTTTACCAAAACGTAATGACTGAAAAATTAACATGCAAATGGCCATGTTGGAATATCTAATATAATAAGCATAAACAAGAAATATAAAAAGCTTGGTACAGACATAGCATCTACATGACCCTTATCATTTTGTATTGTGCCAACTAATCGAAGGTCAAGGATTATTGTTACTAACACAGACCACAAGGCTTATAACTTTTTGTCCAACGGACACTTGACCATTATGGCAAGGGAGTATTTAATAAAATTCTTTTCTTGATATCCTATAATTAAGTGATTTAGGCAATTAAAACATGCCACTTCACAGATACTGGAATATTTTTTCTTGATTTTTTAAAGCCCTTGCTGTTCTTCTAAGACTAAAATTGTAATTCAGCTATAAATTAATTTTTTTATCAAAACAATATTATTATGAGTCCTATACATTTTATCATTTAAACTCCTAGAAGCTTTTTATAACTGATATACTTGAGCTACAGAAGGCCCACATACTTTGTATGAAAATACAAATATAATTTTTTTGGTGGCATAAGTTATGGTGTCACGTATATACCTCTGGTCTTATAGCACTGCTAGTGAATGGGACAGCAGATTAGCTGTGTTAGAATTTTCAATTAATTATACTTACACACCTATGCTATGAGAATAGCTAAACTACCTCAACATCTTTCATTTTCACAAAAAGCTTTCTCACAAAACTATAAATATATATTAAATAGACATATTTAATTTGTAGTATCAAAATGATGTGTGTTAGCATATGCACTTAACTATACTTTGAAGAGTTTGTGCTACATTATATGTTCAAGAGACCGTGAATGCTTTACATAGTTTCATGTTATGGCTAAAACTTTCTTTAAAAAATATATAACCAAGAAAAGCAAAGCTCAGTTTATGCAAAAATTTATTTAAAAGACTTTATATTTAGGCAGGCATCTTTTCATTCAGTATCATCCTGAAATATTTTGTCTGCCCCATATCTTTATCACATATCTTACAACAGGCCTAATAGTTTTATTTAAAAGCTTTAATTGAAATGTTATACTTGATGTTAACTTATATATCCTCGCTCATGCTTATTTTAAGTTAATAGATGTAATATTCTAATTGGTGCTATCGTGACTTATAGTCAACCTCTAAATTGTTATGCCATTCAAATGTGAGTCTCAAATTAAAGAAAGGCATTATAAAGTTTTGTGACCCAGGATCAGCCAAGCCAGTTGTATAGCTGCAGCTAAGTTTCAATAACACTAGCTCATGATATTTGAAGCATGAGCAGTTGAGTAGCTATAACATTAAATAGTTTAACTGAAAACCCAAGCAAAACTTTAATAACCTAATTTTATCAACATGCTTTCACTGCTTTACTTGTAAGAATCTTCTTAATACTTTTCAACCAGAACTTCCTTCTGAAGTAATTTTCAGATAATTCAGTTTATGCTGCAATTTGATGAGTTGGGAAACTTGGGCTTTCAGGTGCAGTAGTGATTAGCTTAGTTTACCTATTTTAACTTTTACCCGTTTTATTATATAACTATATTTTAACCTACCACCTACATTAACTAGGATCTTGAATCTACTGCAGCTGATGGAGATGACTACTACACACGAGGTAGATGCAGTAATGGAGAAATTGAGAAAAGCCTTTGTTCTAGATTAGAAATGTAGCAAAAAAGTTGTGTTATACACAACATCAACATTTGTAAGGAACTTTAAAGAACTTAGGCTATCTCAATTTCTTGACTACTTGGCTTGTAGCATTTAGGAGCATGTATACATGCTCCTAAATGCTACAAGCCACAGGCGTAATTAAGAAATAACAAAACTGTAACACAAAAGCCTGAATGCTAATTGCTAAAAGGCTATCTAAGTTTTTAATTAAATTATCTAGATATATATGTATTTGAGCACAATGGTTATAATTGCAATAGATGCATTTAACCTGTATTAGAAAGTTAACCGACATGTATCAAAGCACATTTCATATTCGTTTGATACTACAAATTTTAATCTATTACATATATATTTATAGTTTTGTGAGAATGCTTTTTGTGAAAATGAAGGATGTTGAGGTAGTCTAGCTATTCTCATAGCATAAGTGTGTAAGTATAGTTAATTGAAAATTCTAACACAGCTAATCTGCTGTCTCATTCACTAGCAATGCTCTAAGACTGTGTTGACAGCAGATTGTGACCAAAGAGTTGAAAGGTCAACAGCTATAAATTGAACATGACAGCCAGCATAACAAATGATTGATGGGACTTATACCATAGTTGCCAATTCAGCTTGCTCATGCAGTATAACCAAAACCACAAACATGCTTTGAACTTAATTTTTCTCAAGATTTTTGAAGAAAGAAAATTTTTTAAATTTTTCTGGAACTGCTAATCTGTGTGCTTATGCCAAAATAATAATCTCAGAAAAAATGAGACTCGTACTAGCAATAGTCTTCACACAAACCTTAAATTTCTACTGATTTTATGTGGTTGTTCTATATATCATGGAGACTACACCACACCCGTCTGGGAGGAGACAACTTCAAAATACAAACGTCCCCAGAGGGACTTGTGAAAAGCCTCTATACTACCTCAGTGTTATTTATTTACTGGAAAATTTTTGAATCATTATTTACATTAACAATAAATTAAAATACAAGCATTTAGTACTTTGTTCAAAATTTTACAAAACCAAAACAATACTACTATTGTTAATTAATATAAATTTTTCATTAGTTTCAAACTTTACTTTTAAAAAAATCAGGACTTAGAGGTTTGACAATATTTTCACAATCCTATCAATTTACTTTTACCATCTTTTCAAATTATATAAAAATGCATGAGAGTATATGTATATATTAAATATATGTAGAAATGTAGAAATATTGCAATAATACTTAAGTTTAAACAAACTCCCAACTATTTGTGATCGAAAAATATACAATGTATGCATTTTATCATGTCATCAACTGCAAAATTTAAATATAGTATTGACAGTTATTTATTCTTTTAAATAAAGCTGTCTTTCATTTTGAATTTAAATCTAGAAACCTTTCAACTCAATTGGTAGTTATCATAGCAGCTTTGGTTAGAAAAAAAAATTTAAATAGCAGAATTTATTTTTCTATAGGCACATAGCATTTAATTTTCTGTAAAAATAAAATTGTTACTCAACATTATTTGCATGACTTAGACGTGCATATAAATACTATGAGTTGCTAGGATAATATGCTATTCTAGAGAGTGGTATATAAGATCATTATTCTATTCAAATTTGCTTGAATTTTAAGAGTGATTACTATTGTCAATTAAAATTAGCACTATGAGTCATATTTATTATAAAATGTTTATGTTATATGCATGGAAAGCTATAACTTTGCTTGCCATTTCTGTCTATTGTAAAATTAGGATTTAAAAAACTTTAAACTGTTAGAAGCTAAAAGTGCACTGATTGTAAGCCATATTAAGAATCATTGGTATGTAAAACATGTCTATACACATTTTTTTCAGTTTCTTATTTGTCTATAAATTTTGCAGTGCAAGCAGAAAATTAACTAATTTATTTAGCAATCAAAAACAAAAACTCAAAAGAAAGCTGAAGCCTTTTCAAACTTTCGTCTAATTATCTCCACTTCAGTTTCCTTTTCGTTTGGCAATCAAAGTTATGCCTGATGGTGTTGTAAGTTGACTTTTATTAACAATAAATTAAAAGCTTCTGCTTTTAGTTCCATTTATATCAAATCGTAACACTACTTTTAAAACTTTATAAAAATGATTTTAAATTCTCCGTACCTTTTTAAAAGTCACTGATAAATTTATCAGTGACTTTTATAAAGGTACGAAAAATTCAAAAGTTAAAGTTAAAGCTTTGAACATTTTGTGTGATTTATTTCATGACTATAAAACTGTCAAAGAAGTTAACAGCCATATTCAAACATTTAATCGAAATTTTAATAATTTAATTGTTTAAAATTTTAACCTACTAGACTAAATACTTTATAAATAAAAGAGAAAATAAGGTAGAAGGTATTTCCTTTGCTACAAAATCTGCAAAGTCACTTGCTGTTGATTTCAGCTCATAGACAGGATTATAATAGTTAAAGACTATTAAATGCAATTTATACTAAATTTATTCAAGATAAACTATAGAAAAGCACAATATGACTTATAGTAATAAATACACAAATACTTGCAAAATTGTAAAACTGCATGGCATAGCCAAACAATACATAGTTTTGCTTTAATTCCAAGTTATAATTATTCTTTTTACATGATTTAATAATATAGGTCACGCCTAGCTTTTATCTACAAGCTGTTTATTTGTAAGTTATACAGATGTACAAATGTTTCTGAGTTTGAAAACGCCAAAACTAACATTCTTACAGGCAGAAACCTTTCCTTGTAGTTATAGGTTAAAAACTTTTTTCAAATATCTCATGATAAAAATCTTTAAACCTGCTTTGGTAGTATACAGATTTTGAAAGAAAAACTTTTATTTACCGTTTAAATTTGTATGGCCAAAATTAATAATTAACAAAAGCTAACATTTATATACGACACCAATACCTTCAAATTTTATTTAGCTAGCTTACATTTCATCGCATTGTTAACAATTTAATATAGCAACATGCAGCATTATACTAGGTATGACTGATGATAGTCCTCTTATGATTTTAGTAAGATGAAAGTATATGGCTGTCTCCAGTTTCTCACAATTGCCATCATTTGCAGTAAGTATCGGCTTGAAAATCATGCATTTGTTGATTTTGAAGGTGTTGAACTCAAATTTACAGAATATGCCTTTTGCATATATATATATATATATATATATATATATATATATATATATATATATATATATATATATATATATATATATATATATATATATATAATTATATTATAATACTGCATAAGTGAAGTGTGTCAGGCATCCTTCAACAGCATAGGAATAGTGGTTTACTACCATTTAATAGATATTTTACATTTTATATACCTGATCATATTATATTTTTAGTGAATGGAAAACAAAACTACTCTTTGGAAATCATTCAATCTCAAGATTTAACAGATTTTCACATAAACACCAAAATGTCTTTTAGCTGTATCGCCAGAGGTTTTCAAAAAATAGAATTAATGAACTTTGTTTACAATGACAGTGCAAAAGTTTACACAGCATGTGTGCGTAAAATTGTTCAATGTTGAGTGGCGGAACTACGATTTTAGTAGCTTGAAAGGGATGGAAGTTAAAATTCACGATTGTGGATTTAGCAATGCAAGTTTAAGTACAATCTTTAGAGTTGAACTGGTTATCAGAGATGAAAAAGTAAAGGGGAGCTTGTCTTGCTTCGTTTATGATGGAGATGTAGGAGAAGTAGTTTCGTCTGAAGTTCAAATTTCAGAAGTCAAAGGTTGGTTTAAAGTTACTTGAATAAAATTAATTTTGACACATCGGTTATGATAAATTTTATTCCATGTGGAAACTCAAAAAAGCTGCTTTCAAACGTTAGTTTTATGTTGAGAAAGCCTAGTTAAAAACTCGTAGATTGAAGAAACGTTTTACTCTATATATATGATCTCGCAGGTAAGGTAGGCACTATTAAAAGCAAATAAAATTGATTTGTTGAAATTTAAGAGCATAACTCTCCTGCTGTTCATTACTGATCAAACAGGTCAATTGTTTCTAATCAAAATTCTCCATAACATACTAGCCCAAACTGCCCATTATAAAATTTTGCTACTTCAGAGCTGTTAAAAAGAGTTTGACGGTTTGCTGCTAAACTTGTCATTGTTTATTAAAATGCTGAATTTAGTAGACAACCAGATACAAGGGTATGAAAAATTCCGGCACTAATTTTATTAGGCGTATTTGTTAAAGGAGTTTTAGTTGCTTACCTGAATTAAGCTAGAAGCTACAGCAAGATACTTATATCTGATGCTACCTATAAAAATATTATGAATCAAAGTTGTTTAGCTGATTTAGCTTAGCAACATGATTATTTTAACATATTACAACTCAATGAATTGGCTTAGTATGTCATTGTTCAGCCATCATAATATCTTTTCACATTTTTTACCTCCAGCCACAAGAAGTTTGAATATCTCCTACCACATAGAAAATGCTCCAGCTATATACTTAAATGAACTGCTAACAGTAACATGTACTGCTCATAGTTTTTAAAATAAAATTCTTTATCTCTAGAATATAAAGATGATGGTCAAGTACTTTGGCAGGCTGCTATAAAAATGGTGGCAGAGCTTGGCTTGTTTGACGCATATGCATGGCAGGGTGGAGGGTTATTTTGAAATAATAGTTTTCATAACTATAAGAAGAAGTCAATATCGGAAGTATTTACTTGCTCTACATATGAAAAGGATATAGGAGAAGTTGTGCCAGAGCAGTTAAGATATGATGTAATCAAAGGCATTGAGGTAACAAATTTTATAGGGCTTTAAATGACATGCAGTATAATCATTGATAAAATTTTTCACTCTGATTACAAAAATATTGTTCATATGTGGCCTGCACATAGTATTACATTGCTATTGAGTTCATTTTGATTTTAACAGCATTATATTATTTTAATCTGCTTTAACAAATATTAAGGATACTAAATTTTAAATATCTATTCCCAATGGTAAATATGAAGATATGTGGCTGTCTTCAGTATCTATTATATTAATCAACACTTTTGGTGACTAGAGTTGAAACTTTTTTGTAAATCACATAGCTTCATTTGATCGGTATTAAAATCATAATTACAGCATATACCACATCTATTGCATATTGCTGGTTTATGATTGCTTTATATTTTATTTAAGTTTAGTTGTTGAATTTTAAGCATTAGATAAATACTAGTTAATTGAAGATATTTTCAACAGTTAAGTTCCTCTTGTTATTGCACAAAAAAATTAAAACATGCAAAATCATTCAATTATTTGTTAGCTACACCCATTAAGCTTAAATACTTCCTACAAACTGCAAACACCCTGGACATATACTTTGATGAACCAATAACAATGACTAATTGCAAAGCTTTATAAATTTGAAGTATCTATTATATCTAGAATATAAAAATAGAGATGACTTATTTAAAGCAGGTTGAGATAACATTGCTAATGAGACTAGGAAGAACAAAAATGAGTTGTTAATGCAACATCAAATAAATGGTGAATATGGCAACCTTGGTGTAACTTCGGAATATTGTTTGACACGTGGCAAAGCGGATGGATTTGAAATCAAAATCCAAGTCGGATCCAAAACAAAGAAAAGGTTAATCTCAGAAGTGTTTTCCTGTACTGCATATATGGAAATGGCATAGGAGAAGTGATTTCAGAACAGTTGAGGTTTGAATTTATAAAAGAAGAGTTTCTATAATCCACTGTTAATTAAACCCATCTTAGGCTATAATGTTTTTGTTTTACATTAATTACATCAACAGCATGGAGCAGAGATATATATCAGCATTATCTTACTGTGCAATGCTGAGTATCTTTACCAAATCGTTGGAAATCATTTATAATCCTTATAGCTCACAAGAGTTCTATATGAACATATAATCTATCCTGATCAGTTGTGCTGCGACAGGCATCAACAACATACAATCTAGCTTACCATAGTGACATTCAAATAAAAAGAGGTTCAAAGCAACTGAGATTTAATTAAGGCTTTTACTTTCATGGAAAAAACAATTGATCTAGCAAAACTTGTTGTACAGTAACGGCAGAAAGATCTACAAGTCTGGTTTCGTTAAAAATACCAATCACATATGGCAAAGCACAGCTGTAGCAATCAAAGCAATCAAGGGAAAAAATGGCAAGTTAGTGTCTTGAACTTTAAAATCACTGAGAGTGGAAATTGAAAAAAGATAACAATCTAAAGCTTGTAAAATGGATGCAAAGAGAGCAAGTCTCAAGTAAAAATTTCAAAAGTTGGATTTTAGCCAAGCTTTTTCTTAATTGATTCAAAGCCTGGAAGAAGACAACTTTACAAAGCATATACGCTTACAAAATTATTGTGTGGTTTTAAAACAGTTCAACAAATATTGTGCATGCGAACCCTTGAAAAAATTAGGTGACCAGTCTTCTATACAATTGAGAATTATACATCAAATTTATAGGTTTAATTAGCAGCAGCTCAGTCACAACATGGCACTCATCAACTATCAATTTATCAGCAATTCTTCAATGGAAGGAGACCTATTTCATTAACATTGCAAATAATTTCAGTAACTTGGGATGGCCAACATTAAGAGATAGCAAGGTTGGCACTAGGGGTGCTAAAAAACACACGATGGCGCGTAGAAGAGCACACCAAACCTACCAATCAACTTTCCTGAGTTACTTTAATAGTTGTAAAGTGGTCAACTGCTGCTACTTTCTTAATACACACATATTCTATACACAATTTGGTATTTAAAACCACTAAACAAATTTGCTTTAAATAAGGTCAAATCCACTATAATGTAAAAATGTTGAAACTATGTGTCTAGCTGATCTCAATCATTTGCTTCTATAATGATCTTTCATGATTACTTATATTCTAAACTACATTTTTAGAAATCGTACATGTATACAACATTTTGAAGCTGAAAATTCTACTATAGTTAGTGTGACGCTATGAAAGTTGGAGAAAATAGAATTACTATATAGTTGGCTACCATAAAGGTTTTTGGCTAATAATCTGTTGTAGTTAGGGAAATTTATATTTTTAAAAGCATTTGTATATATAGAATAGTTTGTCTTTTTATATATATCCTTTATTTTTGCCCTGTATATCATTATAAGCTACTTTAATGACTTCTAGAATATATGATTCTTTAAATCTTTTTAACCTTCAAGAGACAAATCAGTGTGGGTTATTTGCTAATAGTATCCAGGAAATAATTTAGTAAAGTGAGGTGTGAAGATAGTACAACTGGCAGTACTGGTGTGCAAGCTCTTAAGCTAACCAAATGTGGTCAGTTTTAAAAAAGCAAATTCATGGAGAAAAATCAATGTGTTGATGATAAAGAATTTCTGTTTTTTGTAAACAGCACATAAATAGCAGATAAAACTCTCTAAAAAATAATTATTGATTATGCTGCTATAAAAAGTATACCGCCAATATTATTCAATATCAATACATCAATAATTAGTATTTTTCACAAAACCTTGTTTATCCAGTTTAGCCTACAATAACATCATGCAAGTTTATAAAATAGGGTGCAACAAAGTTTATAATGGGGCTTGGGAGGTGACTGGCATTGGTCTGGTAGCCACAAGCATAGAAGTTACACAAATAGAAAATGACAACTGTAAGGCTTTGATTGAGGCTGAAAGAATAGTTTTCCCTATCAAACTGATGATCACGAGTGGGCAAAGGAAAGGAAAAGGAAAAATGCTTGAAGTATGAAATTATAATTTAAAAAAGTTTCAAAGCTTGTGTCAAATTTAAAAATAAAAGACAACCTCCATTTTTATAAAATATTTATATTTTTTGCATTACAGGTAATTCATATTAACATGCAACATTTAGGACCCTGCAAATGATTGATATTCCTATTAATTTGATTTCAGGCGCAGTATACAACCACTCCATAACAATTGAGCCACATATGCCAAGTTTCCCAGATGTGTATCTGAATGAGCTGGTATCTTTCAGCTGCACAGCAGCCATGTTTCAAAGACTTGGATATCTTAATTTGATATTTATTGACATACAAAATAACAGCTATCAAGCAGGCTGTCTCAAAATTATTGATGGAACCTGGGAAAGCAGATCATTTCCTATCGAAAGTGTTGGAAAGTTAGAACCTCCTTTTCTAATCAATAGTCAAAGGAAAGGGAGTCTGTTTTGCTTTGTATTTGAGTTAAAAGCTGGAGAGGCTCTGTCATCTAAGCTTGAACTCTCAAAATATCAATGGTTGGTCACTTAGACAATTATTAAATGTTGAAATTAAATTGCTAGTGTTCGCTTACATTCATCATGAATGAATACGTTTTTGTTTCAAGCAGATTTAATTAGCAGCTGCTCATGCAGTCATAACATGGCATTCATCCACTATCAATTATTTAACAATTGTTCAAGGGAAAAAGACCACTTTCATTTGCATAGCAAATAATTTAAAAAACTTGAGGTGGCTAATATTATATAGCAAGGTTTGCACTATAGGAGTGTCAAAAAGCCTACAATGGGATGTAGAAGAGCACACCAAGCCCACGAAACAACAGTGTTGACGGAACAGAAAATAGTTGCTTTAGATGCAATCATTATGATAAAGCATAGGGAGATTGTAGTGGAATTGGAATTAACAAAGCATGGCTGCTTCAAAAAGGGGTTAACTTTACTGCTCAGCATTTGAAATTGGAGGAATGGAGCTGACATCCAGAGAAGTGAGGACCACTAAAATCAAAAGTTTGCCTTGACAACTATAAAATGTGTTGGCCGAAAAATGTAGAGGATAAGGGGTTACTCCTCATAGTAAGGTAACTTGGTGTTGCAAGGTGTCAAACCTTTCCACAGTCTAAGAACATTGCAATTCTCCATTAGCAGCATGCATTTGATCTTTTTACCCGTAGATAAACATGTTATTGCAATAAAACAAATGATTCACTGAGTTTCAATTTAATTTTTTATTAATTTTTTGAAAACATACAACATTTAGGACCCTGCAAATTACATCAGCTATATTGTAACAGCAGGGCACTTTTTCTAAGCCCATACATTAGCTTTAATCTTGGAGAAAATAGAAGTACAGTTATATTATAGTTGGTTACTATATTACTTTGGCTAATAGTTTTGCTACAATTAAATTGTGCCCATGCTTCTTTGTTATATGGTTACACATAATATTTTGTGGGCAGTTTTTTAGTATTTGTTGACTTTAAGTCAGTGCTCATTGGCTACAACTCTACTAGGGCACCTGAATTTTATCTTCGGGAACCAGTTACATTCACCTGCAATGCAACAAATTTTGAAAAAATGGTAGTCTTAAGGTTTTTGTACCAGGAGAACAGAATACACAAAGCCAGACGTGTCAAGGTTTTTATCACATGGAAAAGATATGCTTTAAAGAAATATTTAGTGTTGATTTTGATACCACCTACTGCTCTTCAATAGATAGAGAAGCTGGTTTTGCCATCAATGTGGAATTGAGTTTCCCAAATAGCACTATGAAACAATTCTAAACCTGAAGGGCTCAGGACACCAATTTTGGAAAGGTCTCCTCTACTAAGATGAAGGCCAATGAAATTAAAGGTAAGCTAATATAAAAGTAATCATGAAAACATATGCATGGTTGTTTCATGCAAGTTTAATTAGCAGCTGTTCGGTCACTACCAATTATTTAACAATTTTTCAAGAGAAAAAGACCACTTTCATATGCATTGCAACTAATTTCAATAACTTGGGATGGCTGATATTAACATATAGTCAAGAATTGCCACTAGGGGTGTCACAAAGCCTATGATGGCATGTAGAAGAGCACACCAGACCCATCAATCAGCAATGCTGACAGAATAACAAATTTTTGCTTTAGTAAAAATCATCCTGACAAAGTCTGGAGATATTGTAATGAAATAGACATTAGGAAGGCATAGCTGCTTCAATAAGGGGTCAATTGCACTGCTCAGCACTTGAAATTGGAGGAATGGAGCTTACATCCAAAGAAGTGGTACTCACTAAAATAAGAAGTTTGTCTCAACTTTAAACTGCATTGGCCTGGTAATGTAGAGGATAATGGGTTACTTGTCATTATAAGGTAACTTGGTGTTTCAACTGCTTCAAAACCTTCAATAGTCTAATAATATATATTGAAATTCTTCATTAGCAGCATGCATGTGATCTTACATTTACCTATGATACGTAATTAATGTTTTATTGCAATAACATAAATGCCATTCTATATCATCATTTATTTCATTGTATATATGTTATTGCAAAATATTTCATAAGGTTTATGAGCTTTAATAACGATGTTGAACCTAAAGTATGCATGAGGCACTTGAAAATGAAATTTTCCAATCTTTATAATGACATATTATGTAGCTCAAAGTTTCTGTTTTCAAATCTCGTAATTATATCATGCGGTGCAATTATTGGCTAATCAAAAACAAGATTACTAATTGCAACACTGAAAAAAATGGATTCACCAACAGGCTGAAAGCTCTGCTCAAATCACAACTATATAGGAGAAAACTTATTTTAGTCATCTTTGTCAGGAATACTGCTTTAGACATTTCAGTTATCTATAAGCTTGCACTGATTTTTATTTCTGTTTAGCATTCTTGGGTAGCCTTGCTGTGTTGTAGTCAAAAGGGTTCCAGCTACATATTTTGCTTCCTAATTTTTTGGAGAAAAAATATATAAAATCAATTCTATTACCACATACAACAGGCACAACAAGGAGCAAAATAATTTGCAGCGACTGCAGCTCATCAACTGACATCAATTTTTTAAAAACAATTTATAAAAAATATTAGTCCTACTAATGCTTAAATTTAGCCATTTACAGCAAGCAATAGAAACACAAACACTATTTTATAAGTACAAAGCAGTAGATTACGTTTCAATTTACCCTTAAGTATAGATGAATTGGGCAGCTCTAGTTCATAAGGTTGTTCAGCAAACCGAATATATAAACAAACATATAGGGTTTCCACTAGTTTTGGGAAAATTGATTATATTGGTTCTAAAAGCAATATCTCAGATGGCTAAAAAAAGTAGCCAATATTAATGGTTCTGCTGCAGCAACAGGAGTTATAAAAGCTGCTGCTCATTGTAGAACTAGAACAGCTTTGATAGGTAGTTGGCGGCAAGGCTTGAAATTCAAATCATATCAAAGTGAATATGTCACTGTTGAAATAACTTCAAAAAGTAAAAGCTTTTTAAAAACAAAAATTGACTGTATTGAATGTGATAGCTTCACTGATTACATCTTTACTACCAACATTATTAGAAAATAGACCTTCCAAGTCTGAGAGTTCGATTGTAAAAGACATCACTACTCAGCTATAAAGCAAAAAAGATCAGAAAAATGAGGGAGCCAAGTCAGAAAAAATAGTGAGATGCTACAGCTGAAAAGCTGCTCAAACTTCTAGGAAACAAAATGCCAGCACAAGAGAGCATTACACCAGTCAAAATTCTGCTTTAGTCAAATCATCATTAAATTTTGACAAATTCCGCCACCGTAAAACCTTGCCAGGATTTATGCAGTGGAAAACAGATCTCTAGAAATAGCTCACCAATCAAATGGCTAACCTGATCTTTACCTGAATACAAAAATAGACATTAGCTGTGCTGCTAGAGGCTATGACAAGAGAAGAGTTGATAAATGTGATTTATAATGATAGTATGAAAATCTATACAACCGGATGCATGATACTTTCCAGTGGTGAATGGCGAATGATTGACAACTTAAGGGTCCTGAATGGGATAGAGATTGAAACTAACAATTGCAGATTCTTAAATGCAGACAAAAGTATCATCTTCCCTGTTGAACTTAAAATAGTAGATAAACAAATAAAGGGGAGTCTGCGCTGTTCTATTTATGACGAAGATCTAGGAGAGATATTTTTTTCTAATAGAAATTTTGCAAGTTGAAGGTTGGTCATTTTAAAAGTTATAAGCGTTAACAATTTATACATTAAACCTGCAATTGATTATAAAGTTTTACATGAGCAAACATAAATTGTTTTAGACTTGTACAGTTGGTAGGGCGCATCTTCATTCAAAGGTTTTGGTTTAAATCTCTAGTTTTGGTACTAGAAACTTGCCAGCTCTATAGTTGAATCTGCTATATTCTGTTACTTAGGTTGTTGGCAAAATTTCAAATAATCTTGAACTGCATTTTATAACAGTTATTGCTGAGCAGATCTTGTAAAATTATCTAAAATATAGAAGGGGCTTTAGATAAGTGCAGTCTTGAACATTGTATGTAGAGAGTTATGTTAAATTTTTTTTTATGTATGTAAGCTACTGGGCAAAGTAATACTTTTTATTCAAAGTGTAAACTGCTTTTAAACTATCCTAGTTGCTAAATTATGAAAATATAACTGCCAGAACTAGATAGTATGAAACACAGCAACTTTTAGGTCTTAAGATTGCAAGACTTCTTATATCTACTTTAATCATGCAACTGCGTAGTCTGCTCATCACACTTGAGCCCATCTTTTAAACTTATCATGGTAATTTTTTAAATACAAGATTGAAATTTTTAATCAATTTAGATTAGCAAGAACATTGCCTGCGTAATATTGTTAAAAACAGTTATGTTATTACAATGAGTATATATACACTCTTATAATATAAAGGATTTGTCATTGAATGTAAGTAGAAAAATATATCATTATATTTTATATCTATTATTTTTTATACACAATATAGAATATGTAATTTATTATATTAATATATTTCTATACAAAGAACATTATGCAGGTTAGTTACTAGCTGCAGTGGAAAACAGATCTCTAGAAATAGCTCACTAATCAAATGGCTCACCTGATTTTTACTTGAATGCAAAAATAGACATTAGCTGTGCTGCTAGGGGCTATGACTAGATAAGAGTTGATAAATGTGATTTATAATGATAGTATGAAAATCTATACAATCGGATGCATGATACTTCCCAGTGGTGAATGGCGAATGATTGACAACTTAAGGGTCCTGAATGGGATAGAGATTGAAACTCACAATTGCAGATTCTTAAATGCAGACAAAAGTATCATCTTCCCTGTTGAACTTAAAATAGTAGATAAACAAATAAAGGGGAGCCTGCACTGATTTACCATTGTCTTATCGTTCAATCAACTTTAATTGTTAAATTTCGAAGATTAAAGTAACTCTCGATATTAAGGTTTTCGGTTCCTACCGTTGAGTTTTAAGTATAATTATGCAGTATATCTTTAATCAATAGTTTCTACAAAAACAAGCCTGCAATAAATGCTAATGATTTTTACCAAAACTGTCGAGTCATGCAACCCACAATGCCAAAAACTTTTTTGAGACTGTGGTTTAATGCTGGTATAATATATCAACAGCTAGAACTAGTGGCTTGCCACCAGTGTGATTTAACATGCAGTTTACATTAAATGTGTTTGTTTTTATAATTTTTCAGAACATCTAGAACAAAACAATTTATTGGAAATCCTTCACCACTCTCAAGGATTACCAGATTTTTACATGAACACTAAAATATCTTTTAGCTATGCTGCAAAAGGTTTCAAGAAAATATAATTTATGAGCTTTATTTACAACGACAGTATAAAATTTTACGCTACAGGTTGCATCAAAATATTCAACTGCAAATGGCTTAAGCAGGATAAGGATTTCAGTAACCTACAAAGAATGGAGGTCAAGATTCAAGATTGTGGAGTTAGGAATGCTAGTATAAGTACCACCCTTAATGCTGAGCTGCACGGTTATTCTTGATGAACAAATAAGAGGGAGTTTGTCTTGCTTTATGCACGATATATATAGTGAGGAAGGAGAAGTAGTTTCTGTAAGAGGCTAAAATTTTAGTCACTAAATCCACCGGGACGAACACAAACTATGCACATGCAATAAAACCCTCTCAAACATTTTTGCATTATATTTTACGAATATCTATCAGGGCACATAAGGTGATACATTTCAACAAAGTACATCTATTGCCAACACTGTTAAAATTTACATGAGAAACTTTCTGAATTATGCTTTGTCTAATTACTTCTACTGTGTCTGGAGAAAGTATTTTGGTTTGAAAAAATGGAAATGGGACCAAAACCTCTTCCGTAGTAATCAGCAGCAGTTATGCTGTCATAATTCACATTTTTATCTATAACTTTGCTTAAATGTTAAACTCAACAGCACGTTGGCTTCATAAGCAACCTTTTCAAACGTAAGCCTAACTAAATCTTATATATAACAAATTTGCCGAGGAAACCTTAATACCTTTACAAAAAACTAACCGATCTTACTTTATTCATGCATCTTTATCATACGTTTAATATTTTGTGAGCAATTCTTAAGTATCTGTTGACAGTTGATCAGTGCTCATTGTCAAAAACTCTACTAGGGCACCTGAATTTCATCTGTGAGAACCAGTTACATTCACCTTCAAGGCAACTGATTCTACTAGAACATAATATACAAAGCCAGAACCTTCAAGTTTTCTATCACATGGAAAAGATATGTTTTAAAGAAATATTTAGAGTTGATATTGATACCACCTACTGCTCTTCAATAGATAGGGAAGCTGGTTTTGCCATCAATGTGGAATCGAGTTTTACAAATAGCACTATGAAAGAATTCTAAACTTGCCGGGCTCAGGACACCAATTTTGGAGATGTCTCATCTACTAAGATGGAGGTCAAAGAAATTAAAGGTAAACTAGTATAAAAGTATTTATAAAAACACATGCATGGTTGTTTCATGAAGGTTTAATTAGCAGCTGCTCAGTCACAACATGGCATTCATTCACTATCAATTATTCAACAATTATTGTTCAAGGGGAAAAGGCTACTTTCATATGCATCGCAACTGATTTCAATAACTTGGGATTGCTGATATTAGCATATAGTGAAGAATTGCCACTAGGGGTGTCACAAAGCCAATGATGACATGTAGAAGAGCACACCAGACCCATCAATCAGCAATGCTGACAGAATAGCAAATTGTTGCCTTAGCAGTAATCATTCTGATAAAGTATGGGGATATTTTTAAGAAATAGGAACTAATAAGGCATGGCTGTGTCAACAAGGGGCCAATTCTACCGCTCAGCATTTGAAATTGGAGGTATGGAGCTTAGATGCAGAAAAGTCAAAAGTTTTTCTCAACAACCTTGAATAGTGTTAGCCTGATAATATAAAGGATGAGGAGTTACTCCTCACTGTAAGGCAAATTGGTGTGGCAAGGTTTCAATCAACCTTACCATAGTCTAATAATATTAAAATTCTTCATCAGCAGCATGCATTTGATCTTGTTTACCTATACATAATTGTGCTATGGCAATGAAGAAATTGACTCACTGAGTTTCATCATTCAATTTTTTATCACTTTTTTAAAGACATGCAATATATATTAGCTATTGCAACAGTTTTGCTTAGCTCATACACCAGCTCTAATTTTTGTGAAAAATAGAATTGCAGTATATTATTGTTGCCTACTATCTTTCTTTGCTAACAGTTATGTTACAATTAAATTTTATTTATGTTTTTTATTATATGATTACACAGTACTTTGTGGTCAATTTTTTAGTATCTGTTGGCAGCAGGTCAGTGCTCATCACAAACAACTCTACAAGGGCACCTGCATTTTATCTGCAAGAGCCAGTTACATTCACTTTTTTACCATGAGAACAGAATACACAAAGCCAAACGTGTCAAGGTTTTCGTCACATGAGAAAGATATGCTTTAAAGGAATATTTGGTGTTGATTTTGATACCTACTGCTCATCAATAGATAGAGAAGCTGGTTTTGTCATCAATGTGGAATTGAGTTTCACAAATAGCGCTATAAAAGAATTCTAAACCTGCAGGGATCAGGACACCAATTTTGGAGAGGTCTCCTCTACTGAGATGTAGGCCAATGAAATTAAAGGTAAGCTAATATAAAAGTAATCATGAAAACATATGCATGGTTGTTTCATGCAAATTTAATTAGCGGCTGTTCGGTCACTATCAATTATTTAACAATTTTTCAGGAGAAAAAGACCACTTTCATATGCATTGCAACTAATTTCAATAACTTGGGATGGCTGATATTAACATATAGTGAAGAATTGGCACTAGAGGTGTCACAAAACCTATGATGGCATGTAGAAGAGCGCACCACATTAAATATCAATATCATAAATAACCTGAGTATTTCCTGAGCTCAAGTAGATTTAATAATAATATTAACATAGTTTATTAATATTACTCCGTAATATTAATAAACTAATAATAAATAATTAATAAACTTATATTATTATATAATATTAAGTATGGCAATACTTATACTAATAATTATAATAGTAATACTAATACTATTAGTAATAATATTAGTATTATAATAATAATAATTATTATTATAGGTATTAATTAATATTATATAATAATATAATGATCATGATGATATTCATATCCATATTGATATTCATATTGAATGATTTAGTTTGATAAATGATGAGCTTCAATCTATAGTTAGCTATCATTGTGATTATCATATCCACATTCATATCGATATTCAATTTCATGATGATGATGATCAAGTGACAGTGACTGTGATGATTATCTTTAAGTTAATCACTATAACTATAAGTATCAGTATGACGTGTTCACTGACCAGCTAGTGTTTCAATGTTTACCTTTTATTCGAATCCGTAAGCAATAAAATTACGTACAGAATTTTCAAATAGGTCAAAATATTGAAGGCACCCTAATATAATTATTTAAATACAGTAAGTTTCGATAGAAATTAAAAGCGAACAGAATCGGAATGCCAATAACGTTACGGATTACTTGGAGCAGACGCTTATTTTCAGACCAATAAGAATTATTTATTCAGTAATGTCGAATATGACTTCTAGTTTCCCAATTTTTGAAGCGATCCTTATTTTGGAAAGACAACTCCATTTTTAATTTTATGCAGCTAGTCAAGTGTATTGTGCTTCACTTATTTGTGGGTTATTATGATTGAAGCAATGCTGCTAATTCATAGTGAGAATATATATTTGTTTATACTAAAGATACAATATTTACTAACTACATAAAAGCATATTAGCATTACATAATCACAGACGAGCACAATTACAACTTCACTAATCTACTGCTCTCCGGTAACTGCACGCTATCCAAGCGGCTGTCAATCAACTCATGCAACTAGTCCCATTCCTATCGTGAACCAGTCATCCCATTGTCCGAGTGCCAGTAGGCGATGCATTAGGCTAGTTAAACCGCATCTAATATACGTGGAACACTAAGCCTAGGGCCACACTGTGCGTATTTTCGCATGCGAAAATTGAAATCACAAGTAGCAAAGGTGTCCACTGTGCGCGTTGAGAAAACGTTCGCACTTGTCGCTCTGCATTTTCAACGCAAGTGCGAATCGTCTCTGTCGTCGTCACCTAATTGGCTGGTAGTGATTAAGCGAGCCCAATTTCGTTACTTTAGTGCTAAATTCCAGTAAATTGCGTTTTATTGAAAGCGAGTGCGATTTAAAAATGAAAGCTTTATTTATCACGCATCACTGACGCTACAGTGGACGCCTTCGCTACTTGTGGTTTTAATTTTCGCATGCAAAAATACGCACCGTGTGGCCCTAGGCTTAGTAATAAAACATGGAGTTGCCTATTTGATATAATATTACATAAACTCCTTACAGTATCACCTTTATTATTTTAACGTGAATAAAATATTGTTCAATGTAATTTTTTATTGTATTGTAGATGATTTATATAATCATATCGAACAGGCAACTCCTCATCTGATTACTCTATTATCTAAGGTGCACCTTTATTATTAAAGTGAATAAAATATTGTTCAATGTAGAGTTTTTATTGTATACCCATCGATGCCGTGTACTAGCTCGACTATATACTAAATAGCTAAAGAAGTTTATTAACATTATTAGATAATTTTGAATCTTTACATTTTATATAATGATACCCCTTTGAATGTTGTTTATAACAACCTTGAAATTGTTTTTAGAGGTAATGTTACACCAATTTTTCTAAAAATATAAATTTATAAACTTTTCAGTGGTTATGCTATAGCTATATAGCATTAGTGTGCTAATACTTACATTAACATAATTATATAAGTGCCATATTGTACCTGTATTTACCTGTATCCCACTCTTCTTAACGTGGAAGAGTTGGCTAAGGGGAGAAAGCCAGTGGCTTATTTAACCCCAATAACGTAGCATGCAAATTTATACCTAATGAAGTTGAAAAAAGAAACTACGTGATTTTTTTTCAAATAGAGGATACTGAAGCCTACAAGTTATTATAAATGATTATTATCATTATGATAACCATGACGATAATTATAATCATTTTTATTATTTTGCTTGTAATAGTTAGTATACAGGGTTGTTGTATCTAAAACAAACTTTAATTTGCTAACTAAGAGTGGTAGTAACTAGTAGTAATTAGCATGTTGTTATGATGTATAGACAAGTAGGCTACTGCAATAAATTGCTACCAACTTTCTTACTGTCACTACACTTTATTCTATCAAATCTCAAAGCTAACTGACTTGCTTGATAAACAAACAGTATACGTTCAAAACAGTTACATGGCACTTTGAAAACTACAACATAGTACAAACATAGCTTTAGTAAACAGATACAAACATTACATAGCAATTAATTATTTTAAGACAATTCAACATTGTCTTAAAAATGTGCTGCTACTGCTATATCATAAACTGTTTGAGTTGTGTTGCCAACTAGTTCATTATGGTTTCAATGAATGAGAACAAACCTAAACTTTTTTTTAGGAAAAATTTTAATTTCTCATTATGTTAACAATAATTACTAATCTCTTTGAATCATCAAATATATTACTTTTCTGTAATTTTAAACAAGCAGACTTTGAAGTTCCAAAAATGGTGCATGCTACAATTTTTCTTCTATACTCATTTTATTTAATATTTACTTAATTTTCTTGTTATATAGTAACCTGTAAATTTAATAGAATCAAGAAAGCTTAAAATTATAAAATTGATAATTGGCAAGTTATCATGATACTGTTAAGCATTATATGAGTAATTTGTTTATGTTGAATATACTGTGTGTATGTGTGTGCGTGCGTGATTTATCCTGTGCTAAAACTTCAGATTTCTCAATATAATTATAGCAATTGAATACTGCAGCAAACTTAGCTATACTGCTATAGTAACTCCTTACCAATCAGTTAACCAAAAATATGTAAAATATTTAAATTTTAATTTTGTAATTATAAAATTTAGTATTACAATATTCATTCATGTTTAAGCAATATAAATTATAAATAGTAATAATATCTTTAAAAATTTGGAACGTTTTTAGATCACAGTCTTCTAAACTTACGTATTTCCTAAGTGGTTAGCATTGTGACCTTTTGTTTCCTTGGATGGTAGAATTCAGTAGAGTTAAAAATAAATTAACAGGGCATAAAATATAATAATATTCGTAAAATCTTCTTTGTGATAAATGACCAACTTTTGTGTAATACCAACAATAAATCAAAATTATGACTATTTAAGATTTTTGGAATTCCATTATAATCTAGTGATGTAAATCTTTAGAAAAAATAATCAAATACTGAGAAAGAAGTAATGCATATTTAAAGGTATTACACTAATTTAGGTGCTATGCAGCACATCTCACTTTTACTGTTTAGTGCGATTAACTAGATTCAATTGTTTTATGGGAAGGGGAATGGCTGCTTGGAAGGCAATGTTATCTAATATTTACAACTTCTTATAGCTAAATGGTTTTCTTATAAGCATACCCAATCATAAGATTAGTAATTACTTTGCCAAAATTAGCTTTGCCACACTTACAACTAACACAATCAAGTTAAATATAGCTATTATTTAGTTTGTCTTGGTTTCTGCAATAATTAAATCAGCAGGAATTTTCTCCCCTCACTGAAATATAATAGAAATGTGTAAAGATGTTATAGTCCAGATCTGAAACCTTTATAATCATCATTGTGGTATGCTAAAAGGGAGCAGCCTAGGTCTAGGGGTTAGAGCTTTTGCCTAGTAAACATGAAGTCATGGATTCGAACCCAGACAAAGGCCATTGGTGATGTTAGGAAGAGCATCCAGTCATAATTGCTCCTGTGCCTCATCCTAATAAGTCCTTAGCCCGCTTTAACAAAAACCCTTTACATCAGGGGTTTTCTCACAAGAATGGTGACTATAAACTTGCGCGAGTTTTTCTTGTGATATACTAAAAAGCTACCAGTGCATTTGGGTACGATGCAGCTATACAATATTGTTACATCAATGCTTAGGTTATGAATGATAGTACAATGGTAATCTGCTAGGCTAACTGTTCTGCTCCAAGCTCACTATTATAATTGGGTGTACTTCATAACTTGCAGTGTGCCTTGGTGGTGCAGACAACTACACTATGCATACTATGAGCTCTCATACAATTAATGCAGTCTGGGAATGTGCAAGAGCTTCACCTAATAGTTCAAAGAAAGGTGCAGGTTGAAGGATATTATGACATTTATAAAATCAAAATAGTAAAGAGAAATAGTACTGCTAATATTGTAACAATGCTTATCATTAGAAAAGTCACATAGTACTATTAGATTGTAGTGTTGCAAACAGCTCTGAACCTGCATGCATGTAGTGGGTACTAGCTTAGTAATGAAAATATTCAAGTGGACAAATACATGACTTTCTATACATTAAAAGGGTAAGTTTAACATTAACTTGGAATCATTTTCTACTTATGATGATACAGTTACGAACCATGTACACTTAATGGTCAAAGATATGCTTTCAATTATAATGTGTATGATTTGTTTTTTACACATTCTAATTTGTAAACCATGCACCATTTTCATGTAATAAAATTATACTGAAGCTATAGCAATTTATACTCAAGAGCGGCTAAGAAAGTGTTTACACAGGTGCAGATGAAAAGGTGTTGGTCTCTAGATAGCAAAGGCCAAGCCTGTAACATGTGACAAAAGCAGATATGTATCATTATTCGAGACTTATGCATACTCTTACAACATACACTTCAGCTCATCATATGGTATATATAGGTCTCATGTGCTATAGAAACAGTGCATGTGTTGGCTATTTAAGCTACATTACACATACTATGTATAATAATATTATGCAAATATAATACGAATTCATGCATGCTTTGAAAAGTGGTTTTAAAATGAGGGCATGTAGTTAAAAAAAAGCTAATATAGAATAAACTTTCAAAGTATATACATACAATATTTTTAGAGTACCCAGCACTTGAAACTCTCCGTTACGTCTACTAATAATTATAATTATAATAATCAATAAAAAGAGAGCTGTAGAATAATATATTATAGCATAAAAAAATAAAACCAAAAAGTATAAGACTAATACAAATAAAGAGCATCTCAATCAGATTATGTATAGGCCCAATTTTTCCAATAAAAATTAAGCACGCAGAAGTATCTATATTTAGGTTTTAGCTATGTTTTCTTTTGTTAAGGGTTGATATAAATCGAAACATATCGATTTTAAAATTCTGCATGTAATTCCCACAATTGTTGAGAGGTTTATACTATTCATAACCATGGCAAGCGAATATTTGATAAAATACTGATAGTTGGATATTTTTATAACTAAAAAATATGCTTTTCTTTGATATTCTAGAGTTAGGTGACTTAAGCAACTAAAACACACCACTTCAGCGATTCTAGAATATTTTTTCTGATCCTGTCATTTCATTTTTTATAAGATTGAAATTGCTATTCATGCAGCTACAATTTTATTATTTCATTAAACCATATCCTTTTTTGCATTACTTGTACTGTTGACCTTGCTTTTTGCAAATACATTATGTCGTACATATTTTTATCAATCCTCAATGGCTAGCAGTTTTATTTCATTCTTGTTTAAGATGTCATAAAGTACATGTAGTTTCCCCCCCCCCCTTTTTATACTATGTCAAAAATTTATAAGGTTTCTTAAGTCACTGAATTTAATATGTATTTACAGTTTCAAACGTTCAACTTTGAAAAAATGTTTCGAAACATCTATACACATTTCTAGTTGTTTTTTGCACAAGTTTACTATAAACTTGATAAATGGAAAGATATTTTGAAACTAAATTTTTTTTTGCTAACAGGATGCATGTCATCATGCCACTGTCCTGCATTATAAACAACACACTGGTACATCTTAGATGTCTCTATTTACTGTACTACTTCTTATAAGATGTTAAGCATTTTGAAAGTTAACTTTGAAATTATAGAATTTTTTTAAAATTTGAATGTGTTTTGCTAAGGCTAATTTTGATACATGTTTACAATATTTTGTGTAAACATACTATGATTGCTGCTATAAATGATATGGTAATATAGTATATCTGTTATATAACTCTTCTTATCAATGTATTGCATAAATCAATAACAATTTAATTTGAGTAGCCACAAGTAATTCTCCTAGCTAGTAGATCATAGGCTTGAACAAGTGATATAATCAAAGTTCTCATATTAATCATTTATCATGTCTGATTTGTGTTATGCATGTTGAAAAGATTATTTTCACTAAAGTTGAACTACTCAACATATAGAGGAATTTGCACTCTTTTTTGTGGCTTAATAAGCTGTAAAAATGTCAATTTAATTAGTTATATATGAAGCATAAAACGATCGAAAAAGTGCAGTAAACATATTATTGTAATGACTCATCAAAATTTAAATAAGCAATAATAACTCGTGTTAGAGATGCTTATTGCAACACAAGGCAGCAGCTATAACATGTGAATATAACATATAGCTCATGACTGCTTAATTTATTAGAGACTTAGTTATAGAACTTTAAAATTCAAGTACTCTCAAATGTTTTAAAGTCGATTGAAATAATTTTACCCTTTTGTTATATCTGATTTGATGATGATATTTTGTTATAAATATAATAATAATACCTGCTTTTCTCTAGAAAAAACTGCGGTTTTTCATGCTTCAGCTAATATGCGTTACCATATACCCATTATATGTACATTATAGTTATGGGTAAATGCTTATGGATTTTGCACTTCACATCCCACGTACACAGCCCTGGCAGCATGAATACTGGTAAGTTTACTGGTACGATATGAATTGATATTTTTGAGACACATTATAATAGCAACAATGTTGTTAATAGGAGTATTTTGATTCTTGTCAGCCCTTGTCAAGTTTGAAAAGGGTTCACTTTTTCATATTGTTTTATAACTCACTTCATACCCATGATGAAGGGTAACCGTGTATTTACTGGGTTTAGGAATATGTAGATTTTGAACTACAGTAAGTGATCATTGTAAAAGGGACGATAACTATTTATATTGCAACATTAATAACCACACTCTTTCAAAGTGAACTATTGAATTAACTACGTAATTCTTTCAATTTTAATCTTGGTAAGGAAATGGAAATTAAAAATAAGTAATCTAAATCAATAAAGCAAAACATTTTCTTGCAGCCAAGTCTAGTGAAAATGAAGCTATAAAGATAATTTATATTTAATGTTAAACTATATGTCATAAGAAAATTGGGTTAAAAAAATGCTCTAGTGACCCAAACTATTTTATGCAAAAGAGATCAATATTATTTACAAAACTGCGACTATATATAATATGATATAGCTGGTATCAATAATTATAGACTAGCTATCAAGATCACTGAATTTTGAATTACTATAAGCACATGCATATGCAATAAGATATTGATTAACACAATAAAATATACCACTTATATTTAAATATGATCCTAATAGTTGCATTTTCAAAAAAAAACGCTTTCAGCCCAATTAAATAGTTGCAGATATTTTGTTGAACTAAATAGCCGTTTAAATTGGATCAATAGAGTAATTTTTCTTTATAGTTTATTATGACTTGATGCACCTGGTGACAACTGCTTATTACATCCTATGTAACACTTTACATGTTATCTTGCCAGAATGAACTCAAAATATATCAGTTCTGTAGATCAGTTAGTGGAAAAAGTTAGTAAGTGTGAGAGCATATGTATTGTTAATAGTAATACTAATATTTGTAAAACCAGACTATGATTAATAAGGCATTGCATTTGGTACAAGGAATATATACAAGTTCATAATTTAACATGCCCTAAAACAATACGATATGAAGCTGGGTGAGAAAGCTGCAAACGGATGTAAAATGTGGGTGAGTTAGAATTCTGAAAATTGTTGTGAATAATGCTTCTGAAATGTTGTGTATTATAACTCCAAAGCTTCGAGTTGTAATTTTAAATTACAATGCTACTTGTAGGTATTGTATTTATATGCATGATAAACGCTTCGCAAGGAAAGTTTCAAGAGAGCTGCTTTATATAAAAAAAATAGTAGCTCACTGCTTGTGAAAAAGTTTGCAAGTAAACATAATTTAGGAAAAACGTCATTTTATTTAAAATAGCTTAATTTGTTTCTATCTATGATTCTATAGTTAATTTTCTTTCACAGGGATAAATGTACATGTTAAATTTTAATATATTTGTTATTACGAACATGAAAGAACATATATATATATACTGCCGTAGTAAAATATCACGTATACTCAATCAAATTATAAAGCAACAAAAAGGACATAATATATACAGTATATATATATAATATATATATATATATATATATATATATATATATATATATATATATATATATATATATATATATATATATATATATATATATATATATAGAAAAAAATATTTGCAGTACACCAATCGTGTGCTATAGCAGCAGCAGCATCAGCAGCAACCATGTTTTCATTCGATGCTGCTTTATTATCACTGCAAGTATATTGGACTGGTGTCATGCAAGGCAATGTGTATACCTATATATGTATAACATTGTTTATGTTTCAGTATCAAAAACAATCAGAAGTTGATATTATTGCACATTGCATAGTTTTACAGTCAAATAATATTTTACCAGTAACATAAAATAGAAAAAATAGTATAGTTTATTAGCTGTTTTGTTATCTAGCTAATGGCTTTGATAAACTAGGCGTCTATAACACTTGGCATACTATAGCTTGGCATACTATAGCTAGGCCAAAATATGTTGTTTATTCAGCGTGTGCAAACATTAGACACATCCGTAGGCCCGGTGAAAACTTAAGAAAAAGCAAAGGGATGTAAAAAGTAAACGCCATATTATTTACTACTAAATAATTGCAAGATTTTTTCTTGGTATTGTATTAATGTTTACATGCAAAAATAGTCATGTTTGTTGCTACTTAAGCTAGGATACCTGAAATTTCAAATGCTTATATCGATATCTAAATTTGAATAACTTAAACTGATCTACGTACTTATTTTACAATTTTTGCATTGAAAGGAAGTCCTGCTGAAACACCATCATACTTTGGAGAAAAAACCTACTTATATTTTCTAACAATTTTATCTTAACAGTCCAAAAATATCATTTGCAAAACCTAATTTATAATCAAGGTATTTGGAGCTTGCAAGAAAATGCCATATTACTTTACTACTATCGACGATAAATTTGAAAGAATTTAAATAATTCTTTTAATTTATTGAAATATTTTTGGAAGCATTAGTGGTATGTAAAGATTATGTGGTGTATACATTTTTGTCTTTTTAATTCTTGCTGGACAAGAAAGAAATATCATTATTTCGTAAGCTAGCTGCTCTTTGACCACGTTTAGATAAATGCAATTCAAAGTATGTTTTCAATTTTTGATATTATCTATTTATTATATTTTAATAATTTTTCATGTTAATTCTACAAATTATAAGTGTTATATTATCTAGTTTTTTTAAAAAGCAAGCCTTGGGATAAATTACAGCTTAGGATTTATCAATTACATTGCAACATTAAAAAGTCCTGCCAGAAAGTAATGCTTTATAAAAGATTTTAAAATATCCAACCTAGCTATTAGAGCTTCAGAATTAACATAAATCTATCTTATACAAATTATTGAAAATATTACTCATTAATAACCTGAAAAGTGGTAACTGCACACAGTTTGCACATTTGTTTTGCAAAAAGACTTGTTATGTAATATGATTTAGTTTCATTTCAAGGAACCAAGTATTAAATAAGAAAGACTTAAAATTAAAGTTAATACTAAATACATTTTTAAGCTGTTGAAATTCCAACAAAAAATCAAATACAAATAGCTATTTTTTTATTATAGCTACACGGCAAAATTTCAAATTTAGATCCTAAAAACAGTTTTAATCACTTAGCGTTATTCCGTGGAATAAGCTTCAAAAGTCCTATACCATATATAAAAAATTACCTTCCTTAACTCCTATAAGAGATGCTACTAAGTTACCTAGCCTTTTTAAGTTGCAGTCTTAAAGGCAGCTTTTTAAAGCATGTCAACAAAATATTTTTTAAGTTTCAGGTAGTTTAAAAGTAAATTTTTGTTAGTTGCCATGTTCTAATAAACTATTGAATACTGAAGTTACACTATATTAAAACTCTTTGATTATAAAATCACAACTATCATTATAGCTTTTCAACGTATAATTGTTGTATTTCTAATTAAAACAGCACTAGGTCTTGTTAGGGGTGTTGCCTTACAAATTTAATTTAGGCAAATAAATTTAGCAGCCTTGTTATTACGTAATTGTGTAAGTAAATAGTAAAACACTAGGCTTCATAGTTTTAAATAACTCGTCATTTTAGCTACATGTACTAAAGTCATATTATATGATTCCAACAATAAATTGGACAACATTGTGGAAGTATAGTTATTTTTTAAACAAAATGATATGTTTATTGACTTGTCATCATATATTATACTGCAGACTAATAGAAGGTTATAGTTTAATATAAAATTAGACTTATTATAAAACTAGCAATGCTGCAACTTTGTAATTATTTCAATAAAAACCAGCCACAGTAGCCATTTTCATTGATTTAATTTTTATTTTTAGTAATATGCTGGGATATCTCTATTTCTTGATATATATAGGAATCTTTGGTTCACGTAAGTAGATATTTTTAAATAACCTTAAAAAGATCACTTCTTGCAATTTAAAGCTAATTGCTTCTATAGTGTAGCTTTTTTAAATTTAACAATTGGTGCAATTTGTGAAATGGTTCTCTGGTGTATTGCTAGCTTTAACATGTTATGTTTGGATTCAAACTAACAACTTTCTAACACATATAACTACAAAGAAATTTATCTAACTTATTTTAGCATCTTTTGCCAGTAGATCTGTGGTCATCACGCACAACTCGTCCAGGGCACGTGCTTTTTATATTCGTGAACCAGTTACGTTCACATGCAGTGCAACTGGCTTTGAGAAACTGACAGTTTTAAGTTTGTATTACTACAACAGAGACCAAATATACAAAGCTGGGTGTGTAAAGATCTTTGGAGCTTGGGAAAGTATAAATGAACTGCTACATGCTTCAAATGGGATAGATGGTACAAATATTGATGCCACCTACTGTTCGGCAATAGGTAGTGAAACTGGTTTTTCAGTTGATGTTAAATTAAGTTTTACAAATGAGAGTATAAGAGGATTTTTCACCTGCCGGGCACAAGAAACAAATTCTGGAGAGGTTTCTTCAACTAAGATAGAGATTAAAGAAATAAAAGGTAAGTTTACAAAAAATATGAAATATTACTTAACCCTTAATTTTAAGTATAATAATTAAATAATAAAAGCACTGTTGTGTAATTGATTATACAAGGTTGAAAAATCCACATTTTTAATTATAGTGGATATATCATTGGTTTAGGTCTGATCGATAGATCCACATTTATCCAAAAAATATATAAGGGACAGTGAACTTGTTTTAATAAAATCTGTTGTTTTCTGCTTTTAGTAACAATTATAAGATTATTATATCTGGCTGCATTATATAGCTTTTTTAAATAATATAGTAGCCAAGCAAAACTAGTGCAGACTATAGAACTTCAAAGTTGTTTTTTCTAGCTTAAAGCTAAAACAGACCAAATTTCCCGGCTCCATGCACTGCCATGCTATAGACTTATTACTTGCTTGTTGCTAATCAATGTTGATTGCTATAGAAATTTTAATATATTGACCAGTTCAAACTGCCCACTATAATTTTTTGCTATTCCAAAGATGCTAAAAGGAATTAGACGGCTTAATGAGATAAAAACTGCATAAATTGGCTAAGAGCCACTGAAATTGCAATACACAGTAAAGCTCAGTTTACCAATTAAATTGATATTGCTGGTTAGTAAAACGGATATGATAGTTAACAGTCAGATACCTAGTTATTAATTGCAATGAATAACTCACAAAAGTCTAAAGTTGGGCTATTTCATTTCATATGATTAATTGAAATAAAAATGTGAAGCTGAAAATGCATGAACATCAATTGTACAACAAAAATCTAAATAACTGAGTTGTTTTATTCAAGATTGGCTTTTTTTCTGATCACCTATAATTCATAATGATCCTTATTAATTATCTGTTTCATTATATTTTTCAATTTCTTTGAAATTGTGATGTGAAAATTTAGTTTGCCATTATAAGCATAAAATACCACTGTTCAGTGAGATAAAAATAGTCAATTAAATCAAGAAGTAACAAAATAAAAGAACAAAACTCATGCTTTTTTATAAAAGTATTAAAACACCTATATAGCTTAGGCTTTGTATCCTCATAAATAGCTCCAATATAGCATTGTTAAAAAATAAAACTTTTTAGAATTAGCTAAAAATTTTAGAAGTACTTGTAGTTATAGTTCTAATTAAATCACCTACAATATACATAAAATGAAGTGTTACTATAATAATACTATAATGATATTGTTCCCTACTGATGATCACATGGCAGCGTTATAGTTGTGATTAGTACAATAAACTGAACACATCAGTAATTTAGAATCTCTTCTATTCTCATGAGGGTGGTTACAGCATATATTATATATGTCAGTTTAGAAATCTATACTTGACTCTAAAGCTGCATGTAACATGATTGACTATTTTATGTTATTGCTGTTGAGGTAAGATTAAATAATTGCGAAATTATATTATCTAATCTAAATATATTTGCCAACAAAATAGAAACTTGATCTAAAAATTGCAAATAACTTTTTTGCAAATTTTTAGTCTATATTATTATTAAAAGGTCATAAAAGCAAGTACAACACACTGATTGGAGCAACAAAATTGTTATAAAATATTTTTCAATCAAATCCTTATTTCCCTGTTTGAAAATTTGAATGTCCGATTGCTGTGTTCTCACTTTAAGTATATTAGATAAAGGTGTTTAAACTTTTATTTACTTATTTAATTGATACAATTTTATTTCTAAACATGTGAATAAGTTATCCACTATATCATTATTTAAATAAGTATATATAATGATAGATAAGCAAGATGGCATAGCCATCAGCACAACGGAACTTTTACCTGCAGCTATATAATGCAGAGCTGCAAAAACAAAAAAAAGTTTTACATTACATGTTATTACTCTTGTAGAGCACTTACAGCTTACATCCTTTCAGAATGTTCAGTCAGCATCGGCTAAGCCTCTACATTTATAGCCAATTCATCTGCTGGTGGCAGCTATTTAGTCTAGTCTTTATTCTATAGCTCAATTTTCGATCAGTGCTTATTTGAAATTTTCTTCTCATTTTTGCCAAAGGTTCACTTGCTTCAGGACAGCTGGATACTCATATGAACCTGATTATTCGTATATCTGAGTACTTTTCGACTGATCTGCCAAATTGTGTCCTTGACTAAGGTCACTGAGTGCAGTATTAACTTTTTATTATGACTAACTCTTTGATCAGTAAGTTTATTCTAGTTGAGTTAGTAATGCTTACTGGTTGGTATTTTATCACCACATGAGGTGTGGAGTTTAATGACTTATTGCCTTCTTCACTTTCCTGAGATGTTGTTTGGGTAAGTTTAAAGCATTAAAAATTGCAAATTTCAATTCAGTATTCTTTAGGCATTCTATTCTGGTACCCACTAATATGTTACTGCACACATTGCAATATCTATTTTAAATTCTTTCTTGACTGCCATATTTGCAAACTCTAGAAACTATTTCGCAGCTTCTTGTAATAATAGAACACTACTCAATGAACTTAATTGGTCTACACTGGCTATTAGCTGCCCTATATTATAGGGCTATTGTAGGTTCAATTGATAAATGTTCTTCAAATTTCAAAGTATTAAATGATTTCAGTAAGAATAAACAGGACTGAGTATTTTTTAGTATTATAGGTCAATGATTGATACAATACACTTGATATACGTCAACTCTTGCTATTAAACTGGCATATTTGAAACTCTGAATAAATACTTCAGATATAATATTATATGTACTGTAAATTAAAAAATTTGGAGTATATAATATTATATTTAACTCTAATTATCGCTTTCATAGTCGGTTACAAGTTTCTTGTGCTTTAAATGATAGCTTGCATTGAAAGTGGTACAAGAATTTGTAATGCTTTTTGTAAAATAAGATAATTTGTGTACTTCTTCTGTAGCTGTGAGTTGTGAGTAAATATTGAGTGATGAAATGTAGTAGTAGCTGTAAGTGTATCTGTATGAGTCAGTGTACATACAGCTAAGAGTTCTGTTGGCTACCTTCGGACTATTATATAGGACATATTGAATAATGGGTCATATATAATCAGATATATGGAGCAGAATAACTGTGTGTGACAGTGTTGAAAGCTGTAGTAGTTTATATACATGTATATGTGAATTGCTGAGCCGTTAATTCATTTGCCGTTTTTTACTTGTGTAATGGAGGATTATAATTTAGATTAAATTGTTACCAGTTCATTACATTGTAGTGATCTTACTTATTACTTAACAGACTTTAATAATAAAAACTAAATTCCATTCTTTTAGTAAACCCCTGTTTTTGTTGAGCTGTAAAATAAAATCAAATATTCAATCATGAAATCTAAAATTGTATTTTGGGCTTGACACTATTTTAAAAACTGTTTAAATTATGTTTTTAAAAACTAACATAAATATAAACTTAAATTTTGCATACAGGGGAGCTACATACATGAGCAGCTCACAAAGGAGTTTCAATATATCAAGAGAAGGCTGACTTGCTAAGCTTATAAGGGTCTTTTATAAAAAGCAACTGACTGTTGATCAGCATACGTGCTAAAGCTTCAATCACTTTCCCACTTCTCATTCTCTAAGAATATATAGAACGTAGTCTGTACAAATTTTTAGTCAGATGAACTTGCTTATCTCAATTTTGAGTATTTTAAAGATATTATATAATATTTTCCCTGGATAATATCCACATTTATTATACTCTCTGCATAGACATGTTTCTTATAACTTATTTTCTAACTTAGTTTTTGTGTTTGTGAGGAAATTATTTAAGCTAATACTTTATATTGATAGCGGGTTATTTAGTTTTAATATGTATGAATATTTAAATGCTGGTCAGTGACTCTATCACCTACTTGTGGTGATTGACTTGCAGTGCAGAGGCTGGTTGATAAATTCTTAGCAACTTTTAGAGTATTTAATTGTAATGTTGGTTAAGGGATTGAAAAATAGTAATGCTCACAGAGCCTTATGTATGGTTCAAATACGTGAATTAAAGGTTTATTTAACTTAACATTATATTGGTTGTGAAAAACCAAATGCTTGATTGTTATCTATTTTTTTAAAGAAATTTGTGGTATAAGAAAATATTTATTAAAATCTACATCAACACCCATAATATTGCCCTATGCTATGTTTTAGTGTTTACTGATACAGTGCAGTTGAACTCTTGAACTCATTGCAAATTGAAGCTTTAGTCTATTCTCACCTCATGATTAGTCATGGATACACCAGTGTTAGTCAATTAAGCTATTAGCTCAAGATCTATCTCTGTTATGGTAGTGCGTGTGTTAGATTACAATAAAAATACTTATAACTCCAAGTGTGTTATATTATAGTGTTAGAGTCATTTCTGCTGCCTTCCTAATTATAAGTGGCAATGCAACTTTGATTACTAAGGCCATATAGCTTAAAGCTGTAAAATAAAATGGTTCTATATATAGCTATGAAAGTGGCCAAGGTACATGTAGCCTGGGAGACTTCCTTTACTGATATATTAACACTATAGCTTTGCCGTAGTGGCTTTCAGTCATGTGACTGCTTGAAAACTTTCTAGCCAATAATATGCAAGCTGATGAGGGATATTAACCAATAGTGGCAGAAGAATATATTTATTGAATTCATGTGTCAAGATAACACGATTCCAAATAGTACTGCTGTGCAAGTTTTTACTAGCTGGGTATGTTTAGTTAACATTTAGTTAGTTGGCTTTGAAAATTTGAATGCAATAAAATAATTAAGATACAATAATATAGAATCTAAGCATTATGTTAAAGTGTTGTATTATGTATACACCATCTCTGTTTTTTTGCATACAGCATATAAATAGCAAATAAAGCTTGTTCTCTATACATTGATTTTTTTCTGGCTATAAAAACTAGATGGTGATTGATTTCCAAATATTGATATATTAATATATTATTAAATAGTATTATTCGCACAACCTTTTAATCAGTTAACTTAGTTTAGCCGACAATAACGTCGTGCAGTTTTATAGAATATAGGGGACAGCAAAGTTTATAAAGGGGCTTATATATTGGGAGGTGCCGGGTGTTGTATTATATATAGCTTTCAGAAAAATTACTATGAAAAGCTTTCAGCTAAATAACTAATTTTTATGTACATCCTGGCTTCACTCTCCCTGCACCACTCAACTAGCTAACTTGTTTTTTTACAAAATAAAACTTCTTTATGATAATCCTACTGAAGAAACATGTTAAATTTTGATGAAAATCGTTATGCCTATTTTGGCTAATGTTTATTGCTTAAACAAACCAATTGTATTTTATCCAATTTGGCCTTTTTGTCAACTTTGTTTAGTAATTTTATGGTTAGCATAATAGAATATTTCATGTCTGTTTGACATATAACTCTAAAAACGTATACAGTGAGTAAAGCTGCAAGTTACAGTTTATAGTTGCTTACTTCAACAAAATAATCTATATGAAGCTTTTTATGTGATTTATCTGCCTGCAGTATGGTGTGTACACCATTTTATTGCATTAAGTTCACTTAGCACAAGGCACTAGAAATTTGTCAACATTAGTTGGATCTGCTTGTTTTGTTACTCAGGTTGTTGGCAGGATTCCAAAGTTACTCCTGCACTGCATTTTATTGAAAACAATTGCTGAGAAAATCTTGTCAAAATATTTAAAATGTATAGAAAAGGATTTAGAGGAGTACAATTTTAAACATTTTACGTAGATAATTATATTAAATATTTTATTCCTTTATGTATATAAGCAACTGGGCAAAAAAAAATTTTTTATTCAAAGTGTGAATTGCTTTTAAACTATTCCAGCTGCTAAATTATGAGAATATAAATGGTAGAACTATAGATAGTATGAAAAACAGGGACTTTTAAGTCTTAAGATTGCTGGACTTCTATAATCTACTTTTTATCTGTTGCATCATGCAACTGCGTAGTCTGCTCATCACACTTGAGCCCATCTTTTAAATTAAGTATGGTAATTTTTTAAATACAAGATTAAAAGTTTCAATCAATTTAAATGAGCAAGAACTTTGCCTGTATAATATTGTTAGAAACAAGTTACGTTATTACCATGAGTACACTTATACAATACAAAGGATTTATCATTGAATGTAATTTAGTAAAATATAATATATTTTATATTTAATATTTCTTATATACAATATTATATTATACATAATTTATTATATTAATATATTTTGTATAAAGAACATTATGCAGGTTTTTAGCATTGCTGTGTCTGATCACAATAGCTGTTTGAAACTCGCTTGCACTAGTGTAAACATTCGGCTTCATTCCAACTATATATATCAATTACAGGATAATATTTAACAAATCAATATTCCTACATAAATTAATACAGAAAGGGAACTTTCTACTAACAAATAATTGTTTTAATAGGTCACTTGATCAACTCTACTTTTATATTGAATAAATAATGTTATATGAATTAGTTGAAAAGTTCAGTGAGACTATTTGCCTAGTTAGTATAGTCTACTTCAAAACCATAAAATTACTTTAACAAAGTTACTATTTTCTGTCTATTTATACAGTTGTTTATTAAAACAGTATATAGTAATGCAATCTGAAGATTCAATATATTTTAATAACTAAAATAATTAATGCTTGGTAATTGTATTTAGCCTATAAACCTGTATAAGTCTGTTTCATGGCCAGTATGGGGGAGACAAGTAGGCAGCATTTTACTGTATGTCAGCTGTACATTGCATTCTTTCCTACATCTATACCTTCTGTGATTTGATACCAATATGAATTTATTTATAAAAGCTACAAAAATTTAATCTAATTATCTAAAATAGCTGGCTTGATAAAATTATTTATACCACTTATGTGAAAGCATAACTAATATAATTGAACTCTAAATATCAAGTTTTATTATCAGCATTTACCTTGTGCATTGTGAAAATAATTTAACTGTTGATAAAAAATCTTGTAAATAACATTATACCTGATAAATAGTTTAAGAATGTAGAATAATTAGTATAGCGTAACATTATGAGTTTTAGAGTGAGTAATAATTATAAATAGTATCGTATTACAGATCGAGGTTAAAAATGGAATTAAAATAATAATATAATTTTAGGTTAGAAAAATAAGTGAATAGAAAAATATTGAATTGTAGTAGTGTGGAAAATAACAGCCTAATTTTAAGATGAAATAAGAAAATACTGCATATTGTTATTATGCAGCACAATTTGCTAAACAAACATAAAACTAATAGCAATATACTGTGTTTTAACACTCTACTTTATTGCACATGAGTTTCTATAGAACATGTAGTAGGCCTAATTATTTTTACAAGCAGCTTTAATACAATAATCTTAGCTTTGTTCTGATGTAATAAGACATGCATTATAAATAGTAGAAATGTATTGCACAGTTTTGCTTTTGCCTAAATACCATTATTGTACTACTTGACAATTTTGGATGGGTTATTCAATATCATATCCATCTAGAAAAGAGATCAATAAAATATTATAGATTTGTGAGTAAATAATATGTTTTGTTTCAATTGATGAAATAAATATGAATTGGATTACCTAAAAGCAAGTAAACTTCAAACACATATGTTGTTAATACACCTAAGTTGTTAATACACCTGTGTTGTTAATACACCTGTGTTGTTAATATACCTAAGTTGTTAATACACCTAAGTTGTTAATACACCTAAGTGGTTATTACACTAGCAGAAGCCACTGATTTAGATTACATGGTTGCTAAGCACACACAAATAATGCAGACTGGGTTCCAATTTTATAGCAAATGTGGTAAATTCTTTTTTTGATTTACATCTCATTAACTGTCAAAAATACAAAACCTATTATTATCTTTAGGTTTGACAGTGTTTAAAAATTGCTTAAAGTATATTTTTAAACATAGTCTGAACCTAAATTTAGCCCAGAGAGGCAGCATGGACAGCCGTTTTTTTACTAAAATATGTTTTATACGCTTTTAGTAACCATAAGATTGTCATACCTGACAGTATTACATAACTTTTTAAAATATATTAACCAAGTTTAGCTAGTGTAGATTTAATAACTCTAAAGCTGTTTTCAAGCATTTAGCTAAAAGAAAGACCAGTTATCACCAGTGAAAGTTTCTGACTCAACTGTTACTCATTACCTATAAGTTGTTTCTAATTCCTATTCTATTATATTAACCAGTACAAACTGCTGCTATAACCTTTTGCTATTCTACGTCTGCTATAAGAAGGAGTTTGACAGTTAGCTGTGATAAGATAAACTTATCATTTCTTGTATGAATGCTAATTTTAGTAGACAAGTAGTTTATCTGCAGAAGATGTAACATCACTTTTAGTGCCTGTCAAAGCAGCAGTTGCTTACTTCTATATAGGGCTGGAAAACACACAAAACTAATAGTAAAGCTCAGTATATTGATGAGTGGTGATTTCAACCATAGTATCTAGTAAAATATAGCTCATCAATCAGATACTTAATCATTGAGCACGTAAAGAGTAACTTGCAAAAGTCCAAAGTTGAGGCTATTTTATTTTATAAGACTAATTGTAATAATAAGGTGAAAGATGGAAATGTGTGAAAATTGGTTAAAAATTTAAAAAACAGGATTGTTTTACTTGATATTGGCTTTATTTCTCTTTATCTATGATTAACTATTTCTCTTACTATGTCTATATTTCATTGTTTTTCAAAGTTTCTAAAAAAAATATAACAAAAACTATTATATAAGTTTGCCATTTTAAACATAAAATATAGCATATGCCACAGCGAGATAGAAATAGTCAATCAAATTAAGAAGTAATGACATGCAAAAACAAATTTTATCATTTTTATAAAAATGCTAAAACATCTGAAGCTTAGGCTTTATATCTTCATAGAAAAAATTAAAATGGTATAATATACTTTTGTGCTCTCAAATGAAACTTTTTAACCTTTGGAAATTTCATTGGCAAATCAAAACCAAAATTGAATCTATTATCACTAGTTAGCTGTGATGTCATTAAAATTTAAAGGTGACAACAATGCTGCCTACTGCAGGAGCATTTTACAATTGACTGCTGCCTGCAGAAATATTATATCAACTTGACTTATAGGAATAATTGCTGCTGTAAAGATATAATAGTCATCTCTTAGTTCACTCGGCTATCCCCCAGGCTTTGTGGTTAGGGAAATGCGGGTTTATGGATTGCCTGCTGCGCAACTTGCTGTTGCACCTCATCCATGTTTGCTTGTGTGGCTTTTAAATGGCTTGTAATTTAATGGCAATGGAAGTTTTGTCATGTAGCCAACTGACGGATGTGTACTGGATTTAGTTGCAGCTTTGGGATCAGTCACTCTCAGATCTCTGTTGTTAGTAGTCATAAATGTCGCATAACATAATAATTATAGTGTGTCAGCAGGAGAGCAAAGGTCAGTAGAGTTTCATTTATTTAATTTCATATTTTGTCTCATAAATTCCTGTATTCCAGGTTTTGTATTCCACCATAGTTATTTTACACTACCTACATTTATTGTTTTGTTTGTATTTTGTTTCTGTATTGGTATAATTTGGGTTAATTTAGGTTTCACGGCATATAAGATAAGTAAAGAACCAGTTAACCATTCCATGCAACCCAGTGACACACTTACTCATTAGTATATACAACCTCAGTCAGAGTTAAATACTCTACAGTGAAACCTCACAATACTCAATAGCTGTCTTTTTTTATAGAAGTCGTTTGCACTATTATAAAGAAAAAAAAATAACGTTAGTGAAGTAATTATTTTAAACATCATATAAGGAATCTAGCATGATGTCCACTACTTTTCTATATAATGTTTACAACCCATATGGCATCACATGATAGGCTGCTTCAATACCTGTCTCCCACAAAACTCTTGTCAATGCCCAGACTTGTCTAACAGAACAACTCGGGTTTTCCCAACTATCTCTGTCCTAATGTATATACTATTATCAGTTCTACTCATTTCAGACTGACGTCATTTTGTATCAACAATTGTATCAACAATGCACATCTTTTCTGGAATCTTCCTGTGGATGTTTTCTATTAATTTTGCTTTTGATAGTTGTGTTGGATGTTTTTCATTTTATCTCCAGATATGTCGGTACTATAATTAACTAGCTGTATTCGATTGAGTTTTTCAGTTCTTCAATGCCTAGGTCTGCATATAGTTCGCTATTTTGTCTGAGATATCAAAATTGTTTATAGAATTTGATAGGAGCATTTCATGCATGCAGTTCTGTAAACCAATATTAGTCATATCATGCCTATATACATATAATTTGCTTAACTTTATAAGATATGCCAAAATGTTTTTTATAGTTTAGTTTGACATTAGTAGAGAATTTGTCTATTCTGTTGGTATCCTCTACACATACTTACTATAAGCCACACCTTGTAGCAATACCCAAGTACTTAAATGTTGGTATTTATTTAATGATGACTAAACACCAGTATCTCTGCTTTTCTGTAGTTGACTTTTATTCCATACTTGTTGAAAGTCGCATCCCACAGGTTTATTCTCAGTTGCAGTTCCTCTTCACTTGTTACCTGCGCTATATCACCAGCAAATGCTAATGTATTGATTTGTGTCTGCCCTACATCCACCTCCATGGCATATAGGTGCAGTAGTGGCAACATTTTAATAGCTGAAGCTCTTTAATTCTTTCTTGGTATATTTTGGTTTAGAGTATAGTTGAAATTCTTTATATACTTGTCTTATACTCTAGTATAGTAACCACAAGTCATATTATCTTTCCAGTGCAAGTTGAAAGAAAGTTCAGATTTATTTATAAAAGCGATTTAAGATTTGTGCACATTATATAGACTGTTCTAATTGTTATTCATTGAGTATGTATAGAAATTCGGTGTTAATCAATGGCTGCTAGGTCTGCCTGGTTGTATCCAGAACCTCAATTAGACATCGTTGCTGGTGTCTGTTCCTTGTCAAGTAGAGGTTGAGGTTGGATTTGAAGGACAGTTTTTTCTGCAATAAATCATGTAAATTTAACCCATTACATTTTCCATAATATCTTAGCTATCATCATGATACATATACATTCCTTTATATGTTGTACTGCGAAATACATACAGTTTGCAATAATTAGTTGTGTATATTCTGTAGTGGGTATTATTTTCTTTCACCTTTTGAATTTTTGAGTAAATTGAGCTGCTTTTTCAAATTTCCTAAATTAAATGTTTAAAAATTACATCTGAAAATTGTATGTTTGCAAATTTACACAGACAACTTATACTGCAGGACGCCAGCTGTTGTTTACTAGTTTTTACTTTTTAGAATGGCAAGCCAGGGTAGAAAGCAGATATTGCTAAGTTTAATAACAACCATGCATCTAAGAAATGAAAATTGGTTCAATATTTCAAGTAATTTAGTAATACTCAAATGCTCAGTAATGTTTTGTTGACTAATTGTATCTCATTGAAAACAAACAGGTTTTGGGTTCAGTTATAGAGAATAACTTAGTTGCTGACCTTGGGCAATGGCTATAAGCACTAAAATTAGTAGAAACTGTGTTGCATGGCCTCTTAATACTCGTATTCGAATTGAGTAATTTATATGTTTGTTTCTGTGCTATAGGGCTAGTAATAACAACTAGTGCTGTACATCTATACGATGAACGTTTTTAGCTGCAGATTTGAAGTAGGTGCAGCAATGGAGAAAATGAGAAAAGCCTGTGTTCTAGAATTTCAGTGCTAGACTATGGCCTGTATTATAGTTTAAGTTTGAGTGGCTCAGCTATTCTTTAGTAAACTTGGCACTACTTGTATTTTCAAATACGTCACCACCGCTGCTGTTGATCCTCACAGTGGAAGAGGTTGCTGCAAGCATTTCAACAACTTGATATTTTACAGCCAGTCATTTTATGCATATATGCAAAGTTTTCGAAAAGAAAATTTCTTTTTTAAACTTATTATCCATTTGTTTGTAGTAACCTGGTTGCTAATTTAGTCACAGTCACACATTTACCTATATATAACTATCTATCTGGTTTATTCTAAATTCACTTTTTCATAATAAGACAAACAACATTGAGAAGGAGGAGATAAGGGTGCATGATGCTGCTGCCGTCACAATTTGCAATATTCTCATTGCCTCAGTTTGTTTCTTTAAAAAAACCAGTTTGATCCTAAATTTCCAATAAAGAGGTTGTGCTGTGCTTCTTGTAAACTTACATTTGTGTAAATCTCATACATCTAAAAATAACTTTCCTCAGAAAAAGTGAAAGAGATGTATTTTGTTATTTTTAAGCTGCAATTGTTAATTTCAATTGAGAGTTTGTAGCAATTCTAGTTAAATCACCTGCAATACATTTTAGTGAAGTGTTATTATAATAATACTATAGGCTAATAATTTCGCTATTTTTAATCACTTTACAGTTTCATAACTGTGATTAGTAGAATAAACTGAACACATCAGTAATAGAATCCCGAATCCAATCTCATGAAAAGCAGCTACAGTATGTATAATGGTCAGTTTAGAAATTCATCCTTAACTTTAATTGACTATTTTATGTTGTTATGCAGTTGGAGTAAGATTAATTAATTCCTAAATTATGTCATGATCAATATATTTGTCAGCAAAATAAAAACTTGAGCTAAAAGTTGAAAGTCGTTTTTCCGTAAAGTTTTAGTCTATATCATTATCAACAGGTCATGAAGGCAAGGATCTACTTTAAGTTATTTGAAAACAATAGCAAAGTTACAAACTGTTTGCTTGACAAATAAATGGTGCTAATGAGATTAAATTAATTAACAAAAAATAATTTGACTATTGCATAATATCTGCAAATCAAAATTATATTAAATATTTTAACATTTGCCAATGCCTATATTCACAATTTGCATGTATAAAATAATAATTAATTACCTGTTGGGTTATTGAATTATATATATATAAGTGATTTAGATTATCAATAATAAATTGTAATTGTGAATAAATATCACACTATTCCTTGCTTAAAGGGTTTTGTTGCATTTTACTACCAGCTGCCTGCAAACCCAACTCTCACTCATTAAGTAGTTGAAAAGTTTCTAAGAATCTAAACAAGCATGCTATGAAAAAGATTGTTTAACTGGTCGCAGTAATCTATAAACCTATTTTTAAGCACAGCTGCAATCTCGCTACTACGCAGTACGTAATATAGGTCATAAAGTGCTGCCTCTACAGCGCTGTAACTGTACTGTTGCTTGATGCAAAAACAGTGATGGCCACAATTCATATAAAAGTTACATAATAGTTCAAGTAGTGTCCAGCTTAAATTAAATCACATGGCTACTGGCTCAGGGATAGCCACACTTTTTTGTTAAAAGGTCAAATGTCGGTAGTCAAATGCCCTGGTGAGTGAGAAGCCTTCATTTCTGTATTACATGTAGTTTTACATGAAAAATAATAAAATAGGTAATAATATAAAGGTTATCTTATTTCTGTAAGAAATATTATCAACATAGTAAATTCAGTACTAATACTTTGATTCTACTATATAATATAATTTTAGTATAACTTCAAAGTATAATGGAAGTTTTAATGGCTGAGATGGTATCAAATTTTGCTTCTTAAAATTATCTTGTAAAACTTGCTAATCTCAATGGTTGATGAAGGAGATTTTAAGTAAAGGCAGATGGCAGCAGCTTACACTCATTAATGTTCATCCTGTAAAAATGAAAACTTGCCTAAATGATATTCTGTTGACAGTAGCACTGCATACAGCCATAAGTGTTTAAATGCAATGAATTTGCTGCAGTTTTGGTGTTGGAATATTCTCTTGAAAGCTGTATATAGTTGAATCAGAAAACCTAATAGGAACAAGTTTATTAAATCCAATATTTCCTCACCATCTGTTCTAGCTTCAACCTCAGCCAGTTCCAACTTTTCATTACATCATCAGTTTTTATCATATGTAGTTGTCTTCTTCTATGTAAAGGATACATATTTGAAAAAGACTGGTTATAATATTTAAGTCTCTTGTTTAAAATGATCTCGGCTGCACTTTGAGTATGAGAAGGCTAGTATAGTTTCAAAACTATTAATCTGTAATGGGTGCTATCTGCAGTGCAGGGCCCTATACAGACCTATAATGAATCATATAAAGTCTATTAACTACCAATTTTGTTTTTCAAGTAAAGTAATGCGATAAAATTGGCCAGTTTTAGATAATAACCTTTTTTCAATAAGCAGTCTATAATCTACAAGCCAAGGTATTAAGAGCCTAAAAATAAATAGCTTGTCAAGCAAATTATTAGTAGGCAGATTTGCTTACAAGCCTACACTTACTTAGCAATAACCAATGAAAGCAAATTTTAATTTCCAGTTAAACCCAGTTTAAAATTATTCAGTATTTACCAGCGAGTATTTTTTCAAGGGTGAAAATAAAGAATTACTGATGGGTAGAAATAGTAGAAATAATATCAATATGCATTACTAGAAGTTGGCTTCATCAGCAAGTATAGTATACATTCTGTCAGCAAGTATAGTATACATTCCGTCAGCAAGTATAGTATACATTCTGTCAGCAAGTATAGTATACATTCTGTCAGCAAGCTATAGTATACATTCTGTCAGCAAGCTATAGTATACATTCTGTCTGCAAGTATATAGTATACATTCTGTCAGCAAGCTATAGTATACATTCTGTCAGCAAGCTATAGTATACATTCTGTCAGCAAGTATATAGTATACATTCTGTCAGCAGGTATATAGTATACATTCTGTCAGCAAGTATATAGTATACATTCTGTCAGCAAGCTATAGTATACATTCTGTCTGCAAGTATATAGTATACATTCTGCCAGCAAGCTATAGTATACATTCTGTCAGCAAGCTATAGTATACATTCTGTCAGCAAGTATATAGTATACATTCTGTCAGCAGGTATATAGTATACATTCTGTCAGCAAGTATATAGTATACATTCTGTCAGCAAGTATAGTATACATTCTGTCAGCAAGTATAGTACACATTCTGTCAGCAAGTATAGTATACATTCTGTCAGCAAGTATAGTATACATTCTGTCAGCAGGTATATAGTATACATTCTGTCAGCAAGTATATAGTACACATTCTGTCAGCAAGTATATAGTATACATTCTGTCAGCAAGTATATAGTATACATTCTGTCAGCAAGTATATAGTATACATTCTGTCAGCAAGTATAGTATACATTCTGTTAGCAAGTATATAGTATACATTCTGTAAGATGTTTAATCAACAAAGTATAGTTCATAATAAATGACAAGAATCTACAGATGACAACAGACATTCCTAAACTTCCTAAACTCTTGACATTCCTCATATGAAATTAAACTAGCTAACCTTCTTGTGTGCTGTATTTTAGAATGTTTTGTTTTTCTGATATTCAAAAGTTGCTCTACATAAATGAACCCAAAACCTATTTGTTTTCAGTAACATAATTACCTAATCAACAAACCGTTACTGAGCGCTTGAGTATTATTAATAAATTACTTGAAATATTGAACCAGTTTTCATTTCTTAGATGCAGTTGTTAAACTTAGAAATTTCTGCTTTCTACTCTGACTTGCCATTCTACAAGCTTTTATGTATAGGTTCAAAATATTCTTTGATTTTGATGTATAGTAACCATCATGTAAATGCACATTTCTAGGTGGGCTGGTTACGTTTAAAATAGGCCAGTATAATTAATGACCCGGCAAGCATAACCATGTCACTTATTTTATTGTACTTATAGAAACAGATAATATACGCGGGCTATACTACTAAAGTAACGCTACTAGCTTCACAGCTAGTGTAGGAGTTATCCTATCCAGACAGTTCACTTTATTACAATATAATATAATATCTTAAGTTTTTAAATCTAACCTGTCAGAGACTTAATACCCCTGCTGAGAATTTTGAAATTGTCCTAATATGGTAATTTTGGTTTTTGAAAGCCTATTTGCACCAATTGGGTTGTTTTCTTATGTGTCTGTGCTGGTTAGGATTTAATGTTTAATTAGTTATACTTTGTTAATAACCTACTGTTATATATATATATATATATATATATATATATATATATATATATATATATATATATATATATTACGGCTTCAGTACTATAGTACAGATAAAATAGGTGGTGTATCGAGTTCATACTTATTAAAGAGTACAACACACTGATGGGGCAACACAGTTATTATTAAATATTTTTCAATCAACTCTACAGTAAGACTGTAAAACTGACTGTTGTTTGCCTGTTCTCACTTCAAGTATATTATAGAACGCTGTATTAATTTGTAATTACTATATTTAATTGATACCATTTCATTTCAGAACGTGTGAATAAGTTATTTATTAATAAATTTAAAAAAGTAAATAGCTGTAGATAAGCTTAAGACTGTATCAGCGCAATGGAACTTTTACCTGCAGTAAAATATATAAAGCAGAGTTGCACAAACAAAAATAAAGTTCTATTAGTAAAACACTTAGTCTATATCCTATAAGAATGTCCAGTAAGCATTGTCTAAGTTATTTTGGCTGGACTTTTATCCGATAGCTGAAATTGCCAGTTATACACATTTGGAATTTTCTTATCATTTTAATCAAAAGTTTACTTGTTATGCCTTATGCTGGGGTGGGGCAGATGTTATACTTATATGAACCTGATATACCCCAGTATTTTTCCACTGATCTGTTGAGTCGTGTTCTTGACCGAGGTCACTGAGTGCAGCACTTTATAGTCAGTCTGGCAAGCGTCTGTCAGTGTTGACAATGCATAGCATCTTCAGTGCTGGTGTCTTGCACGTCTGGCCGTAAGACTCTTAACGTTGTTACTTGAGTCAAATGTCTGTCTGGTATAAAGGTTTTGTCTCCATTCAGCACGGTCATAGGAAAATGTGGTAAAGCTGCTGGGATTTATATGGAAGTCATTGAGATCTCGCTTTAAGACATCTTTAAACCTTAGATAAGGCCTCCCAGTTTGACGGGAGTTAGACGTGCAGCACTAGCTTTTATATTATGACTAATTTCTTGACCAGTAAGTTTATTCTAGTTGAGTTAGTAATGCTTACTGGTTGATATTGTATCACCACTTGAGTTGTGGAGTTTAATGACTTATTGCCTTCTTCACTTCCGTGGGATGTTGTTTGGGTAAGTTTGAAGCATTTGAAATTGCAAATTTTAATTCAGTATTCTTTAGGCATTCTATTTTGATACCCACTACTGTTATTGCACACATTTGAATATTTATTTTAAACTTTATTTTGACTGCCATATTTACAAACTCTAAAAAGCTATTTCACAATTCCTAGTAATAGTAGAACACTACTCAATGAACTTAACTTGTTTACACTGGCTCTTAGGTGCTCTATAGTACTGAGTGTAGGGCTATTGTAGATTCAATTAATAAAAAAATTTCAAATTTTAAAGTATTAAATCATCTTTACAAAGAATAAATAAGAATTAGTGTTTTGCTAGTATTATAGGATCATGATCAGTGCAACACGCATGATATAAATCAACTCTTGCAACTAGACTCGTATATTTGAAACTCTAAATGAAAATTTAAAGTATACTATATTCAGATTTAAAATGTGAAGTTTAATGTAGTTGCATGCATTATCATTATTATTGCGAATTTCTTGTACTTGAAATAATAGTTTGTATTGAAATTGGTGCAAGAATTTGTAATGCTTATTTTGTAAATTAAGATAATTGGTGCACTTCCTTTGTAGCTGTGAGTTGTGAGTAAATATTGTGTGATGAAATGTAGTGGTAGCTGTAAGTGTATCTGTATGAGTCAGTGTACATACAGCTAAGAGCTTTGTCAGCCATCTTAATGAGTCATAATAGGACATGTTGAATAATTAGTCATATTATGATATATTGGTCAGGTTTATATATCAGATGCATGAAGCAGAATAGCTGTATGTGCAAGTGTTGGTAGCTGTGAAAATTGCTGAATAGTTATATAATTTATTGTTTTGACTTGTATATTAAAAGTTTGTAGTTTAGATAAACTCATCCAGTGTTACCTGCCCATTACATAGTGATCCCACTTACGCTTAGCAGACTTGCATTTAACAATAACTGCATAACCAATTTTGTAGCAAGCCCTTGTTTTTGTTTGACATTGCAAAAACTAAAATATGCTCAATCATGCAAACTAACATTGAATTTTAGGCTTGGCACTATTTTGAATATTGTTTAACTATTTTTTAAAACTAATTTCAAGGTAAATTAAGCTCAAAGATGCTACATGCTACACACGTGATCAGTTTTATACTTGATTATATTATATATAATCTTATACATAGTAACCAAGCTTGACTTGTGCAACTTAAATATAATGTTACAGTTATATTCTCAGCATTTGGCTGCTGCTGTAAAGTAAACTAGAATAAAATAATATGATAAATGTGTTTAAATGCTTGTCTTTTAAATAGTAATTCTGTTAACCATCAAACTATCTGGCACTAATAGTACAGTCTAACTTACTCTACTATATGCTGTGTCATTAAGTCACCAACTTGACTGACTCATCAATACAGACTATATAGATTAGGCCACTTAGTTCATACAATGAATATGAATAAATGTTGATAAATTAGAAAGCCTTGTTGTCAGACTGTTGTATGGAAGTTGCTGACTTAATTAAAGACGCTGTCATTAGACAGCATGATTTTTATAGGCTAATACTGCCTCTTCAAGGTCACTGCTGTTGGCTGCTGAATTAGTTAGCCGTTTGCTATTTGTGAAGGTAAACAGATTTGAGTGTTTTCAGTTAATATATTAAGTTTATTAAGCAGAACATCTTCGTTTCAAAAACTGTGCCAATGTTTTAGTTAACTCACCGCTTTTTGTGATCACAATACTGCAAATCTATGATTACATCTAAGGAATCTTCTATAGAAATGATTTAGTGCAAGGAATGTGTATATTATAAGTAATGCTAAAATTATCTACTATTTTTAAAGGTATTGTAATATTAGTTATTGGAATAAACTTTGAAAATAATACGTTATGTAAATTAACATAGCCATATATAGGGCCTACATTATTGAAGCAACTTATATATCACCGGTCATGGTGCATTAAATAATAATTACTATATAGCAAGTGTTTAGATCTTAAGATATTTTATTTATATGTTGTAACAAAAATTTTGGTTAAAAATTTGGAGTTTGTGTTTTGTAATGTCTTATTTTGTGTTGTAAACTTCAAGTATAAAATTGTGATAGAAGTTTTTTAAAACTTAAATATTTAATGATAATGTAAATACTATAATATACACAGCTCTAAATATAGATAATATATCGTGATAAAAAGTTTGAAGATGTTTTTAAGTAAATTATTATAGAGTAATTTTAGCATAGAAATACTAAATTATACTTTGTTAAGTGAGGTTTATATGAAGTCATTCACTTTGCCCAAAAGCCTGTAACAGTAACAAAGTTGCAAATCAATGTACCTGTACAATTACTCATCTTATGGAACTTATCCCCCCAATACTCTGCAGTGTCACTTCTGATCTCATAACAATTAAATTTTATAGTTATACCTTGTAGAAATAATATCTTAGAGTGTGTAAAAGTTATATTAAAGAAAAATTACTAACAATTGGATCATTTATGCCTTTCTAGCACTGTTATTCTCAGTCTATTTTTTCGCGTTACTTAGATTTTAGTTACTGCGTGAAAGCAGATTATATTACATAGAATTTCTAAAATGTATTTTTGAAGCAGCTCAGCCTACAAAATGCTACTTTTTTATAAAAAAAGTTACATAATGTTGAATTATAATTAGACTTGCTTGTCCTGTTATGGTAACTTGTTATTGTCACTTGTTATTCTCTCTTTTTTCTGTTATCTCGACAGTTTGTAGTCTCTGTTTAGAGCAAAGTTACCACCGACTTAATATTAATTATAGAGTAGATGGTTCTAGAAAGTTAATGAATTAATATATTTTTACATACTGTTTCTAATACTGCTTGGTAACTAGCAGTAAAATTATAACGCAGGTAAAAATTTGCATATAAAAACAAACAAAGTCTAAATTAATATGGGTCAGACTATCAAAATCTTGAGAAGAAATCAAGCTGTTAAATTTCCTGGGATGAGCTAAAAATATTTTCATAAGCTTCACATGTCCTGTGTTTGTATTTTGACTGCATATATGAAATAATTATTGGACTTTGACTGCAGTTAGGAGTATGTTCAAGTATTTGCGTTTATAAACCTGTAATGCCCTATAGCCATATATATTAATTTTATAAAAATGGATACCGGGTAAAAGTTACCCGCTCTGGCGGTTTAATAGCATTTCAAATCACAATATTACACAATAATATTTTAAAAAATATTTGTTTTCTATAATTATTTCAAATTCTGTTATTAAAGCTTTTTAAATAACTTTAATTGTAATAAACAGCTACATATTATACACCCAGTAAATTAGTGTATGTAAATAAACTTTGATGAGCCGCGTGCCTACAGATATAAAAAAATTGTTTGGCATTTATTAAGTACCTATTTATTAGTTCACTGATGCTAGGAATCCCTAAAGCTGTTATAAAGCCCGACGGTATGAATCTTTATTTAAATAAGTGGACTAGACAGAAATTTGAAATAAAGAGCAAGAGAGATATACCGAGATCCACTTAACAAAGGTGTTTGGATGCTGTAACTGTTATTTTTATATTAGCAAATAGCAACTGAGTAATGGCAAGTATTGGCCTACAATTTTACTTATCTGGCACACTAAAGTTGCTCTGTATTTATTTATCTGTTTAGTTTTTGTCTATTCGTTGACAAGTAGGTTAGTGACATACACTCAGAATAAAAGTTAAAAAAGTTCAATGCAGAAAATAAGTCTAAAAGATTTTGGCCAAAATACTTTTATTGTTTCTTAGATTAACATTATGTTGTTACTAATTAGTAATTGAGTAATTACCAATTAGTAATTGAGTAATTAGTAATTGAGTAATTACCAATTAGTAATAAAGTTTTTACTCATTAGTGATAGATTAATTACCCACTAGAAATTTATTATGTAACTTATCAGTTGTGATAATGATTAATGTTGATATTCGCTCACTTAAGCTATACTATAGCAGTTCCACCGGCTGTGAAATTTTTCCACTAAATGACCTCGGTCTGCTGCTTTTACACATTTCTGTAAGACAAATTTAGCAAGACATAGATACCAAAGTAGTATTGCACTATTTTCATCATTATATATTTTGTATGTGAGTGTATTTCATCACGTGCTATTGTGCAGCTACATCTATAAGTAGGACAGATGTTGTGCTAAGGAAGTAGCCTCAAAATCTTACATTAGCCTTTGGTCTTTAGCTGTTATTTCCGAATCATTTGAACTTCTTTAAAGCTATTTAAACTGTATAAATAAATAAACTTTCACAACTGAAGCACCTGTAGACATTAATTTATGTTTTGTTGTTTAATCATCACTTGATGCCTATACGTTGTTGACAAATTATGGGAGACATATTTTATATTAGAAAAATTGGAAAACCAAGCACACATGTTTCTGGTAATTGGTAAGTTGTTCACTTCTGTGATAATTTTAGTTAAATAACTTTAGCTATTTTTCATCAAGTTTTAGTGACTTTCATCAAGCTGTCATGAACAATTTGAACTACCTCATTATATATATAATATTTATATTAGCTGGTCACCATTAGGGAAGTTATAGAAACCTCTAGGAAAAATATCAAATAAATTTCACCTATTATAGCGGTACACATTATATGCTTTAAAATATATGCTGCTGTGATATTTTGCATATATTCTTTAATCATTTAAATCCAGTTATAGGTTTGTGTTTTCATAAAGTCAATCAACATGAGGGCCTGTCTTTTCCTGTGTATAAAAGTTATTCAGGTTGACCTATTTCATCATAGCACTTCAATATAATATATCTATAAATAGTCAATTTTACTACTTTTATAACAACGCTAGCAATTTGCATTGGCGCTAACTTTAGCAGTTTTCTTTAATCAGCCTGCTTAATATTATGTTGGAGTTGTTTGTACTTGACGAACTACATCATTCAGTTATTTCAAATCTCTCACTTATTAACTTTTTGCTTGAAAAAGATATAAAAATATAAAAAAAATTAACTGCTTATTCTTTGTAGAAAACTTGATATGCAGTGTTGATATAATGGAAAACCTTTTGACTACACATATTGTTTTCTAGAAATAAGAAGTAATTTTAAGCGTTGCTTGTTTACTATATATTTTCAGGAGTTTACACATTGACAAGGCAATTTAATTTTAGATAATTTTCTAATATTTGTGGCCAAAATTCTGTTAAATGCATCATAGAGTAACTATAATAACTGAAAAAGAATAGCTATAGTGCTACGAGTATGGAGTTATAGCATCATTTTGTTATATTTCATATGCTATAAGACAGGCTGTGTAGCATCTGTAGCTGTTATAAACCAGTATCTTCCTATCGCGTTATTGGTGCATAGTAATCTTCTATATCTCTAACAGCTGTGTTATTTATATAAAACAAGCAGAACTGACTTGAGGCACAGATTATGAAAATACAAAACATTTTTGTGTTGTTAAAATAAGCTAATGCTGCTGTTATACGTGCTGCCAGCTTACTTCATTTGAGCTGACTTTAATTGTCTTTCAGTGGAGTTAATATAAAGAGTTGATTTCAATATATTGCTATTTTCAGTAACGCGGTATTCAGGTTTCACAAAGCAAGTAGATTAGGGCTTAGTTTGGTTTCAGTTTAGTTTGAGTTCGGGTTTTGCTATTCTAGAGGTATCATACAATGTACTTATAATGCACTCAAACTATAATTATATTCTATACTTTGTGTTTCATGTAATTGTTTATTTATTTATCAATAAAGGGTTAAGTAAAGTATAGTAAATGATTTAATCAATTCTCTGCCTCGTAGATTTGAAACATTTTTTTTAACAATAAACTCTTCTCTTTTAGTTTGTTTTACTGATCCAAATATAAATAATAATTTTGCGGTAATAAATTAATATATTATTGCATTATATATTATTGATTATTAAAAATCATATATAAGCATAACGTTCAACATTAGTAGGCTGACATCCATACAGCATTATATTACAAAAAAAGGACACTTTGTATTATATATGCTAAAACATATTATTATATAATATAATGATAAATTACATAATATTGTATTACACATTGTATAATATGTCGTTGCCAACTATTTCTCAAATGAGTACATCTTCCATGTAATGATGTAATATCCTGTAGATGACATTACCTATGAAGTAGTTAGCTGAATAGCTGTTTGATAATGCATTGTAGTCTGTTAGAGTTGTGAACACTCATTTATAGTGCTACATAAAATATATGCCAAAGAGTTAGGTTAGCTCTGGTTTAATTGCAGTATTTTATAAAGCAGCTCATAATATAAAGATGAGCTGCAAGTGAATAAAGGATGTAGTGTACCTCTCAATGATGTCTATAATAGCTGTTATGAGTCATAGGATTGTTATGTAAGTTAGTCATCTACAAGTTTTGAGAGTCTCAAATAAATTTAAGAAATTTTAAAGAATCAACTTTTTTTCTGTCCAGTTATATTTTTATTTGTATGAGTCATAACCTCTACTAAACTGAAGCAAATTTACACTCTAATAAATTGATAGAAATATTCAGCATGATCTCACTTGCAGTAATTTCTATAAAATCAGTTGTTAATTTCCATGAAGTAACAATGTTTTAGGCTAAAGCTATTTTAGGACATCTTGATCTCTTAAAACTATAAACAAAATATATCAATTTTGAAGTCTGATATGTGTAATTGCTAAATTTTTGCAATAATATGTTTTAGTAATACCTTACCGTATTTGTTTAGGAAGTATTGGCTAAAATTAGTTAGGCAGGTGATGTTACCCGCCCCTCAATGCCCAACAAGATGTGATTTTACAAAGTTAACTCCGCTATTATTTTACTTTCTACTTTCTTAAATACAAACACACTGCTTATTAATACTACAGAAAGGAGTGAAGCATTTTATATATTCTCGGCTGATGAGAAAGTAAAATTCAAAGCAACTTTTCCTACAGTAACACTGCTGGCCTATAGTCGCTATGCGTAGAGGTTTTACCATTTAAGCCATATTTCAGCTGGGTTTTTCTAAATTAATCAATGAAGGTATTATAAAAAAGAGCTTATACTTTACTATAGCTAGGATGTTAATTCATAGCAGTGCTTGTAGTTGTCCGAAACACTATATAGTTGTTGAAGTATTATGCAAATCAGAGGCTCCCCGGCTACCTTGTCATGTCTCCTTTAGTAAGAAATCTTCCAAGCAAAGCACATAATTTAGTAAAGCATATAAAATATAGCTTCCCTAGTGACTTCTATCAACACAACCTGAAATGTGATATTATTTCATAGTTGAATTATTAAACCATAAATGTTATGAATATGATAATGGTAGAATTTTCAAAGCATCTGCTATCCCTATTATGATTAAGATATGCTCTGTGTAGAATGACACCTGTTCTAATTTGAATTATCTGTTATTAACACTTGACTGTATAGTAAAGATAGAGTCAATTGGAATTTGAAAAATCAAAGCACAGTAGAAATGTGTTCCCATAAACTGACAGCACTTCATCAGTTAATTGTCATCAGCTTATAAATATTATCAACTCATCTCTCATTACTTCACATGATAACAGATATAAAATATGATAAACATATTTTGTTGCAATATTAATAATTATTTATTGTATGTTATCAAATGATGTATATTTTATGGCAGGCTATAAAATATAATAAAAAGATAATGTTATATGATTTATCTTTAAGTACATCTCACAAGGTGATAAGAAACACTGCATATAGAAGTACACCCTTTGGTGAAATCTTATCAAACATATTTTATTGTAAAATTGTAATACTCTGCAACTATATGTTTTTTTAATAAGAATTATATAATAACTTTTTGTGAATACACTTAGGTTTCCCATTATATTAGCAAATACTGCTTTTATATGATTGATAAAGAAGTCACATTAATATACATGTCCTTCAAACACCTGCAGCAAGAGGGAAGTGTTTATAAAATGACTATAAGCTGCAGCAGTGTATTTCTCACTCAATAAAAATTCATATAAAAGCTCAGTTCAAAGGAAAACCTCACTGTGTTATTTTATGACTATATATTATATATGATAGATATGAGAGAGAACCTTGTGTTTTAAAGTACACTACGTTTATTATATAGATTATGGGAAATGGTATTATACACTTATAACATTTTATTAAAGATTGCAACAAAAACCTCAATGCCAATAATTCATTTCAATTTGTATAACAAAAATATTATAATTAAATTGTAAATGCTGCTAAATCTATACAAATATACTCTTCCAGAAAAAATAAATAATTAATGAGCAACACAAAATTAAACTATTAATAGAACATGCCAAAACAATTAATTCATCATTGTTAAGCATACGTCATACACAGAAAATAAAGAAAAGAAAATGCTTTGAAATAGTAAGCAAGTATGTACTGGCAGCCAATAGCTATAGGTTGAGTATACAGGAATATGGAACAAAGGAAACTCTATACAACCAGTTGTCAATCTTGTTGTTACGTAAAAGCTTATTTGTATAGAATAGAGTTAATTTATGCTGTGTTGATATGCTTTATTAATTAAAATTATGATGAATGAATTCTCTTAGATTGGAAAATGCCTTGCTTATATATATAGCAGAATCAACTGTCAGAATACACAGTAAGAAAATGTATTTGGATTAAATACATGATAAATAGCATAGAACGTTGTTGTAGCATCCATATAATTCACAGTAGTACCCAGTAATAATTTGATATATATATATAAGTATGATATCTCATGATATATCATGATGTCATGATATCGTGAGGTTAGGCCTATTATAGGAGTTTCTACCCCCTTCATTATATAAGGAGTGTGTTTCTAGGCCACCCTCAGTTATTTAACTTTTTCAATAAATAATAATGTCTGCCCATATTTATTCGTTTTACATTATTATATCTTGTGCAAGCGCCCTGGTTTCCATCTAGTTCTCTGTATGCACTCTAGGCTTTTACTGGCTCAAAAACAATCACTCATAACTTTGATTTTTTAAATTCATAGATTCTTTTAAATTTATGTTCTTCTGTTTTAACGTAAATTTTTACCAATTAGGAGAGTTCGTAGACATGTATTAAAGTTGCTGTTGCACATGCTTAATAAAAAGTGTGTACATCAACATTCTACTGCAGCTGCCCTGTAGATAAACTAACAGCTTATGATGTGCTTGTCACTTGATTTTTTAACTCAAATGGTAAATGATGCGGAAGAATAAAGCTAAAAAAATATTATATGTATTAGTAAATCTATAAGAGTTATTGAATAGGTCAAATAAATTGCGCTGCACAAATTTCCCAGGACTTCAAGTGTGTTTAGCCAAACTTAACTCTATAAATTTTGCTTTGCTCAGAATTATAAGAAACTTAAAAGTTACAAAAACTTTGCATTGAGTGAGAGAAAGATTTACAACTTAATTTATAAATTTTGATTTTAGCACAATTGGGTGATGTTTCGTTTTACTGTTAGTGCTTTTATATATAATAACATGTTAACAGTAGTTTATAAGAGCTGAAAAGTTGCACACTTCTATCTTTTGAATGCAGATATCTATAAAAAAAGCTTTGAAATTAGGTTCCCTTTAATTATCGTGCTAATAATGTATTATATATTTATCATCAATGAGCCTTGTTTAGAAGTTTCAGAGAGAAATGACTCAATAAAATATTATAAACATAAAAATCTCAGGTAAAGTGTTATAGCGTCATATGCCCAGGTAGGGTCTATACTCTATAGCGTCATATGTCTAGGTAGAGTGCTATAGCATAATTCCAGGTGGTGTGCTATTAGAAAGTTTTATTTGAAAGTATTGCTTTTGCAGTTTGGCAGTGAAATGTCCGTGAAGTGGTATTGTGATCTCATTTTGAACGAAATTTTTTTCTTGATGTACATATAGTTAAGTAATTAATAATTTTGTGTTCGACTGCATTATTCTCATCACATTATCACAATGAAGTGTTTACAAGAGCAATGCAATGCAGAGCCCTTCAAAAAATATGAACATCTTTGGAGAGCTAATCCTTTCACCATCTCCTCTCACTGGAGGAACGATACCATTTTTTTCAGCGACCCTAGTTCTATCTACACCGTATTTCAGCTCATTGTTCAATTCATCTTGACTACCCGCTGCACAGTCTCTAATTTCCCCTTCAGCAAAATCCTTAACTTTAACAGGGAGTATCTTAATACGTCCCTCAGCATGATGCCCTGCAGAGAAGGTTCCGGACACACAGACAAGCTTCCTGTAGCAGTGGATGATGATGTGAGATTCTGAGCTAAACTCTTTAATCTCCATGAAATCCATGTTCTCTGCATTAGCATAACCTACGAAATGGTCTTTAGATATTATCTTAGTATGTAGCGCAAATATATACTAATTATATATAGGTTATAAAAATGTGATATTTTCGACTAGATTATATATATATATAATATAAGTTCATGAGGATACTTCTATTTATAGTTGAAGGATAGTTCTCTCTATGAGTATATGAAACAAAAATGATACAATTTTGGTTTCCAAAATTCATACCGTCAGGATTTGAGCTCGTCTTCACTATGCCAATACCAAACTTATTTTCTTTTCTCCAGGCAACTTCTTGCTCTACTCTTAAATAAGCATAGACGTCTATTTCATACTCATCTACTTTCAGCTCATACTTGATTAAGAACTCCACTCCCCTTCCATCCCCTTTTCCATAAACTGCCAAACCCCCTTCATAACTAGATTTCACATCTGTTGGGTATGTCTTAGTAATTCCGTTATCTGTCCATGATCTAGGATGTTCGAGTGGTGCCTTGTAGTAGTTGTCTATCCTCAACACAGCAGTTCCACGATACTTTTCTTTCAGGTTGTCAATAAAATCTACCGCCTCAGTTACAGTTTTACCAATCGTAAGAAACGCCTCAATGGCAGCTGAAAAACATAATAGAATATGATAAATATATGCAATATGCATTTGGGCTGTAGCTACAATAATAACATATGTAAACAAATAGTTGAGCTAACCACATCTTTCTGATCAAACCAGCTGAGGAATATAGAATCAGTTCAAAGAATCAATAATAAATGGGAAACCAGGTGAATACAGTTATCTAATAGGAACAGCCAAACATAATGCTGCGTGAATTCTAAAGAATAAGGAATCTCTTTTATAAAAATTTGGATAAGCAAATAAATAAGTATTTCATTAATTCAATGTCAAGTCTAGACTTTAACATTGATGAGGCTAAAATAGGAAAGTTCAAAATTTTACCTAAATTAAAATTCCTAGAAATTTTTTTGGGCAAAAAGTATTTTAAAGATATAGAGCTGGCACAGAATCTGTTAAAACTGTTTGTATTTTCAAAAATGCTCGTGTAATGGATCATAACAAAACGAAATTAGAGCAATGCCTAAAATGAAAAATTAAGTGGCTTTAAACTGCCGCAAGTTTCTCTTATTCCCATTACTTCTGTTATTCAGAATTATTTAAAGCACTTACAAGTTACATAAAAAATCCAAGACTTGACGTTTAACTATGTTGCTCTTTTCATGATACACATTCCCTTCTGTTGTTATATTGGATTTCCTAGGTAAAACACAGCGGCTACTGGCTGTTACTACTACTACTACTCCAAGTGAGAGAGTTATGAATACACTATACAGTTTCATTGTAGCTGCTCAGTGTTTTAGTGAGCAGCTTTACATCCTACTTTTTAGTGAATGAGCAGTACAAGGCTTCAGTATGGAAAGTCAATATCATTTGAGAGGTGATTGGTTAGTATGAATAGCTCCCAGTTACGTTTAGTGTGCAGTAAAAAATGTGTAGGCACATGGTACTGTTTACTACTGTTTTACTTTAGTATATAACTGCAAATTTTACAGTATTTTAATGGCTGAATTAAAGATCCAATTCACTTCTCACCTATCGCAAAGCTTTTAACAGCTGTACCAGAAACCATGATGTCATAACTCCAATACAATACAGTATAACCTTTTTAGCTTCCTTCTTGCTCGGCTATTCTAATTAACATGTAGTGCACTTACAAAATATCTTTGACATTATTGTTTTAGCAAAATAGCTCTAACAACATATTGGCTGACTATTAGGCTAAACTACAAATAGAGTGGCCTCCCTCCTTTCCAAATTAATTTATTAGCCAATTTATCTGCTGTTTTTATTGTTTTCTCAGTCATAAGAACAAGCTTGTTGCTACATCATACATCAGCATTATCCCTCTTCATGTCCCTCTGCCTTGGTTTCTTTTAAATATCTTAATTTATTCTTGGATACTCTGAATTGATTTTTTAATGTTAAAAAGGTATAAACATTGACTAATTAGCACTGCAACTCTAGCTAAACTTAGAATCAGTGTTGGGATTGCTAATAAGTTTTGTTTTTTTTCACCAACACCGCTATTTTTCAGAACCTTGTTTATACATCCACTGCAACCTCATGAACCTGTATAATATCAAACTATATTTCAGAAGGGACCAACACAACCTAGATGGTGATTGTTTTATTTCAAAAGAGACAAAATTATTTAATAGGTTTAAAAGAAAAGAAGGACTCATTCAATTTGATATAACCTAAATGTGGGGGCAAAAGTTTTATATTTTCTATAACTTGTTGATTTAACTACACTGAAAGAGTTATATTTTTATCCTAAGTAATCACCATTAGGCATCACTTGGCACCTCCGTGAACACATAGAGGTGAGAAGATACTGACATGTATTACTACCAGCTTGCTGGGTAGTTTATTTGTGGAGCAGCCATGATATAGAATGTGTTTTCCCTTCATAACATTAGCTACTACACAAAGTTTACATCTCCCACTGCTGGCATAAACTTGAATGTCATGTTGGAGTTGCCTTCGTCCATTTAACCACTAGCTCTTACAGGTTGGCGTACTTTTCCTTTACTCTCCATATAATTCCTGAGTCCACATCTTCAGTTTGACGAAAATTAACTGCTTTGAAAGTGTTTTGCTGTAATTATTATAGAAATATTTTGACCCGAATAATAGATTTTAGCATGAGATTACTAGATTAATCTATGGAGAGAAGCTATATTGCGCCCTTTGCTGTTTCTAGAAAAGTAGGCTTCAATAGTTCCATTAGAATAAAGTTGTCTACATATTATATGCCTTGTTGCTGGTGTTAATGCTTACGCAGAAAGTTATAGTATACATATAGAATATATCCTTCAATAGCTGCTCAAGTATACTAAGTTTCAGTATGCTGCTATGATTTGCTCTCAACTGCCATAACAGAAAGATTTCAATAGTCAAAGTTTTCCAATTGTTCTTAGAAGTCCTGGTTTTGTTTGCAGGTTGAAAATGAGAGCATAACTTCTTTAATACGGTTTCTACTTTGAACACAGCCTTTTGGAACTTTTCTATCTCTGCACCTGTTTTTGCAATTTTGCACTCATTATCACATTCTCTATAGCCATATTTCTAGACACTGGCACCCTGCTGGGACAATTTAGTAGACATTTTTTAAGATTGTTTACATTGGCTACAGTAGATACTTCATTTATCTTTTAATTTAATATTCATGGCTATTTGAACTTTCAAAAATTATTTTGAGGAAAAGTAAGCTCAAATATATAAATGGAGGTTTTAATTTATTTGCAAGCAGTAAATGTTTCTACAAAAATAGTTTGTTTCTGAAGCTGGCTTATATATAGGTTCATATAATACTTGCTGCGCCTTTTCAAATGTTTGTACTTTCTAAGTGCTCAGTAGAGCTCCACAATAGTTTGTGACCAGGAGAGCTGCAGTAGACTACTGAGATAGCTAACTATAGTATTTCGTATCGAACAGACTGAATCTAATGGTGCGTTAAGCTATAATCAAAGGGGTGCAGAGCATAGTTATGGTATGAATAGAGGTTGTCAAACGTAGCCTCTCATTATTCCCAAAGAGGCAGTACAATAATTATTATTACATTTGTTGGCTACATTTATTTTAAACTAAAATTTTTAATTTGAACTAAGATTTAATTTGCTTGTCTCACCAGATTGCAATTCTGTGCACCATTCAGCATTATAATAAAATTCACTGTGTTTTAACCTACAGTTGGTTACAATCTGCAGTTGAGTTCATTGATCAGACAACTCCTAATCTTCTTGGAATATTATTATAATACTGTTACTAGTAGCTGACCTTCACCTTTCAGCTGTCTTGTCAGCATAACTTTCATTATTTACAATTTCATTGCTTCTGCGATGCCAGGATTTAGCTGAACCTTTAATCATTGTTTTTTAAACTCAGCTGGTTTAAACCAAATGTTGGGCCACTTTGAGCTGCTTGCCATGCAGCCACCTTGAACTGTTTGTCAGTCACTTTCACTCAGTTATTGTTGGATAAATGCACTGCATGTTTGCCAAATTCAGATCTGCAGCCAAAATCACAGGCTACTCATATCTTACAGGAGGGGGGTAGCATACTCAACCCTTCAAGAGTGCCAACTTTTCACCTCAATTTTTCATGAAAACTAAACTTCTTACACTCATTACTTATATCACCTTCAACTCTCCCATCACTACTCTCACCACGTCTATCTCTATCTCTACTCAGTCCATTCAGAATATATCTACTTTGTTTATCTCTCCAGCTGCAACTATCCTTAATGTTGTCTATCATAGCCATAATTCTCAACTGAACAATCTCTTCGACTGTGTCCCATACAGTAGAAACTTGAACATACAAAATTAGGCATTTCCTGACACGATGGTCACACTTCTTACAATTAGAATGAGCATTTTGTAATGTTTTAGAAAATATGCATTTCTTTGACCTACAATTACATTAAATACCTCCAACTTTTACTTTGTTTTTAGCATATAAATTGTCAATTTGTTTTCTGTCAAATCTTTTAAAATTTTATGTTTTTGTTTACCTAGATACTATTAATAGTATTCAATTGCACTTTCTTCTAGCCAACTTTTATTTCAAAACTTACTCTTTCTTAATAGATAAGTGTTTGCCTTATTTTAGCTTTGCAGTCAGTCAATGTTAAGTTAAATATAATATCTATACAGCATAAATTTTCCTAAACCTACATCATTTACAACCATAGTGTTACAGCATAGCATTGCTTAACCTCTTCATTATTCTCACTCTGGTATATTACTTGACCTCTAAACTCTTTGTAATCATCTGCCCTTTTACCTTCAGCTTCTGACACCAAAACCAATGTTATTACTCCTTACATAAGAATCACTTCCCACAGCATAAAGTTTCTTTAAATATTCAATAATCTGGTTCACCTGTAACTTTCTACAGAATCCAGGTCAAACCTACCTACTGTAACAATTTTAAACTATTTAAATCTGTTGTATAAAGTAGTTTGGAGTTTTTTTCTTCCGCTAGTAAACCTGTCCACTAGCTCCTTTCACATACATTATATTATCCCTTCCAAATCTATTTTTTTACGCATGTACACCTCATGTTAGGTGAGTGTATCCAGTATAAACCATGTATCTAGACTGTTGTTGGTTTATCTCTATTAGTTTGTAGCTCCTACCATATAAAAACATAACCACATGACGAACAGAGTAGCAATGTAATTATGACAAGATAACTCCAAAATACAATAACATAATCTAAATAGCAAGGATAATACATACTATATGTGAATATGTTAATGTCTAGCTCATAGTACAGCAAGCATCTCAAACTTAAAGTATGCATTCAATTACATAAGATTAAATAAGACTAGAATTTGAAATGTATTAGAAGAATGATAATAAATTGAATGGTAAACAGCATAATATGAGGTGTTGTATATTCTATTTAGTGAATGAAAGAAGTATAAGTGTTGACTGCAGTATAAGGTAGATGTGTAGAGGAGTGGGAGAAATAGAAATGCCAGCAGAATATTGTGTCAGTGGTTCAGATAGTTTAGAGCTGCTGCAGTCAGTAGGTTGACAGCGTGCTGTGAAGGATATAATGGGTATGTCAGAGTATTAGATATTTCGTAGAATAATGTGAATTAATAAATGCTTTTATGAAGGGCTAACTTAAGAATGAAAAAGCTAATTAGAATATTAGTGCAGTATTGTGAGAGGCTTATAAAAGCTTTGCAGTAGCTCTAACTTTAAATGAGTTAATTATTGTTTCAAACTTAGTAAAACCTATGCGCTGTATAGAAATAATTAGCTTTAAGATTAATTTACTGCTGTGCTATGGTGTACACCACAAATAATTATTTATTTAGGAAATGCAGTTGTAGGAATCAAAAGGCAGTAGACAATTTCCTTAAAGTAGTATGTATAGAATAGCTAGACTCAGTTTTGAGAATAATTATAATAGAAACAGTTATACTAATAGAGAAGATTACTCTGGAAATAATGTTTCCAGAAGCTTTGATTCAGAATGAATAATTGGAAGTTCATTTGTTGGAAAAATTGATAGTAGTGGAAGACAGTCTATGAGCTCAAGAAATATAAATATATACTCATCTATATAACAGGATGAATTCTATTATAATCGTAAGAAGCTTGTATATAGTAGTTATGACAGGAAGTGCTTTGTTTACAGCTGCATTGGCAGTATTTAGTTGTAAAACAGATATTTGATAAAGTTAGTCATGCACGATAGGAAAGACAAACAAGGTAGAACTACTCTAAACAGACTAAGTAGTGGTAGAGGTAGACATGGAAGTAAGAGTATTGGTGAGAGAGTTGGAGTAACAGTAAAGTTCGTAAGAAATTTTAATCATTCTATTAGCAGCTCAGAGATGGAGGTGACTGAGTGCAGTAGTTTGAGGCTCTCAAGTTTGGAGTTGGGGGGGCCAACTTAAACCCCCAACTCAGAGCTGCTTAGAGGACAAATAAAAAATTTTGCATGGTTCTAGTAATAGCCTGAGAGTGAAAGTTGGTTTAGACATCTTTAAAGAAGGTACTCTAGACCCCCTGTAAAGTGTGAGTAGCCTGCATTCTTAGCTAACACTCATGTCTATTTGAAGTTTCCACATTTCCTGTGTGTATAGTGGCTTTAAGCAGGCAACAGACTGTGTCTCTGGGGGGGGTCTCCAAGTAGGGCAGGTGCCCCTCTTGACATCACAGATGGTTCTGAGTTTATCTAAAAATAGAGCTAATATACAGGAAGTCTAGTCTGTTGGAAGGCCTTTCCTCTTGAGAGAGGCTAAACCTTATAAGGTCAAGGTAGTTTATGTCAAGTTTATGAGATAGTTTCAGTTTGTACCTTTTCAATTGACCCAACCTGTTAACACAGGAATTATATAAACTTGACTCCTTTTACCTCAATATTAAACGTAGCAGCCTTAAAACTGGCTTAATCTGGCACCCTGCCAACTTTCCTGGCCACACTGCAGCATGCAACTAGCTGCTTTGACGTCATGGGAGTTGTGTGCACATTACCTGTGATATAATGGCCTGCGTTGTAAGCTATCAAAGAACGTAATCGTCAGCCAATAAGCATCTCATTTTTAACCAATAAAAGTACAATTTATCAGCATTTCAAGTTGAATTATAGTTAAGAACAAGTATAACATGCTGAAAGCTTCTACTCGCAGGCTGCAACTGAAACATACCTCTGTGTGTGGTCTAAAGTCTGAAAGCCATAAATGTGACCTTGACAACTGTGTCAGCAGCTTAGTTTGCCTGGTAGTATGTTCTGGCATTATGTATGCACTGTGTAGAAAATTAATAAAACTTGTAGAATTGTCCTCCCTCTGTATTTTGGGAATTAGTATTTATATTTCAAGATTCCTATTATACATACTTTCCTAAATAGTGATAAGAAAACAAACATCTCTACACTGACTGTATCAGACTTGGAACTTGAAAAATATGAAAATAATGTTAGGTAGTGTATATGACTGTGACTTTAGTATAGTTGCTCCTGGTACAAGTCTCAAATAGGCATACAGTAACTTGTGTTATTGCTTCACGTGACTAAAGATGTCTAAGTATATCATCACTTATATTTTCCTCAACTGACCACATATACTTAAACTTATATCTACTATTATAAGTTCCTGCACTGATTAACCAACTTTTACATGTTGAACCTGTAGTGTTGAGTTTACTCAGTAGCCCCAGTGGTAAAATGGTTAGTGTGCCTGCTTGCAAGTCGGAGGTCTGCGGTTCAAATCCCAGTTCAGGCATATATATAGCTCCCAAGTATAAATATTCTGTTACAACCCTACCACTGAGATATTTTCTTTTTTAACTTGAACAAAAAGTTGAAACATTTCTTGCATTTATGTTGCGCTTTTGGAGCCATGCTATTATGTTCATGGCTATTGATTAGGACATATAACTTTATCATATTGGCTTTGAAACTAGCATCCATATTCTCAGCTGCTAAGATTGCTGCCAACACTATAATATCATACCTGTGGGAACATGTGTACTTTACCTATCACAAACAATAGTGACTAGCTGCATATAGTAATAAGTATATGTATAGGTAGAGCAGTGCATTATATTTTTAATTGCATTACAAGTGATATAATTATAATCAAAAAAATAAATTTCAGCCAGGAGGTTTTAAGCAGTGTAATGAGTTCCTACCCACTTAACCTTTAGAAAAAGTCTAGTTTGAGTCACCTCCCTCCCCCCCCCCCCTATTGTCATGTTACTTAGTGCACTTAATTCCAGCTATAACCAACAGCAGATCTAGAAAACAATTCAGTATAGAACTTAGAGTAATTTATTTACAATATCTTACAACTATACTAGCTGCTATAAATAAAAACTATTGTTATCATTAAATAAGAATGTTTGAATTTGTCTAAGATTCACTATAAGGAAATATTTTGATATAGAGGTTATATTTTATAGCCATTTTGTAATATAATCTTTTCAGAATATTAATTTAAACTAATTTATTTGCTATGACAACACTGATTATTGTAATAGTTTTATTGGAGCAATATTGTAGTCAGTCTTGAATAAAGGGGGTTTAAGACTTTTGCTTGCAGGTCAACACATTTCCAATATTGTTCTCATCTGAAACTGGTAACATAAATCACTTGTAAACAAAATGTATTGGCATTACATAATATCATATTCCATTTTCAAAAACAGTTAACCTTGTTTTCATATCACAAAGCTCAAAAAGTGTTACTAAAACTTTACTGCTATCTTCTTAACTTTGAAATAAACAGTTGACTTGGTGAAAAACTTGAATTCTATTTAACATCATTCAGTATTTGATAAATTTATTGAATGTTAGAAACAAGATATAGTTGCTATCAAACATCTTAGAAAATAATATTTTGATAATGTCAAGATTTGTTTTCTACAAATAGAAGGTAATAAATTACTAAATACTTTTATAAGTCTAACTGATAATTCCTTTTAGCTATAAGCTTATTCAAGGAAGTTTATAGTCACTATCCCTGTGGGAAGCCCCTGAGGGAAAGAGTTTTTTTGTTAAACAGGCTAAGGACTTATTTATATTCGACACAGGAGTAACTATGACTGGATGCTCTTCCTAACATCGCCATTAGCCTTTACTGGGGCTCAAACCCATGACTACTGGTTTACCAAGCCGGTGCTTTAGCTGACCCCTAAACTACAGCTGCTCTCTATAAGTTAAAGGTGTAATGTACTAATAAATTGTGAAATTTTGTTTATAGCTAGATCTACTGTTTACAACAAGCAAGTATAATATAACCTTTCACTTGATTAAAGAGACAAGTGAATATATAGCTTCATGTGCTTTTTTAACAAATTTCAACTTTTTCTGAAAGCTCTGTTATGCATTTATCTGCATGCTGCATTGTATGACATTTAGACAGAAGGTTTTTTCCAAACTTGGATAACTTAAACTTCCACAAAACTTTTGCAGTTCTACTTTCAGTCAAACACTACAGTAATGTCGTTTTGAGAAGTTTATTGATGATAGTTTTACTTTTAAAGCTTTTTAATAACCTATGAGTAAACAGATAGCTATCTCCATGATAGCTTATGCCCTTATCTAATTGTGATTATATTATAAAGAATATTTATTGTTGTCCCTGCCCTAATAATATTGGAATCTGATTATATAAGTATCAAAGCTAGGCAGCAGCATACGCAGTCTCTAACTGGAGTACAATTTTAACAGAATATTACTTGCACTGTGTTGGTTTTAGACTTCAGTTTTTCATACTATAAATACTGCAATAAAGCTACTCTATGATTATTAGGAACAAGCTTTATCCTGAAGCTTTTATCATTTATAATAAACTTAGCTTGAAACTTAACCATTAGTCAAGTATAAATGCTGTGCTTGTATATCTGAAACATTTGCTCCATATAATAATTGCTGATATTTAATTATTGCATTTTTATAGTAAATTTAAACTCTGTTCAATTAGAAAATAAGAAGTTTTGAAGAATGTTAATAGCTAGTAACCAGGTTGTAGCCTTGCATACAGAGAGTTTCCCCTTAGAAACTATAAAGTCATGCAGCAAGTTTAGTATTTACAGTGAGTGTTTCACATGCTGTGCCTGTCTGTCAGCTGCTATTTCTAATTTAAGAACAAAACTTTTTTAACATATTCTATAATGAGAACCTGGAGGTGTGACTTCACTTTGTTACTTATGAGTTGCTAGGCAGTGTTGTGTTGTGGTTTCTCAGAAGCTCCCATAGTATAATGGTTAGCACTTTGGCTTGTAAGTTGGAGGTCTGAGGTTTGATTCGCAGTGAAGGCAAAAATTTCTACAAAAAACATGTTTATTTGAAAGTTTTAATATTTGGCCAATTGTGTTTTTTATATTCTGAGCAATCTTAGGCTACCTCAAATTCCTCACCTGCAGTTGAATACTGCTTTTCATGTATTTATTGCGGCTTTAAATATTATTCCCTTTATTTAGACTAAGAGTTTACTCCACACATTTGACTACACAGGCTAATGTACCACTAAAAGCTGATCTTACACATTAAGCAATAAGCTGTGAATCTATAAAATCATTCGAAGCAGTTTTTAGCATGACTTTAATGCAATGCTTCAAGCCACATAAAACCAGTTTATTTAATATTGGTAATATTTGTCCATTTCTAGAAGTTTACATCTTAAAAATAAGGTTCATGTTCTATAAGCGTAATTTTTTAAAGTTGAAGCACAGCTTGTTTGAATATACAATTTTTCTTTAGGTTGTAAACATATCCTGTTTCCGAGCAATTTGAAAAGGTTCATCGTAAAATTATTGCCAATTCAAATTTTCATGTACATTAATTGGTAATGTTATATCTCTAAAATTTTAAATCAAGTATAACTATAGTTATACTTGATTTAAAATTTTAGAGATATAACATTACCAATTGGTAATGTTATATCTCTAAAATTTTAAATCAAGTATAACTATAGTTATACTTGATTTAAAATTTTAGAGATATAACATTACCAATTAATGTACATGAAAATTTGAATTGGCAAGAATTTTTTGTCATATAGTATACTATATGACAAAAAATTCTTGAAGTACTAAATTTGGTTGTTTTATTACATTGGTGTATATTAATAACATAGAAATTTTATCATTTGATTACACTATAATAGTTCTTCATCTTAAATATTATGTTTTTAGTGACACCAGAACAGGAGACTTCATTGGAAATTGCTCATAACTCTCAAGGTTCTCCAGATTTTTATGCTAATACTGTGACACAGATTAGATGCACTGCTGTTGGTTATAAAAATATAGAACTAATAAACTTAATTTTTAATAGCAGTATGAAAGCTTATACAATAGAATGCATCAGGACTTATAGCGGCAAATGGAGAAAATTGATTGAGGACAACGATTTGTTTGCTATTGAAGGAATACAAGTCCAAAACTATGACTGTGGCAATCTTGGAGCAAATGAAAACATCACTTTTTACATCGAGATGGTAATAACTGACAAAAATGTGAGAGGGAGCCTGCAATGTCTGCTTTATGACACACATGCTGGAGAAATTATGTCCCCTGAAATTGAAATTTTGGAGATTAAAGGTTAGCTCGCCAGCATTTCTACAGCTTAAACACATTTAATAGATAAAAAATTCCTACAGTAAAAGCTTGTTTTTAAAAGCTGGCTTTAAATTGAGGAAGCTTTAAGAACTTGGGTATTGAAAAAATTGTGGTATTAGACCTACTATGGCAGATGAGGTAATTGTAAAATAATATGTCAACTGCAACAATAATTAACTTTTTAGTTAATTATGCAAATTTTTTGTCTGTGTAAATATTTTGATTTCAATTATAATCAGTGAAATTTTGGAAGAACAATCAGATTTTTTTAGTTAAAAATTTGGTTCTTATATTTAAGAGTTTTTACCAACACTATAGTCACTACGGTTTTTTACCATTTGCAAAGCTAATAGAATTTTTTAACAAGTTTTCCATAATATGATAAACTTGTCAATGTTAATCTTAATCTTGGCAGCTGGATACAACATGGCCTTAACAATTTTAATATAATATTCTTTAAAATGGTGGTTTTTTGCTCATTGTGGTTTGTACAAGTTTACCCAATTTGCAGTCATTGTAGTGGTCAAATTTAAGTTATTAACCTAAACTGCATGTGGTTAAATAGCTAGTTTTTAGATGTTTTTAGTGTCTAAAATAGAAAATTTCAATATGTTTCGCTAAACAATACTTTAGGCAACATCGTGGTCACTGAGACCACGCGTGAATTAGTTACACTGTTACAGAGAGTAGGTACTTATAAGTAATTTAAAAAGTGTGCTAAAAGTTTCAGATTTTGCTACAGTTTGTCTTGCTCTATTGAGTTTTAAAGTTGTGACTAGATGCTTTAAACTTTTATTTTAGATAATTCTTCGAGTCCCACGTCATCCATCTCTAAACCTACTACTACTACTCTCTATGTCTTACACTCATCATCTGCTACTCTGGTTTCATCCGCCATTGTCTTCTATAATTCACTGTTCTTTAATATAATTTGATCTAACTTTGCATTATTTTTCTGGCTCAGACCCAAGTTTAAACTGTAATTATTTTGTAGTTATATATATATTATATGTTGATTAACTGTGTGAAATAGGTTGCTGTTTTAAGCATTTTGTGTCAGAGTATGTTTTCGATTCAGCTCAAAATATATCTTTATGCTCATTCATTTAAATCATGCATCTTCTGCTATTCATGTCACGTGTTTAAATAGCAAATAATATGTTATGTCATTACAATAACTTGCTATGCGCCATTTTAGTTATTTACATACATAAACATATTATATAAAGTTACAAATTATATTGGAATACTAGTCATTAGACAGTACCTCAAAAGCTTTTGGAAAAATTGAGTTAAATACTATATACTATATACTACTAAGATGTTTATTTTAAAATCAATCACCTACAAATTTAATTCGTTGCATAAAAGCTTTTGCCATAATATGTGTGTGTGTGTTAAAAAACAGTTCACGCTGACCGAGTAATAAATTTAGTGATAAGTCTTTTTGATCAACCACCAAGTAATTTAGGAGCATGTTGAGAGTAGCATCTGTAGCAATTTAGTGATGAAACAGAATGTGGAGATGAAAAAGTAGCTGATGTGAATATCCCCTTTTACATTCTAGAGGCCCCTACAGAAATAACTCTAAACACACCAACACATATTATAGAAGGACAAGAGTTTGAGTTTTATTGCACTTCTAAAGATGCCAGCCCAAAGTCAGTCTATGAATACAGTAAGTGTCTAGTGAAGATATCTTTGATTATAAAGTTATATCAGTCATTGCTAATGCTGCAGGTTAAAATCAAAAACATTGATGTTATAGTGTGGACTAATGCAATTTAAGTTTAAATTCTTGTATATTTAATAAAATGCCACCTATTTGTACCAGATCATGTAACTATTTTCAAAATGATTTCACTGCTGTTGTACTTCATGTGATACAACATTACCTCTGGATTGTTGTACAATTTATCTACTAAGGAAATTGATATACAAAACACATCATACTACTTACAAAGCAGCTAACATATCAAGTGGCATTTATATGTCCCAATACTGGATGCTGTTATTGAATTTATATACAACAGCTGCTAGAATAAATAAATTAAATAAAAAAGTAACAAATGAAGTATGACTAGAAGTGTAGGATAATTTTTTTAAAAACAAGCTTTAAATAAAGTTTATTAACAAAATTCAAGTGTTTTAAATACTATTTTAGTCAACAAGTTGTAAGTAGTCTACAATTGGTGTTTGGTTTGCATTCTTGTTAAGCAAAATAAATGAAATACATTGTATATATTATTTAGTCAATATACATTCTTTTTTAAAGGAGTCAATAGCATTGTGGTGGAAGAATCAAAACTCACATCAAATGAAAGCCACAGGGAAGGTTTAAATCTATCCTGTTATGATCTTAACCACCAATACTGGAGAGGGGGTCACACTAACAAATCAGTCACCAAGATCCCACTAAGTAAGTAAACTAGTTCTTCACAGTTATGATTAAATTATTTCAAAAAGTTTTGAAATATGTTGCAATAATATTAATTTTTTTTTGTAATGCATTAATTAATACAATTTTTAATTCAAAAATGATTTTTATTTCTCAGTAAAAAGTTAGTGAAAGAATTCGTATTACTTGGTATATAACTTTAGTTCTAATTCTGATTATGACTTGCCTTAATCTTTTGCTTTAGGCTATTCTTGGAATCACAACAAATCAATGTTTGGAAACCTTACCACTATCATATAATTCTACCTTCTCCTCCTACAGCTAGTTCCTCTATCCTACTAAATCACTACCAAATATATAGTCATCTTATTATTAATAGCAGATCAATAAATAAATTGTGTCAAAATTATATTATAGACAAAAATAATATTTTCACCAAACATAGTTTGCATTAAAACGCACCACCACATTTTCTGACACTCGCTCTATCTTACTGCACCACTCCTACTACGATAATTTTATTAGCAGGTAATTAGATTAAGCTAACTTGGTTGATGGTACAAGCACATTACAGATTAGTGCAAGTTTTAGTTTGTGGTGTAGCTAAAAGTAGTATCTTTTAAAATTCTGTATTGCATTTTGTAGCCCTTCTTATCAACACAGTTTCGCAAGGGAGTCCAGATTTCTATCAACATGACCTGATTGCCTTCAGATGTACAGTCTTAGGATTCTTCCATGTAACTCAAGTACATCTGCAGTATAATAGTGGGACCACAGTCTATAAAATAGGAAAACAAAGACCTAGACACACCTGGATAATACTACCTCAGCAAACTGAAGGTCTGGTTGGTATGAGAATTTCTAGACCCGCTCTGAGTAGCTTAATGTCTGCTACCAGGAGAGATAACTTCCTCCTAAATGTAGAAGTAAATATAACAGATATACGCAAGAGAGGAGAGTTTCATTGTGAAGTGAACGACAGACAATCAGGGAACTTGAATTCCTCAGTCCTGCAGCTTACACAAGTAAAAGGTATTCATTATGTTATATAATATTAAGATAAAGAGTTTTTGCTAATTTTGGTTGCTTTAAAACAGTGCTGCAAAATTCATGGGTTGGGTAAAGCATGAATCAGACGTTATATATGTATGCTATAAACTTTAATATCTTTTTGCACTCTGTCACATAGAAATTTTACCTATTTGATTTTATGATCAAAATTTTAATATCCTTCTTGTAATAAATGTTATCGCAAAACTTTTGACTTAATTAGATTTTTGAATCTTTGCACTTTTACTGTTTCACAAACTTTGTTAAACTATACAACCAGTTTTGTAAACTTTTAGTTGCTCCCTCCAGCATATCTCTGAATGTCCCGGAAGATTTCATAGAAGGGGAAGAATTTAAATTTAATTGTAACTCGACAGATGCCAGTCCAAAGTCTTCATATATATACAGTACGTTGACCTATATATACAGTACGTTGACCTATATATACAGTATGTTGACCTATATATACAGTATGTTGACCTATATATACAGTATGTTGACCTATACATGCAGTGTGTTGACCTATATATACAGCATGTTGACCTATATATACAGCATGTTGACCTATATATACAGTATGTTGACCTATATATACAGCATTTTGACCTATATATACAGTACGTTAACCTATGCATGTGTATGTCTCTGTTTGTGTGCGCGTCTGTATATACCTTAACCTATATATACCATATATAACCATATATATACACCAATGCATGCAGTCGCACATGCATAAAATATGAATTACTTTAAATACTAGGATAATTGGTTGTCATAAATATCAAAATGCTGTCTCTTACAATTTCTGTAGGTTGATTCTGTATTTGAGTGTCAGACATGTATAAGCATATACCTGTTATCATATGTATATTTCTGTTGCAGATATAAACCAGGTATTTACAGGCACTACATACACTCCTACTAAAGCAGACAGAGAAGGGCTGAGTATTTTATGTATTGATAGAATGCACATTCATTGGAAGGGAGGAAATACATACAAGTCAGTGAGTGGAAAACCCAAGTGTAAGTTTGCTTGATATATCATTTCATTATAGTTTCAAATTTACAATTACAAAATACATGATGTTATGTTTTATAAAAGAGTGCAACAGACATAAATCTATATTTAACAGATATTGATGTCAAGTCAGGATTTAATGAACCAATCGTAAAAGAGTTCAACCCTTATATGTCTATAAATAAGCTAAACTGTTCTCAACGGTTGGTCTCCAACCCACCCCTTACTACATTCTCATGGATGAGACAAGGAATCATGGCTCCAGAGAAATCAGAAGAGTTGATTTTAAGTTCTTTAGCGGATGGTAACAAAGAGGTAGTAAGCTGTCTAGCTGGTAATGGAATAGGTTAGTAACATATTTAGTATAAAATGCTAAAAAAAGTGAAAGCATTTTTTCAAACTATAGTAAATGCACTTATTAGATTTATGTAAATGAATTTCTGACTTTGTATAGCTCTATGTTAATTGTAATAGAGGTATCTGCAATCAATTTTAATATGAGTAATTAAACTTGTTTTATGTAATACTTTATCAACTATGTAGAACTTTTTGATTTTTTCTTTGGTTTGAAGTTATTTATGTGATGACACACTAAAGCTTTTTTCTGTTCAAAATTTTTGTAATATTGCCCTAGTAATACACTTTTGTCATAAAACACTTGGTTTTCATAATATTTCTGCAGTAAAAAATGTGACAGTTACATGGAATATAACATGGAGTCGTTATGCCACAATACCAGAGTTGTCTACCCTCTGCTCTTCTAAATCTACCAACATGGCTGCTGTGGGAGGGGGCGTGGCCGGAGGCTGTATTTTACTGATTTTGAATGCTGCCCTTGCATTTTATGTTTTGAAGATCAGAAGTACGTTGTTTTTCCACATAAATACTATAATATAACAAATAAGCTTAATAGAATAAAAATAATACTAATTTGAAATAGTTGCTATTTATATTGTTGAGTAGAGTTTTGTTTAAATAGGGCTCAAAACTAATCAGAGCTGCAAGCAACCCAAAATGAAAAAAATATACCAATATTTTTCATTACAATGACTTATAAATCTTTTAATATAATATATGTACTTTATTACAGTTAATTTAGTATTATAAAAAAGTCAATGCTTTCTGTCCAGGAAATCAGCTTAAACTTCCAGCTCAGTCCAGTTCTCTCACCTACACAGAACTGTCAGCTGTTAGAAGAGATGAACACTGCTATGACTCAGTGGGTGATATGAAACAGCAGGCAGCAAGTGAGTTCAATTTTTCTCATCAGAAGTAAATAGTTTTACATCTTAGTTATAGCTATGCCTTGTTCCTTCAACTATGGTTAACTATAGAAGTAACAGTAGGCCCTCTCAAGTGCTCCAAAATGTGGATAGAAATAAACATGGCTGAGTATGATAGTTATTGTAGCCATCGTTTGTTGGCACTAATTGGAGTGTGTCAATAGTACATGATAGCATTCAACATTAACCCACAATATCACAAATCAATGTATAATCTTATAGTATAGTAGTATTCTATTATTATTATGAACATATAGGTAGGTATAAATGCATTACAATTAAGAAAATTCTAGAGAACTTATCTCATGTTTTACAGAATGTTTCTGCTGTGATCAATCTGAATTCTAATCTACTGACAATTTTGTATTCTATTCACAGGTACATCAAAGGCTTATGCTGACCCGGCAGCATATACAGAGCTCTCAGTCATCAACAATGAGGAACATAAATATGATTCTGTCAGCAATGTTAAAAGATCGAAAAGTAAGCCTTCATTTCATGTTCAATGATTCATAATGGTGTACTCTAACTCGTCTTAGTTAAGTTTGCTTTTTCAATGCCTTTGGCAATATTTTAAGATCTGTAATTATGTCATGTTAGTTATAATAATTTGTGCCTAAAATTCAACCAATTGCTGTATACAATCATTTTCTTCTGTTTCAAAAGTGCAAACACCAGAAGACCAAGTTGTCTCATCAACCTTATATACGGAGCTAAACACTACTAAAAAAGATGAGCACAAATATGACTCAGTTGTCAATGTCAGAGGTCAACAAGCCAGCCAATCATGTGATGCAGAAGGTTATTTACTCCCTGTATCGAAACAGGATGTAGCAGAAAGCAAAGAGAAACACAATCAATTATGAATTAACTGGTAGGTGTTTTGCATGCAACAAATTGGTGCTAAAATATAAGGTTAATTGAAATATTGAAATCGAATTGTTCACAATATTTTAGCTACTATATTTTACCTGAAAGATCATTGTTGAATTGAGCCCACTTTTGAAGAGAGCTGATATTTTTACTATGTTTTGTAAATAGCTTGTTTATTTATATAAACAAATATCACACCACAGGAGTTTCTTTAAAACAAACCTTCTTTTTACAAAATATAATGTCAATATTATGTTTATATATGTTATAAATTGCATAGGCTAAAGATTTTATGGAATAGTTTATATGTGTTCTAATAAAAGTTTGGAAGCAGTCATTGTTTTCATTACTATAACAGCATATTTATAAACAGATCTGTGGGAAACATTAAGCTACTCTGGAAGCTTCAAATGATGTATCATAATTAATTATATTATCTCACAAATATTATTAATATTTGGTTCATCTTATGACTAGTTTTACAAAAAGTTAAAAATTTGATTTACTGCTTTGTCATAATACATGTCTGAAACATCTAGTAATTTCTGGGTGTAGCTGTTTATGTTCATGACTATATGTAAACTAGAGTTGGGATTGCAAATCAGCTGTAGTAAATAGCAAATAGCTATAATGTTGCTATATAATTTAGGCACTGATAATATTCCGATGCTGCTAATGCAATTTTAGGCATAATGTGTGAGTAATTCTATTTTAACTTTGATGTAGTTTTTGCACTCTGTGGTATAATAATCATATATTTTGACCCGGAGCAGACGCTTTCGACCACGAGATAGTCACATGGCGAGAAATTTCTATGGGTAACATAACTCTGTGTTCCTACTACGATCTTCACCTTTGACCTCAAGGCCGATTCATTTTCAATCCTGTAGTTTACATTCTACAAATGCATGCTTTCAAGTCCAAGTGAAATAGAATCATAATGGTAGTATAAGAATAAAGTATTATTCTGAACTTTCAACATGTTCAGCATTAACTTCGGTATTAAAAATGATAAACTCAAGTAGAAATGATGAAGCTTAGTGTAAAAATCAACTTATTGTTAAATTTAACATCATTTAGTTTCCCTTTTAGTTCAAATAAATTATTAAATCTTGCTCGTCAGTCATCAATTTATCAAATTCAATGTATGATAATGATTGTATCATATTCATTATCAACATGAATTAGAATATCATCGTAAATATCAATAAGTCTTACTATTACTAATAGTATTAGATTTACAGTTACTCTTAGAGTTAGTATTTATATCAACTTTACTTTTACTTTTACTTTTAGTTTTCATATAATAATACTAATAGTATTACTATTACTAATAGTAATACTAATAGTAATAGTATCATAGTATCATAATCGTACTATAAGTATATTATAATCATCATTATAATAATGATACTAATTTTATGCTTATAGTTATACACTTATAATTATATTTATAATACCTAGATACTTATAGTTATACTTATACTACTACTAAGAGTAATACTTATACTACTAGTTGCGTACTAGCAGTACTAGTAGCAGTAAGATACTGGTAGTAAATTAATTTATTATTATTATACTTATAGTTATACTTATAGTCATTATAATTTAATTTTATGATTATCATTATGATAGCTAACTGTTATGATATTTTTAGTGATGGGTTTAATTTGATAATCATGATTTACTTTCAGTTATCATAACTTACACTTTATAACTTATAGTTATAATGACATATATTTATAATATAAATATTTAATGGCCATTTATTTATTTGTCATTTTTATAAATGATTTAATCACATAGTTACTATAGGGCTAGGCATATTGATATTCATATTATTCTTATCTTTTATTATTGTAGAGATTGTCATTATGATTATACCAGTCATCCATTACCACTGAATAGAAATGATTCTATAATAATTATTTATATTTATATTATTGCTAGTAGTTAAACTTAATTATGTTATTTTTACACAGTTAGTTACTCTTCTAATTTGACTTTCAACAATAATAATGGTTGTCAATTTTGTCTTAAGTTTAAAATTTTCAGGGCCAAGCTTAGCTGCATGAAAATCTTAAACTTGAGTTCAGGGCTTTTTTAACTAGAAGTTGATTCTCATTTTGATGCTTCTTCTGAGCCAAAGTTTCACAGCAGCATCAGATAATTCTGAAATAACTATTTATTATCATAATTGTTATTTTCCTTATGAGCAGAATAATCATTATGTATTATTTATAGTCACAACCTTAATGGTTGCAATAACAGGATATGATTTAGACTGAACAATAGGACATCATAGACCAATAACAGCAAATGAAATGTTCAGTGACTAATAGTGATAAGCCGGACTAGTTGGCTACAGGAAAACAACACTGCTTATCTCTTATAACATCATTTGTATACTGTACTGTGGTGCGCTGAGTATAACTGTTTACAGACGGGGGGGGGGGGGGGGGGGGGATATTCTAGGCAGTGTAAGGAGAAATTAAATTGAAATTTGCTGAAATTTCGTGTTTCCTTGTTCACACGAACAATGATGTGTTAGCAAATCATACTCATTACTCATGTTATGATGATCAATATGTGATCCTTTGTATACGTATACGTATATATACATTATATAGGTTTATAAATATTTGTATATTTTATGTTATGCTGAAGGTGATGAGTATTTTATAGATTTTTCTGGTTTATATTTCTACTTCATTTCAGTTAATTTAGTCACTATCATTTATTTAAGAATATTTTTAAATACTAATAATCACTTAAATTATAGTATAGTTGATGAATTTATTGTAGTTTCAGCTATAGTACTTATGTACAACTCATTGCTAGTAACCGGCGTTAGCAAGTAAGCATATTATAATAACTAAACTGAACCATTAACTTGAGTTCATAGATAACTTTCATAACTACTATGTAATATCTAGACCTGCAGCAATGTCTATTCCTAGGATTTTAAGGTTGTTTCAATTTTTTTATTTCTATTTTAACTTTGTTAGGCAGCTCTACATTAAATTTCTGTTATAATCTAATATTTTAGGCAATTTCAAACATTAAGGTTGACCTAATCAGATATGTAGATTGAGCTTCACATAGATATGAAGTGCTATTGAATAATAACAGGTGGTTACCATAAACTAGCAGACTCGCATTGCATCTCACCTTTCTCACCTAGCCCGACTTTAGTTCTACACAGATAGCCATTATATATCTAAGATGTGAATAGAACTGGCAGTGAAGATGTCGTTAGCAGATGAACTAGAGGTTAACCCTTTCTACAACTTTGCATTGGTATGATTATACGGTAATTTTATTCTGGTTTTAACTCAATATTTTTATTGTACTGAAAATGAAATAAAAATTCTAAATTTGTTTAGCTAATTAAAAAATGTTGCAAAGTGTATACTATGTGTATCTCGCTTGTGTTTTTTAGTTTTTGTACTGATTAGTTTATTTAATTATAAACACTTGGGTCTGTTTTCTAAAAATAGATTGTAGATATCTGAACACTTATGTTGCCATTTAATTCATTTTTTTAGATATTTTTCAGGGTTTATGTGTATATTGTATTAGCATACAAAATATAATAAAATAAGAATAAATTTTCAATTGCAAGACAGTTGTAAATGTTTCACATTTGTATTCTAGGACAAGCAGACGTATTTACAGCAGGTTCTATCTAACGGCAGCATACTCTGTGTGCCCTCTACTAGCACGCTGCCAGTGTCTTCGTCTACAGCTAGGTTTCTAGGTCTGTACTCCCTAACCACATATACTCTGCACATACCAGAATAGTTATAGCATTCATAATTGTTTTAGTCTGCCACTAAAAATTAACATTCTATAGTTTATAGCTCTGAAGCTATTTTTGTACATTCAGGATAAAAATTGATTTGGAAATAGCTGCTTTACTGTGGGGTTTTAACCTGCATTGCCAAGTGATGCATTGGCTTGAAAAAGCTATGGTACTACTGTTTATTTATACCAAAGAGCATTTTGGTAGTTTTTAAATATATTAGCTGTATTTCTCGACATACAGTAACTTCTAGTTTATTCACATTTACTTGAGACAAATACAATGTTTTATAACATTCTGCTATTTGATTCCTCATTCTGGTTTCTTTGTTTTTATTTTATTTATATTATCATATTTCTACACTGCTCTGGTTTACCATTTGTAGAGTTGCATATACTAAAACCATCCCGCCTCTACAAGGGGTAAGTTTACTACTAAAGAGCTTTGTTAGTTTAAATCCATTTGAGCATGCGTTATCCAACTATTAAATTATTGGAAAAGTATGATACCCAATTGGGCACTTTTATTAACCTTCTAGCTACAACTATATTTAGTAGTTGGAGTTGTGTACACTACAAACATAGATTTGTGATAAATAAAACTGCTTAAAGATTATAAATTTACGATCAAAATATCACAATACTAGCAATACATATGCAAAGGAAGAATTGGCATGATAAAAGTAATGGTGAATAATTAATAATCAAAGATGCATTTCTCTATTGCTTTGTAAGATGAATATTTTGTTACAAATTCTTTGAATGTTTTACTTTTCATGATCTTTCTTGTATGAACTCATTTTCATTTTCGTTCACATTAACTCTGTACTCATTAATACCTTTTTGAAAAAGAATATTTATCAGCTATTTGAACTACATATTGTAATACAACTTAAAGATGCTACGCTCTGTTGTTTACTTGTCTATATGTTGGTTTTCTCTTCCAGTCAGTATGTAACTGTCTGGTCTAATGTCAATGGAGAGCATCAAACTGTCAGCTGGGATGAACACAACTACTCGCTAACAGCAGTCTATGCAGGTGATTATATAGTAAATACTCTTAGTAAGTAATTATCTGTATTCATGGCTAGTCAGCCTGGCTGGTGAGACCAAGTAGATACTATATTAGCTCTTCTATATCTTGACAGGCATTGCCAACCTTGGAAATGTATTTACTATAAGTATAATATGCAAAGCTGACAGCTGAAATGTTGGTTTTGCAAACGGTTATTGAAATCTGTATGCATGTGTGATGAGTTAAGTTTAAACTGCATATTTCTTGGTTGTAGGTTTGAATTTCTTTTTATAAAATTCAATGCATAATTTTATTAATTAGCATTTGCAATCTGATTTTAATATATAGCTTTTTTTATTAAATAATGTTTTTTTAAAAGTAAAGTATGCAAAATTAAATGTTTAAATTTAGCCAGAAAGCCGTAAATAGTTTATTCATATTCTTTAGTGAGTAATATATGGCTGTAATTGAATTTTTACTCGAATCAGTTTATGGTATAGTAAAAGCTTTGTGGTCTTTCCGCTATGAGCATATACGGTTATTCTTGCTTTAAATTAAATGTGTTTAAGATATTGATTGAATATTCATTTGGGTGTTTCAGGACAAGAGAATACAGTTCATATTCTCTACAGTGAGATGGCATACATGCAGGTGGGTAGTTGTGTGTGTAGAGTCAGATTGCATTGTGGTGATATTTTTGTCTCTCAGCATTGATACAGTAGCAAGTTTTTTATTATTTAGCTCGAAATAAATAATCAAAGGCGTTCATAAAGATTATTTTTTAAGAACAGTTTAGTCACCATGTGTTTCACACCAACAGTTGAACTTGATTTGATTCACTTTGACTACTACTATAACCTCAACCTATATAGATTTATTCATTTTGATTGAACTACTCATTTCTCCTAGACCTACTCAAGTAACCTAGCAAGTTATATACAGTCTCTAACTCATGTCTATTTGCCTTCACTATGTGCATACTATACACCTTGTGTGTTACAGGGAGCTAAATACAACGTGTTGCTCATTGATAGGCCCACTCAATGTACTCAAACATGAGGTAATGTCTCTCTCTACTCACCAGTCTTTGCTAATACTAGTGATCTCTCTCTTGCTGGTAACAGACTATTGTTGAATATACGCTGTGTTTCCCACTACTTCACATTATGCAAATGGATGCTTGTACTGATGAATTTTGTGATTGGGGTTTCATTCAATGGCAACTGTTTTCAAACATTAAAGAAAAAATCTATTTGCATGATGCGAAGCTTGGGCACGTAGTGATATTCTAATGAAGTATTTATACATAGTAAAAACATTTATGTGAAGTAAATATCATTTAAAATCTTAATACATAGCGTTCACCTTTTTAGGAATCTAAGAGAGGTACAAATCTGATTTAGACATTTTCACTGATAAATTTATTATAACATATTTAACATATTTAAGCCGAGTATGTATTCCTTTTATACTTTATAGGTGCCGATATCTTCAATCCCTCAAACTGTTCAGGTGCATAGAATAGACATTACAGAGACGAGTGTAGAAGATATGAAGCAAGTTTTAGTATCCAACAGTTTCAAGGTACAGCAAAAGGTCTTTCATACTGTAACATTGTTATTCTTATGTCATATCTCTCTCATGAGAGTTGGTGTTTAGTTTGTATCATGCAATTTTGTAGAAGTTGGAGTCGGTTAATAAAGATATCCAGCAGTTTAAGGCAACGTACCTCGTGCTACCCTCATTTCTACCGGATGCTGCGTTGAAACTAGAGGCTATGGCTAACAGATACTCAGGCTATTTTCCAGCAGCCGGACATAAACAGATGCACGCGGCACTCCTTAGGTAGATCTAAACTCGTAACTCGTATCAGTGTGTCAGTAACTCATGTTGTGTGAATTAAATGCACCTTTGTCTTGCCTATAATTACTATAGTGTTTAGTTAGCACAAATATTCTGTTGCTTGTAGTTATATACACCATCAAACCTTCAGTCATGTGTTTCCTCATGTCAAAACCAGCCAATCAGGAGGCAGCTCTAAATACAAGTCTCAGTGTATGGTGATGCAGGTTGGCTTGAAATCTCTATATTAGTTGTTGTCAGCTTCTTTCCGGTGATATTGTTTATGTTTAGAGGTTCATCTGTTAGAAATCACTGTTTGTACTTTAAATGTTGAGTTTTTAAAGTTTACAACATATTTTCACAGATTAATATTTTCAAAAGGACTATTTTAGTTATCCTAAAATTAAATTATTATGAAATCAACAGCAGGCTAATAAATAGGCAGCAGGTTATGAAATCAACAGCAGGCTAATAAATAGGCAATAGGGTATTTTGCGTGTTTAATGTTAATCTGCTAACGTCACAAATCTATGCCAAGCTTATCCCTCCAATACTGCACAGGAATACTGAAAGTTTATATTCAATGTTGGAGTTGTCACTCCTACTGAATGGTAATATCTATTGGTAGGAGGAAGTTGAAAGAGAGAATAACACGGAGAGCTTTAAGTTGCAGCAGTTAGTTTCAGCCACCAGTCCTCTACAGATCCTGTCTGTCCTGAAACTAGCTCTGGTCAGTTGGTGTATTTATTTATACAATCCATCATATTCATTAGGGAAGGATCACAGTTTAAAAGAAAGC